>CM052542.1:37382379-37405394 GCA_028533065.1 Trachops cirrhosus | reverse complement strand
GGGAGGGGGTGTACAGGGCAGAGGGGAATAAAGGGGGGAAATGGGACAACCGTAATAGCATAATAAATAAAATAATTTTTTAAAAAAGTATGAATGGAACAAGAAAGGGTAGTGAGAATCCCATCACTGGAGTTATTTAAGCAGAGGCTGAGGGATATAATACTAGAGCACATTATTGCATAGTTTAGAGTGTAGCATTAGATGGTTTCTGAGTTTCCTTTCAACTCTGTAATTTTTTCCTTTAGGCAAAAGAGAAGCGTTTTGGACAATCTAGTAACCCAGCCGCACTCATCCTTGGAGGAAGTAACTTTGGCAGTAGCATGTAAGGTGGATTAAAGATCACAGATGTTTGGCTCATAGGGTTACCACCTCAATCTACCAGTGGCTGTGGGATTGGGAAGGAGGATAGTCCTCCATTTTCACAAGACAATTGCTTTTTAATTCTTGGCCTCTCATTTAAGGAGTTCAGCCCTTCCAACCTGGGTCCCCTTCTGACCCAGGGGATCAGAAATGAGTCCACACAGTAATTAGGGAGGCATTATATTATGTTGGAATTGGCCTTGGACTTGGAATCAGAAGAGAGTTTGAATCCTGCCTCTTTTAGGAACCTCATTTGGAAATAGGCCCACTAATAGCGGCTCAGCGTATTTCCAGCCTCTTCAGGAGGATGAAATGACATGATGGATAAAGTGCTTTGAAGATATAAAGCGCAGTTCATATGGAGGAATTGTGTGCATTAGGTGGTGGAGGTAATGCCCAGAGCCCTCTCCTTTCACCCCCTTTCCTGGATCCTCCAAGAAGAGGGTAGGGTGGGGGAAGACAAGAGAAAGGACTGCACGAGGAGGAAGGAGCAATTCCCCAGCATCATAAATTCTATCTCAGGACCTTAACAGACTGTAAAATTGTTGTCTGAAGACTGGAAGAGATTTATCGAAGAATAAAAGCTCTCCCCCCACGGCAGAAAGCGTCCTTAAAGATCTAACGTATGATTTCATAAAGCTGCATGGCGTCTTTTCAATTCCTGCACAGGGCCCGTGGGCCCAGAGCCCAGCATGCTGATGAAGTGGAGAGGCAGCTGAGGCTTAGGAGGAGAAAAGACCAATTACTCTTGCCCTGAGATAAAGGAATTGCAGAGACCCGAAGTTGCAGGAGCATATTTGAAATTCTAATCAAATGAGGGTTTTTGTGGGGGAGGGTGGTGGTGTGGGAATAGAGGTGGTGTGTGCGGAAGCACAGGTTCCCAAGCTGGCTGTGGGAGTGGCTCCCGAGGACTCTGCCATTAAACCAGTATTTTGCTGCCTGGAATTTTCCACAATGTGGGTTTTCTTGTGGGCAGCTGCAGGTGCAACTGGGAAAGAAGTGAAGTTTCAAATCTCCCAGATCTTTTGACTGAACAAGGAGGACCCTCACTGAGGGCTGCCCAAACCTTGGCCAGAGCTCAGTGACCCTGGCCTCCCTGTGTGCCTTTTAAAACTGAGAACTTTTGAATGCAAGGTCCAGAAGGAACCTTGATGGTCACATAAATCCATGACATGGATGTGAGATTTAGGGAGTAGGACTGCCCCAAAGCCACGTATCTAAGAATAGAATCTTGGGACCTTTGTCCAAAAACTTAGAAGTCATCAGTTTAATACCTCTCTTTCCAAGAAATCACTGCATACCCCAGATAAATGATAGTCTGCCTTACATGTGAATGCAGATGGCAACAGAGAGTGGCCATCTCACAAGGTAAGCCGTTGCATTGTCAGACAGCCGTGCTGGTTGGAAGGTCTCCCTTGTGTAAAGCGGAACATGGTCTCCTCACAACAGCCAGTAGAGAGAGGGGTCCCGAGATTTTCTTCTGGGCAGAGGTGCTCTGTCACCTCTGTAGATCCCTTCAGCTCTCTGAGACTTAATTTTTTTTCATCTGTGCAAAGGGGATTCTGATATAAATACCTCCTAGGAGTGCTGTGAGAACTCAGTGACACTTTTTAGAAAACGTTTAACTTAAAACAGACCAGATGCTCAACAAATGCTATTTTTATCACGTGTAAACTGGGGATACTTACAGAACAGAGTTTCTGTGGCTATCACATGAGATACTTTATGTAAAGCACCAAGGAGATGCTTCACAGAGGAGGTAACTGAGAAGTGTGTTTGCTTTCTTAGCACTGCCCGTCTTTTCACGGGATTGACTCTGTGCGTGGCTTAGCTCCCATATTACCTTTAAGCTTCTTAAAGGCAGGGTTCATGTCTAATTCTTCTGCATTCCTCCCAGGATTCCACTTTTAGAGGAGCTTCTATGTGTTTTGAATGAATGCAGGAAATTCATGTGTAAACCGCTTCAGTCCCAGGGCCCCACATCACCTCTGCACAAGGTCACAGTCACCACAGAATAGGTCAGAGGCTCCAGGGCATAGAATCTCTACTCTGTGCCTGTAGCACCCACAGTGACACTTCTCAAAACTCCTTTTCCTCCATGTCAAGTCCCCACTCCTTTCATTTTTCCAAAGCCAAAATTTTTAAATACCCCGGTTTGTGTATTTTTTTCTTTCTTACCCTGCCCTTACTTCTCATTATAATATAAATTGATACCCTCTTTTGTTTCTCTTCTGCTTCTCATTAACCAGATTTTCCACTTATTCATTCCTTTAATAAATATTTTGACAGGCACTGCTCTGAATACTAGAAATAGAGCAGTGAACAAGACAGACAAAGTCCCTGCTCTCTGGTGGAGCTTACATTGTAGTGGAGGAGAGAGACAATAAATACAAATAAATGACTATTAGAATTTAATAAAATACTGTATGTAATAAAGTAATGTGATATTAACTTGGGTCAGGGAACAACTCTAGATTGAGTGTCTAGGGAAGGCTTATTCGAGAAAGTATTAATTGAGGTGAGACTTAAATGATAAGGATTTAATCAATCATATGAAGACATGGAAGAACACCATTCAGGACAAAGAGAAGAGCAAGAGCAAGTGCAAAGGTCCTGAGGGAGGGATGAGCCACTTTTTTAGGTCAGTGGGTCTCAAACTTGAACATGTGTCAGAATCACCTGTAGAGCTTGTTGAACCACAGATTGCTAGTCCTATCCCTGGAGATTTGATTCATATCTGGGCTGGGTCTGGAAAATTTGCTTGTCTAACCAGTGGCAGGTGATGCTGATGCTGCTGGATCAAGCGCCACACTTTGTGAACCACCGAGTCAGAGAAAGAGAATGTCAGTGGGGATGGAGCTCAGTGAGTGAGGGTGCAGGTAGTAGGAATGGAAGACAGAGAAGCAGCTGGAAGCTGGATCATGCAGGGCTTTGTAACACACAGTAAGGAGTTTGGGTTTTCTTCAGAGGGCTCTGGGAATCCATGTTTGGAAAGGTTTTTAGTATGAAACTGACTTTACTTTTCAAATGTTCCTTTGGCTGCTCCATGGGGAATGGATTTTAGTGGACAAGAGTGGAAACAGGGATGTCTGGTAGGAGGATGTTGCAGGGTTACAAGGGAGCATCAATGTGTCTTGGCCTGGGATGGTCACAGGGAAGATCATTGGAGGGACTGGACCTGGAGTGGGGCAAGGCTTCTCAGCATCAGCACTATTGACCATTGGGGCTGGCTAAATCTTTGTGTGGGGGAAGGATATTGTAGGATATTTAGCAGCATCCCTGGCTTCTACTCACTAGATGGCAGTGGCATGACCTTCCCAAATTTGATGTCCAAAAAGACGTTGCTAAATGTCCTTTGGGGGAAGGGGCAGCATCACCCCTGGTTGAGAACCACTGGTGTTGGTGATTCATTCATCTTTCTTTCATTTACTTATTAAATGTCTATTGATGCTAACAAATACCTATGTGCCTGGATTGTAGTAGGTGTCAGGATATGGCTTTAAACAAAACAGACCAAGACCTTGTCATCACTGAGTTTGCATTTCTAGTAGACATGGGCGAGGTGGAAGGCAACCAAAGCCTCAGGGCTGCAGGGGTGTTTGAGCACTAACTGTTTTCTCAGGTCTACAGCACAGAAATCTGGCAAAGACGGGAGTGTCCCTGGAGGGTGGGGCCCGGGAGGTTGATACGCAAAGACGATATCCCCTTTAGCAGGTAGGGAACTGAAGGGTGAAAGAGAAGAGGAGGGAGAACGTGGGAACACTTATACATGAGTAATTTTGTCATAGAGGTATGAATGAATTTCTGGAGCCCAGAACTGTACAGTAACACCAGGTGAAAGTGTCCCTGCTCTCTGTCTCTGCTATTAGCAGTGAGAACATTAGCACACCCACTCAGTGTCAGGCACTCACCAACATTCGAAGACGGACCATCAGATAGGTATCATTTAATATTTTTTGTCCAGCTAAGCAAAATGGGACCCAGAGAGGCTAAGTAACTGAAAGTCACACAGCTGCTAAGGAGCACGGTCAAACTTTCTACTCCCAAACCAACAGTATGTTCATCAAACTAGGGCACTAAGAATCATTTTCTTCAGCTTCATCAGGGTAGGAAAGAGAGATTTGTGAGATAATGGTGATGGGGGTGCAGGGGGTGGTTATAATATCTTTCATAATGATCTTGGAGCGGAGAGTCAGAGAGAATCAGAGCAGGTGCTAGAGGAGCTGACCTCAAAGGCCACATCTCCTGAAGAGCCTGGGGCCAGCGGGCCATTGTGGTCGGTGGCATGTATTTCTTGTGCAATTATCCCATCCTCCTCTTACAACTCTCTCAGAAGTTCCTTCCATGATCATTAAAACCGGCTCTGGGCTGTCGCTTTGAAAGCGGCCGGAACCGCCCAGGGCTGGATCGTGTCCTCGTTATGCAGGGACGGCCTTCCAGGGACTTCAACAGGATTTCTGCCTTGTTACAAATTGAGGGAGATGTGACTAGGCCGTGCCAATTACAGGTTGGCGCCTCTCAAAAGCGGTTGTTCTCTTTTGCTTTCAGAGATTCTAAGATTTCTGGCTCCATTTAAAGTCAAAGGAAATCCTGGGTTTCGTATGATCTGTCACAAGCCTGCAGGTCACAAGAGCGGGAGCTGAGAGAGGACAAAGGAGGGAGCAGGCATTGGAGAGAGGAGGCAGCATCCCAGTGATTTACTGAGTTGGGCCTTGTGTGGTCTTGGGTTTGCGGTCCTGCTCGGCCACAACTTGACAGAGACACTTGACCTCTCTGTACCCCAGTTTCCTTTTTTGAGATGCATAGAGGGTTACCCTGGGTAGGATTAAGCGATTAAGTGATGTCATGCGCATCAATCACAGCGCAGTGCCTGGCACTTATGGTAGCACTAAAAAGACCCATGTCCTGGGCTAGGGCTGCTCTCCTGAGATCTGGTCTTTTCTTACCATGAGTCATGCCCAGTCCCCAGCTTCCTAGAGTAAAGCAAAGGGCACAGAGTGCTTGTTCGAAGAGAGCCACACAGTCCTGTGAGAGATGAGGCAAGTCTACCTAATCCTCAGTTTCCTCACCCATGAAATGGGATGATAATGATAATATTCACTTGTTCATTCATTGTTCTCTGAGTGTTCTCCTTCTGCTAAGCTCTGGGATGCAATGGACGAGAGAGGTGATTACCTTTCCTTCACGGAGTTTATACTCTGAAGGGGCAGCCTTATAATGAACAGTCAAACAAATGAACACAGAATAGATTTGCAGATTGTGATCAGTGTGCTCTGAGAGAAGTAAAACAAGATGACATGACAAAGAGTACCTGGGAGGAATCTTCTTTGAATTGGGCAGTCAAAGAAGGACTCTTTGCAGTGTGACACCAGAGTGATGAGAAGGAGACAGGATGGGGTTAGGGATAATGTTCCAGACAGAGGGAACAGCAAGTGCAAAGGCCTGAGATGATTGAAGGGCTGGGCTTGTTTGAGGAACAGGTGGTAGGGTGTGTTACTGGGACGGCAGTGAGCACATGGGAGGGTCAGTAGTGGGAGTTAACCCTGTGGGACTAAATGCGATGATGTGGGGCATAAACTGTAAAGCCCTGACCACAGGGAGTTAGGATGATTGTTATGGTGAGAGAGCCTCTTAGGCTCAGCTGGGACCACCAGCCCAACAAGAATACTAACATGAGCTGAAGGGTCTGGGGGACTATAGAAGAAGGAAAAGCAAGCAGGAAGGTATGCAGAGAGGGGGCGTGGGAGGGAGGGTGGACGGGCTGCTTCTCCTAGACAGCCATTGCTCCCTAAGTGTTATGTTAAGCCTTCCCCTGATTCTATCTCCTCAGCTACTCTGGGTGTCAGAGATGAAGAACTTAACTGTGGAAAGTTTGAGTGACTTGTTTGTATTATAGACAAAGTTTGATTTGAACCTAGATTCATAGGATCCCTGAGAGTAGGCTTGCAACTTCTGCGACAAGCTGCTTCTCGCTTCAAAGCCATGGCTCTTGCAGTCTGTAGGCACTCTTCTCAGAAGCATGGGAAGGAGACAAACTCAATCCAGGAGGCCCTCAGGTGCTGGCAAGGAACCTTGGACATGATGCCACCCAGCTGCCTTGGGGGAATGTGCAGTGAACACATGATTGGTCCTGATTATCAGAGATATGAGACATGAGGACTCCGGGACTCATGTCAAAGATGACATGTGGCCCAGCCTCTCCACTTCATCTCTTAACAGTCCACTAAGGCCTTGCCCTTTTAGCAGGAATGTAGTGCTTGTGAAATCTGACCCCCAAAACATGGTGTCTTGTTAGGCCATCTCAAATACACGTATATCCTGTACCCAAATAGTCTCCTAGACCTCTGGGGCAGGAGGAACTTATGCCTCATGCCACTGATACCTGAATTATAACCTTCAATTGTGAATCTAAAATTATAATAAAATTTGCTTTATGGCCTTTGTTATATATATGAGATATATATATATATATAGATATATGTACACACACAATGTATATCATTTAAAACTTTACTACTTCTGACTCTGATAATCTTTTACAACAGGTGCTTTCCTGGATTTTTCTTGGCAAAGTTGATTGCTGTCTTCCTGAACTGTGTCGGCACTATGCATGCTCTTCTCTGAGGGCCCTTACCAGGCTGCATGGTGGTCATGTGTGTATCTGCCTGCCTTGCTCACTAACTCTGCTTCTTTAGGGGCCAGGATCCCATAAGCATAAATACCTTTGGAGCATCTGTCCAGTCCATGACCTTGTGATTCTTCTCCTTTACTTTGAGGGCTGGTCCCCATCCACTATCATGTTTGCATAATACGTCTCCATTCTAAAGGCCACTGTTGCTTGGACCAGGGATGAGTGCTGATTCAAGCTGGGCCCCTTAGATGATCTTCTGGAACTTGGAGGCAGCTTCAGAGATTCTGGCTCTGCCTAGACTGGATTCTTGATAGAGGAGATGTAAACTCAGGAATGTTTGTATGCCATCTCCTGCCCGCCATGTGGACTGGGGAGCATGGGAGCCTGGTCTGTAGAGAGAGAAGGAAGGTGCAGAGAAAGGCAGAGACCAGGGGGGAAAGCCCCGCCTGGGTGCCGACAGACCTTTATTTCCTTGGTTCAGCCTTTCAAAAGTCTGGTTGCACTCTTACACTCAGTGTTCACAAAGCATGCTATATTCTTACAGATTTCCCTTGTTTGCTTAACCTAGCTTGAGTTGGTTTCTGTTATTGTACGATCAAAGAGTCCTAAATACTCCAATATCTAGTGCATTTGTATCATCACAGGCTCAAGCACAGTATCTCACTCATAGACAAATCTTGGGTTTGGCATTTTATAGACCTAGGTTTAAACCCTGACTTTCCAGATTACTTAGGCAAATTATACCTCGCCACTCTGAGCCTTTGTTTTCTTATCCATAAAATAGGAATAATAAAGTCTTCCTCACAGGGCTGCTGTAGGATTAGAGAAGATTTGGCATATATTACTTGCTGCTCAGTAACTGGAAGTTTCTATTACTAATGCATGCTGTGGAATCAGAGAAGAGATAGATGATTCTCACCCACCTTCTTGCCCCAGAGTTAACCTGCATGGGATACGAATGGTTGGAATTCGGACTCTGAAGTCTGATTACAGGAGTTTGGGCCTCAGGCTCACCTTTTACTAACCATGTTAATAAACAATTCCAGTGCCTTAGTCATAGACCAATATTGGATGGTCATTTTTTTTTTTACATGAAGGAGTTCACCACATGTTCTTTTTTTCCTAGTTTTTAATTGTATTGTTTTCCCTTACCATTTATGCCCTTTATACCTCCTCCCCCTGCCATCACCACACTGTTGTCCATGATCATGAGTCCTTTTTCCTTTGTACTCAATCCATCCATCCTCTAACCCCTCCCCCAAAGCTGTCATCCTTTCTTTATTTTAACTTGGCCCTCGAGTTAGGGCAGTGTGGTGTTATCATTATCTCCATTTCACCAATGCAGAAGTTGAGGCTCTGAGATACTAAGTGATGAGGGGAAGATGTGCAGCAGTGGCAGGGGTAGACCTGGAAACCCAGTTCTTCCCTCACCCCTTCCCAGAAGGTCAGGAAGTCTGCTCTGGGGCCAGCCTGCCTGTGCTTTCTATCCCAGAGCCCCACTTGGCAACTTGGGCAAGTTACTCAGCCTCTCTGTGCCTTGGTTACCTGATCTGCAAAATGGAGAGAGTAATTATCTCTGCAAAATGGCACCTACCTCATAAGGTGGTTGAGAAGATTAAACAAGATAATGCATGTTATGCCTAAGGCACAGTTGCTGCTCTGTAAGTGTAGTTTACATTTTTATTACTGGCTGCACGGCAGGTGTAGACACAGGAGCAGAGAGCCCTGGGGTAAGTTTAGGCTCTACCTCTTACAGCTATGTGACTTGGACAAGCCATGGAGCCTCCCTTTCTTCTGTGCAATGGAGATGACAATGTCTATGTGGAAAGATTAGAAATCATTTGCACATATAAAATGCTTGGCACATGTAGACACTTAGGAAATGGAGCAAGTAGGGATTGGGGAGGAGGAAAGCTTTTCCAGGAAGAAGGAGCAGCAGCAAGAACAATAGGAGGGAGGGTTGAGAATAGCCTGATGTGTGCAGATGTGTCTTTAGAAGGAATGAGGAATGGCAGGAATGAAGAAGCGAGATGCAGGAACATCTGGATCGCAGGGGACCCTTTTTGCCAGATGAGGTGCTTGAACCCCATCCTTACGTCTGTTTGGACTCCCTAAGTGCTTTTAAGTGGGGAAGGAAGAAACAGAGTTGCTCTGTTGAGAGATCATCCTGGTGGCTGTGGAGGATGGATTGGAATCCATGTGTCTAGAGGCAGGGGCTCAGTCAGGAGAGCCTCTGGTAGGCTGAAAGAGGGCTGGGGTGACTGGATAGAGAGAAGAAATTGCTTTAGCCTACTAACCACTGGCTGACATTTATTAAGGGTTTACTATACACCAGGAGTTCACTATTCCAAGTGCTTTGTATATATTAACTCATTTCAGTATCTAACCACCTATTGGGATAGGTACTATTATTACCTCAACATTACAGATGCAGGGATTGAGGCACAGAGACACTAAGAAAAGTCAAGGAGATAAAATTCATAGAACATGGCAAATGATTTGATGTGGGGTGGAGGAGTATGTGATCCCCAGGCTTCTGGCTGGGATGACTGGCTGGAAACCCCAGTACCCAAGAGAAGGAATAGGTTGGAGAAGGAGGTGGGAAGATAATGAGCTGTGTCTGTGTTGAAGACACCTGTGGCTTGTGTGAGGGGTGGGGGACATCAGGTGGAGGGTGCTTTGGAGCATCCATGTGTGGAGCTCAGAGGGCTTCAGTGGATGTGGAAGTTGGAGCTGCAGCATTTTTTCAGGAGTCATGAAGTCAAGGGAGAGAGAGAATGTACTCTGGGAAATATGAGGGGTGGCGAAGGAGGTAAGACCTGCGTCCTGGTGCATGCTGACCATCACAGACTTTTTATATCTCCCCAAGTCCAAAGCTGTTTTGCTCCTAGTGCCTGGACCCAAAATGCAGCGAGAGGTATTGGCTGTCTGCAGGCTGCATGCCTATTAAAAGCTTTAATTTCCACCTGTGGGGGTGAGGAGATGGGGGTGGTGAGGATTAACGTAGTTCACAGGTGAAGTGGCAGAACAACCGATCCCCATACATTTCAGGGCCAGGAATCTTGTACTGTGGGCTGTGTCTGGGGTTCAACCCAGGTCGCACAGGGAATCCTTTCAGACCCTGGACCTTGAGTGATACCAGCTTCCTCTCATCTGCTTCTTCCTTTTCTTTTTCTTTACCTGTTTCTCTCTTGTCCTCTGTTTCTTTATCTCTCTGCTGCTTTACCCCTGCCTGCCTCTGTCTTTGTCCTATTGTTCTGTCCCTCCACTCCTCTCTCTCTCTCTCTGGGTCTGCCTGTCTCTCCCTGTCTCGGACTCTGTTTTGTCTCTATTTGCTGCTCTCTGTCTCTCAATCTGTGAGTCTCTCTGAAACTTCTTCCATTTACCTCTGCATGTCAGTTTCTTTCTCTCCATCTTGCTCTTTGTATCTCTGACTGTATCTCTATGTCTCTCAATCTCTTGTCTTTGTGTCTGCACCTGCCCTGCTCCTCATGACTTCTGTATTTTCTTCCTCTCCTTTCCCTCCTCCCTCCCCCTCTCCTGCCTCAAGGAAGAGGGCAGAGATCACTGGGTAGAATTGGATGTCATTAAAAGCAAAAAAAGGAGAAAGGGCTTCTTTTCTTCTGCCTGCCCCTGGGGAATGCCTAACAATGAGAGTCACTTTGGTGGGTAATCGATAGGAACAAGATGCAACAAGACGTCTTTGTTGGGCAGAGGCAGCTGGCAGTTTCCTCTGACCGGAGCCCCTGGGAATGGCTGGCCCTTGGACCAAGCTCAAACAGAGTGTATCACAGTGGAGCCACTCGAAGTTTGAGCCAGGCACATCCTGACCCAGAGGCACCTCATTTCCGTCACCTCCTCTCCCTTCCTCCTCTGCCCTCCTCCCCCCTGGTACTACTTCAACGAATACCATGAATAGAAAAAGACACTGTAATGGTTGGCTAATAATCAGAGTCTTTAGCTGCAAGAAGAATCTTAATCCTTCTAAACCTGAATTTCCTTATGTGTAAATTAGGGAGACTATACATACAATCCATTCTAGTCCAGGCAACCCGTTTTATTCTCACATAACAAATCTGATCGGTGCCCTCCTCCTCAGAACTCGCATAGCATGGATCACATCCGTCTTTCTTACTGCTGAATCCTAGCACCAAGCTCACAGGAAGTGCTTCATAAGCATCTGTGGTATCATACACAGTAGGTGCTCTGAGTGTTTGCACAATGGATGGACCTGCCTGCTGCTAGACCTGGTGTGCCTGACTGGCTTTTCCTCTCCTTCTCTGACTTCCTAAGATGTGAACTCCAATCAGGGCTCCAGATCTTTGTCCTTCCTGGCCAGCTTTGTCTTCCTTTCTTTGCTTTCCTCCTCCCTTCTTGTGACCCTCAGATGGAGGTCATGAGAATGAAGAGAAGTGGCAGTGAGTTACACAGGTAGGACAGACACACTGCCCTCTTGGACAAAACAAGCAGAAGAACGCACGTGCAGTAGCAGTCTGGACTTTAACTGGAAAGTTAGAGAAGGAAGAGACCTTATAGAACATCAAGTCTACTTCCCCTCCCATTTTACAGAGGGTCATACTGTACCCAGAGAAAGAGAGTAACTACTCCAAAGTAACTGTCCTCATGGCAGAGATGGGCAGAAGAGATAAGTGTTCTGCAATATCCCAAAGTTCCTCAAACATTATTCTTAGTCTTTATATCTATACACTCTTATGCTTTGATAAGAACAAGCCCCATTGAATCCCATTCTCCATTTCAGCCTAAAACTGGAATCATTAAATCTACCCCATTTTCCTAAATTCAATCTAATGTGGGAACCCAGGTTGGTTCTTGGCCAACAGAGGCAAACAGGACTATCACTTTTGCAGAACCAGCCACGAAAACCGCTTTCTGCCTGACTCATTCCCTTCTAATTGCTTCAGATTCAGCTAGACTGTCAGAGGCCTTCCCTAAATCCTCCCATTCTAAGGTGTGCCTTTTGTTCCTCTCTCTATATCCTATACATATGAGTATATTTACTTCGAACTTCTCATAGCATCCTTTTATCAGCTTATGATATATAATTTATATGTAATAACATTCACCAAGTTTATGTACACAATTCAATTAGTTTTGACAAATATATACAGTAGTGTAACCAACACCACCCTGGCCAGTGAAGTTCAGTTGGTTGGAGTGTCATCCCATAAACAGAAAGGTCATAGGTTCGATTTCTGGTCAGGGAACATGCCTAGGTTATGGGTTCAGTCCCTGATGGGGGCTCATACAAGAGGCAACCAATTAGCTTTTCTCTCTTACATTGATGTTTCTCTTTCTTTCTCTCTCCCCCTTCTCCTCTCTCTAAAAATCAATAAAGCATGTCCTCGGGCAAGGATTAAAAAAAAAGTTCCTGCATATTCCCTTGAGTTAATTCCCTACTGTACATAGCCAGCCTTAGGCAACCATTGATCTGATTTCAGCTGCTACAGTTGGGCTTTTCTGGAAGTTTATATAATTAGAATCACTTTTGTTTCAGGTTCCTTTCACTTAGCATAATGTTTTTGGGATTCATCAATGGTGTTGCATGTATCAGCAGTTCCTTCCTTTTAAAAAAATATATTTATTAACAGAGAGAGAGAGAGAGATGTGAGAGAAATATTGATTGCTTGCCTCCCATATGCCCACCACCAACTGGGGACCAAACCTGCAACCTATGTATATGCCCTGACCAGAAATCACACCCCCAACCTTTCGATGTATGGGACAATACTCCAACCAACAGAGCCACCTAGCCACATCAGTTCCTTCCTTTTTATGGCATTAAAATGGTTATTCAGTTGGTAAAGTCATTTAATTAAAAGATCATTCTTTCCTCATTGTGTGGATGTGGTACAATTTCTTTTTTGCACTGTTTCCATTTTTTGGCTACTATGAATAAAGTTGCTATGACCTTTCAGGTACAGATCTTGTTTTGTTTTGTTTCTTTTTTAAATATATGCTCTCATTTTTCTTAAGAAAATACTTAGGGCAAGGATTACTAGATCATATGGTAAGTGCATGTTTAGCTATATAAGAAACTGCCAAATAGTTCTCCAAAGTACTAGAACATTCTTCATTAACACTAGTAACACACGAAAGTGGCAATTGTTCCACATCTCTGTCAGCACTTGGTATTATCAATCTTTTTATATTTAACCATATGAGGGTACAGTGGTATTTCACTAAGTTTTTAATTTGCATTTCACTAATGTCTAGCAATGATGAGAATCTTATCTTTGGTGAAATGTCTATTTAAGTCTTTTGCCCATTTTTATCATGTTGGTTGCATTCTTATTAAAAGTACTCTATTAATATTTTTATTTTTTTAAGACTATTTTTAAAAAGATTTTATTTACTTATTTTTAGAGAGAGGTGAAGGGAAGGAGAAGGAAAGGGAAAGAAACATCAATGTGTGGTTGCCTCTCACATGCCCCCTCCTGGGGACCTGGCCTACAACCCAGTCATGTGCCCTGTCTGGGAATTGAGCTAGCAACACTTTGGTTTGCAGGCCAGCACTCAGTCCACTAAGCCACCCCAGCCAGTGCTTCTTTTCATATTTTTAATACAAGTCTTTTATGATAAATATGTTTTGCAAATATTTTCTCCCACTCTGTGGTTTGTCTTTTCAAGTCCTGTCCAATACCACTTATTTCATCATGGCCAGACCTGAGGTTTATTATCCCTCTGAGCCTCAGTTTTCTTAACTATAAAATGCTGCTAAACATACTTACGTCTTACAGTTTGTGAGGATTCAAAGAAATAGTGCATGTAAAACTCTTAGCATAATGCAGACTACTTAATAAGAGCTTGAAAATCATCAGCTAATTGTTATTGACTTTTATTCATTTCATCTCTTTTCACTTAAAGATTAGTCATCCTTGAATATCACTTCATAATATTGGCAACTGGTAGCTGGAAATAATGGTCTGGATCTCAGGAAGGCATTCTGGCCTAGAGGTATAGATTTGGGGAAGTGACCTCTCCAAGATGGTGATGTAGGTTATTTCTGACTTCACTCTCCTCACAAGCCTTAGAAGTAATTAGCAGGTAGATATCATTTGAAGTCCTGGGGCTGGGTGGGCTCACTGAGTCAGTTTATATCGCAAGCTATCCACAGCTGGAACCCCAACCAATCCTGATAGCTAAGGGGTAGGCAATGGAAGGGAGACTCATGGAGGATAATGGGACTTTGTATCCTGGGTGGAGAAGAAAGCCAGGAGAGAATGGAGTCATAGAGGTGAAGAAAGGAGTGAGATCCAAGACAGAAGGAATTACTGACAATGCCAACTACTGGAGAAGAGGTAAGCCCTGAAGAAGGGAAGTTTGGATTAGTCAAGAACAGGGTGTTATTACTCACTAAGATATTGCTTTCAGTGGCGAGGTAGGGTAGGAAGTTCAAGCTAAGAAGCAAACAGGTAGTTAGGTTTTGGAAGCATCAAGTATATGTTCCATTTCCCCCTATATTTTGATTGAAATAAGGAGAGGAAAGAGGAGGCTTTCTTTAGAAGGTAGTGGTTTTGGAGGGGAGTTTTCTGTTTATGGTGTACAAGACACTGAGCATGTTCTTGGACAGATGGAAAAGAACCAATGGAGAGTGAATACTTGAAAGGACAGGAAAGAGAGGTGATAATGGAGAGTATGATTCCCCTGAGTTGGAGGAAGGGATAGCATACAGCTCATGGCATTAGCCTGGAGCAGGGGAGTGGCTGTGTAGTCTGTGAACCTGCTAAGCTGGAGCCGTGTTGCCCTTTCTAGTTCTAGTGTGGGCCAAATGAGAAATTTGTACATGGTGTGGAAGGTGTATGTGAACCAGCAGTCTTTCCTCTCTGAACGTCACTGTTGTGAGACATGGTGAAGGGTATACACAGACGTGCAGGCAGGTTCCATCCAGCTTGTCTTCGCTCTTTGTGGTAAGAGTTAGATGCAGACATGTCAGGAAATTCCAACTTGTCTATATTATTCTCAGCTCCATCTTAACTCTTTTTTTTAATGTTTAAATGTGGTTTATTAGGAGCTAAGGGATGACAAAAGAGCAACATGCATGCACCAAACATAGCACAAGATTGTGTGGCTTTGAACATATACCTATTTCTCTTTAGCTTGGGGTTTTGTCTCTCTTCTTAGCTCTTAGTCTCACTCCATTGGGAAGATGCTACTTTCAAACTTGACCACATTACGAACACACTGAAGGACCTCCAGATTCAGGGGAATGATCATGATCTTGGACTTTGAGGTCACATCTTAGCTCTTCTTTCTGCCTGCCTGTCTGGCTCACCAACATCAACTCCAGATCCACAACCTGATGCAGCAACAACATTCTTCAAAGACTTTTCTATATTTGAGGAGGGCTTGTTGGTGGCTTTTATTTGATCTTTCAGCTGTCCCTTTCTGGGCCATTACTTCCTAGTTTCTCCCACAGTTACAGAATGTGTTATTCCCACAATAAATTTTTTATTCTGTAATACCCATAGAGTTCAGCTGCTTTGATTGAACCCTGACTGATACAGGGTGGATGGGGCACTCTTATTCACATTAGGAGAAGGCACTAAGAGTGGGTACAGAGAAGTAAGTGGGTGGATGTCAAAGGAATTACTTCACATGGTCTTGAGGCCATATCAAGACATAGGAACCAGGTCCACTGCAGGAAGGGGTTAGGGTTAGAGTGAAGTTTGAGGCTTGAAAAGATTGGAAAAGCCCTAGAAAATATGGTATAGTAAGAATAATAGAGAGTTGAGAGAATACTTTGTTGGATAAGTCAAGGGGTTGGGAGGCAGCTGGAAGGAGTGTAAAAGGAGGCCTGATTCAAGTCCTGGATCTACCTCTCATGAGCTCTGTGGCCCTGGATGTCACATATTTTCATCTTTGTGGCTGTCACTAGCCTACTTGTTCTCCTTCCTCCTCTGCTCTGTTCCAGAGTTCAAGAAACTACATTTGCCACCCTCTGAGGCCAATTTCCAAGTAGACCTGAGCACGGTACTAGTAGAAGGCTAGATGGGGAGAAGTGGGGAAGCCAGCCACTTGCCACCTGCAGCTCCACTGAGCCTTCTCCATCATTTTGACTGTCAACAGCTTCTTCCTCAAGGGTTTTAGCTTCTGGCTGGCTGGTTCTTGTTTCAACCAAAAGGACTGGAAATGATAGAAATTCCCTGTTTTGATACTACTCTAGGTTACCACTTCAGCTCTTTTATCACCTGTGTAATGAGGTCCCTGTACTAAGGTCTCTCTCTTTGAAATACTGGAGTGGGTATTGTTTTCTTGTCTGCTATACTTATCTGTACAATGGCACTGATACTGCCTACCACCCAGAATTATTGTGAGACAGTAAATGCATTATTATGGCCTATGGCAGGGGTATCAAACTCGTTTTCACCAGGGGCCACATCAGCCTCACGGTTGCCTTCAAAGGGCCAAATGGAATTTTAGGACTGTATAAATGTAACTACTCCTTAACAGTTAATTGAGAGCTCAGTGCTGCCAGTGGGTAGAAACAAGGTGCTGGGCCAGATAAAACAAGGTGGAGGGCCAGAGTCAGCCCACGGACCTTGTGTTTGCCACTGATGGCCTGTGGGAAAGGAAGGACAGTAAGAGCTACTCTGTTGAGTTAGGCACACCTTCCTGGTATAGATACTAGTAAGTGAGGACCTCTGCAGGTTGGACACTGTTCATTTGTTATGCATTCCTACTCTCTGTGTGACCCTGGGTAACTCTCTTCACCTCTGTTTGCCTCAGTTTTCTCATCTATAACATGGGGACAATAGCATGCCTACCTCATAGGGTTATTGGAAGAATGGTATGAGTTATGACATGTAAAAGGCTTAGAAAAAGATCTGGAGAATATTCACTACTCATTAAGCGTCAGCTATAATTATTACAAAATTTAGCTGTTAGTATTGCTTTGTAAATTATTTCACAAAAAAGCTCAAGGAAACTGAGGCTCATTGAGGTTATATGACTTGCTCGGAGCATCAGAGACAGTAGGTTGTAAGACTTGATCTCAGGTCCTCTTGACTGTACAATGTGCTCTTTCCTCAGGCCCCTGCCAATGTTGGTTACACCCAACGGTGTAGACGCAGGGCCGCAGCGGCAGCAACTGCTGCACTGAACTCCTGGCATTTCAGCTCCCCCTCCTCTTCTTTTTATAGCTTCTATATTTAAACCCAAGTGAAACAATGCAGAGCCCTAAGTAGAGGATGGACTTGATCCTGATAATAAGTCCCCTGAGAGGCTTTGGCTGAAAGAGGGGCAGCTAGAGGTTCACAGAGGAGGGACACCGCTGAGGGGGGCGGGTGGTGGTGCCTCCGCCTGAGCAGATTCCCTCCACGTCTGCCTCAAGAGGAGCTGTGTACATTCTACAGGCTTATTATTACCAACAGGCAGAGATCAGCTCTGCTCTCCCCTCCCCCACCTCCCCTCAGCCCAAAATATATTGAGCTGTGTTTGAGGCAAAGTTATTTCCAGCCTTGCTGGGGCCCTCAGGGAAACAGCCAGCGTGGAGCCGAGCCAGGGAGTGCTGGAGGACTGTGAACCCCTCTTCTAACACCAGCCCCCCATGCTCCCAAACCTGCTGCCCAGCAGGCAGCTGCCATCTCACTGGCTTAGTGGTCAGATCTGCTTCAAGGCTGGCGTTGACCTAAGCAACCTGGTCAGTGGTTTTTGCAGGCCAGCGATTCTGTATCTATGGAATTCAATTTGTAGCTGTAACCAACTCTTCCCTCCCACCTGCTCCTCACTCCCAGCCAGTGCTGGGCTTACTGCTCTACCAGACGGAGCAGAGAATACAAATAACAGTAATAATGAACCTGTGTGGGTTGAGCATGTTCACATCTGTTATCTCATTTGAGCCTCCTGACAACCTCTGTGAGGTTGCGTGTACCAGACCAGAAGAAATTGAGCCTCAGAGTGATGATGTAATCCACCTCAGGTTATGTGAGTGGAAACAGGTGAAGCCAGGATTCACACCTAGGGGTGTCTGGCTCCAAAGCCAGAACTCTTAATCCTGTGCCTAAGTGGTTGACAGTAATTTAGATGCTAAAGTATTAAGCCTCTTGTTTTAATAGGCAGTTCTTACAGTTCTATAGCACTGTATCAAAACAGGGTTTGACCAAACTGCCAGAAAGCACATGTTTTCATTAGGGACTCATGACCTTCCAGCTCTGATTGGAACCTTAAAATACTGTTAGAGTCTCCTCTGCTCCCACCAACAGCTCCATAAACATTTGTTGAGTGCTTAATATGCACTGTGCTCTTTCCGTGTAGAACTCATTACAAAGTGGATATTGGTACTGTCATTTTACAGTTAAGATTCTGTTTCAGATTAAACAGCTAGTTAATAGCCCTTGCAGAATCCACTCTTGGGCTTCTCCAGGTCTAAAAATTACTTCAAAAGTATGCGTCATGTTGCATCACATTCTTTAATGGCTCTGAAGGAAAAAAAAATTATACTAAAGAGCCTGAGAATGCATTTTAACCCTTGTTGCTATGATGAACACTTATTGTCAACTAGGATTGTACTTGGCCACATATAATAAAAATCTGATCACAGTTTAATCAGAGTTTTATTTTCCTCAGGATGATCTAGAGCCAATACAACTGCTTGAGGAAATATTCAAGAGCCCAGGCTCCTTCTAGCTTTCTGCTCCAACTTTCTAAATACACAGCTTTTGAAGTTATGTTCGCAAGATGGATGCGTTGTCTCTAAGTATCAAGTTTGCACCTTAGGCGAGAAGAAGGGTAAAAGAGAAAAACCACATGGCAGAGTTTGTCCCTTTTTATCAGAGAAACAAAAGCTTTCTGGAAACTTGACTCAATAGATTTTTGCTTATATCTAGTTGCTTGGAAATGGTCATATAGCTACCTGTGGCTGTAAGGACTCCGATGTGTGAATGTTTCTAACTAGGTACATGGCCTCCTGAAATAGAATAGAAGTTCTGTTAACATAATAAAGAAAGGAGAGTGGATATTGGCAAGAGCTAGCAGTGTTTTCCACCAATTTGTACCGGCTGTGCAGTAATGACCTCAGTAATCCCTTACATTGATCCAGGCTTTTAATTTTCAAAACACACTTTCATGTGCATGATCCCTTCTAATCTCCCTCCTTGAGAACCTGTTAAAGTAGGTGAGGTATGGATTACCAGGAGTCAGGAAGGTCTGACATTATATTTTCCCTTTTACAAAAAGGAAACTGAGGCTCAACGGGGTTAAGTGACTTGCTCAAAGTCATAGAACTAGTAAGTGGTAAAACCTGGAATGAATGCAGTATCTTGGGACCCACTGTGACTTTAGATAAGGCACTTACTCTCTCTATTAATCATGCACTCATTGAGTAGCAATAATAATTCTACCAACTTTACAAGATTGTTATGGGGGCTCAGTGACCCCCAGTGCCTGCATATCTTAAGCATTTAGTAAAGATGACAATGAACATTTTATCAACTCTAATACATTTTCCTAATAATTTCCAAAGCAAGTTAGTGTCTTTTCTACAACTGATCATTTCTCATTAACCTCAGGTATAGAATTTAAACTATTTATATGTTTTCCCCATGCACAAGAGATACATAATCCTCATTAAACCAAAAGGTCTCTGAGGGCATGGTTTGGGGAAATCTATTTTTTAGGGCTCATCTTTTACTAATGGACTTCTACTCCATGTCTTAGGATAAAAGAATGCTTGAGTTACACTTCTACCTAAATCTTTACCCCTTATTCATCCCAACCTATGGAATGCAACCCTTCCTTCCTTCCTTCCTTCCTTCCTTCCTTCCTTCCTTCCTTCCTTCCTTCCTTCCTTCCTTCCTTCCTTTTTGTATTTGCTAAATGATTGAAAGATACTCTTCTTGATTGGATAGAATCAATATGTTACAAACTGTAGTGTAGGGTGTAAAACAGGTGCTGTTTCCAATGTAGCTGGCTGAGTTGGTATCTGTTCCATAGACTTTTTCCTCAGCCATATCTCAGAGGCTATACTTGATGACAGGGGCAGGAGGTGGCCTAAGAGAAAGCCTGATTCTGACATTTGATTGAAGCAACATTCCACACAGCTCTGCAAGCAATAAAACTGATACCTTAATATTCCAAAAGACTATCTTGTCTTTTATCTATTGGTTCAGGACTGAGCATCAGAGGACCTGGCTGGCTTTCTTCTTTGCTTTGCAAGCACATGGGACAACACTTGGCAAAAGAAAAAAAAAAAGAATGATCAAATAGATAACGGAAGTGAAAGCACCTTGTAAATTGTAAAGTGCTGTCAGATAGAAATTGTTAGTATTACCACATGTTTAACAAGATCTTCCTGTTACTTAGGGGAATGGTCTTGGCTTTGGATGGAACATAATCTCTTCAGGAGGTCTTGGCAGTGAGTGAGGCTGAAGCATTGGCAGAAGGAAAAGGAAGAAAATATCTTAACATGTTCAGCCGTTCCTTACTAAGTACCTTTGGGAAATAAATAAAACCTGGTCAGCAGGTGTCTAGTGGGGAGACATACAAATGCGAGAGTAGCTATAAGGTAAAACACTAACCAAGTGCTATAGTCCAGTTGTTATGAAAGCACAGAAAGGGGGAAGATTAATTCTTGACCTAGAATTGCTGGGGTTGGGGAAGGCTTGGAGAAGCCAATGATATTTGAGCTGAGGTTAAAAAAATGAATAGGTACTTTAACAGGTAGTAGTTAATAATAATAACAATATTGTTGAGTATCATGTGTCAACCACTGTATTCAAAGTGCATGTATTAAACTCGGCCAGTGCATCTCACAACACTGAATGGTAGGTATCATTTTCAACACTTACTTTAGATGAATAAAATAGTATTGGCAGAGAACATCCAAAGAGAAAGGACTTCATCAAAAGC
Organism: Trachops cirrhosus; assembly: GCA_028533065.1. NCBI lineage: Eukaryota > Metazoa > Chordata > Mammalia > Chiroptera > Phyllostomidae > Trachops > Trachops cirrhosus. The sequence continues at coordinate 37,384,537 of CM052542.1, read as the reverse complement.
AAGCAAACCAGGAAAGAGTATAATTCTTTTACAGTGATTCATACAAGGCCTGCAATATATTTAATACTCACTTATGCTCACTAGTTTGGGCTCACTAGGAGTTCAGTGTAGGGGTTGGGAAGGGTCCTGGGAGATGTAGCACTATCAGCAGGATTTAAAAATCTGGGTCTTAAGTCAATCAGATATGGTATTGTCTGTGTTTTGGTCCCCCCCACCCCCGCCCCAAGTAAATCCTGATACAAAGATTCAAATGCAAATACTTTATTTGAGAGGTGATACAGGACACAAAGGTAGGGGAAAGGGAATGTGAAACAGGGAAGGAAAAAAAGCCACTAAAGGGTATTTTATGGAATAGATTCCTTTTGTGAGAATATGGAGCTTAATCCCTAGGAGCCAATATGGAATACTCACCTCAGTTATTCCACCTAAGGTACATGGGAGCAAGGGTATTTATGTACCAGCTTCTCTTATTCCTTGCTTGACACTAATTTTGAGGACTGCTAATTCCCTGGTATTTTCTGCATGCCCATGTGTGGACAGGAAAGTTTCCAGTGGCCAAAGAGGCCATCAGGCAGAGTTGCAGTTGCTGGCAGCTGGACAGTGAGCTGGTCTCACTGGAAATAGTAAAGCTAAGGCTTTAGGAACAGGCCCCCAACACTGTATGCTACAGTCTCCCTTGGATTGCCCAGGCCCACTTCCACCCAAGTTTACTGCACCTTCTCACTGATTCTTCAAGAGTGCTACCAGTCATAATTCTAACAGCAAACAAATGAACAAACGACAAACCACAAACAAGCAAAAATCCTACAACAGAAGGGTCGACAGGATATAGTCTCTGCCACTGCAGTCATCATTAAGGTCATACTGATATTCATCATCTCCCTCCTCTCTACTCATTCTAAACTTCAGTTACCTTTGACTAGCACCTTTGCTAGTTTATACTGCTTGCCTAGTGGGGTAACCCAGCTTTTCATCTCTGAGGTGTCAGAGCTCTTGGTTACCATGCTTTTCTCAGGCTGGTATTGCTGCACTTGCTAATTTATTGTTATCACTGGGCATAGAAATACAAAGAGATGTCTCAGTAAATCCTCTGAGTTTCAGACATACTCCTCCATACCTCTATTATTGTAGCACCAATGCTGTCTCCTTATGATTACTGTAGTCAGTCACCCCAGGAAGCATAGAGAATCCTATTCAAAATCTACTTATCTACTGACATGCAGAGTTCAAAATATCAAGAGAGCAAACACTTTGTACAAGTTCCCCAAGTGCATCACTGGGAGTGAGGTGGCATAGCTCGTAGCTTTTTGCCAGGGGCTATCTGCTGCATCTATCACTGAGATGCTCATTGCCAGCCAGATACTGAATGATCTGGCTCCAAACACCCATCTTATCTTTCATTCTCTTGGATTACTCTCAATGCCATTGTCATAAGTTGCAGGTCTAGGACTAGGGTGAGGCAAGTAAGAAGATTAGGGCACACATATAAGGAGGTGCTTGGCCTCAGGTTGGTGAAAGTGTGGGGTACTCACCTGAGAATGAGTACCTCCTTACATTTTGTGCCCTAGGTATCTGTCTTTCCTCCTCCTAGGACTAGGTCCTAGCAAGTTGGATTCTCAAGAAGTTGATGCTGAGATGGACTTTGGGTTGTGAGCTCAACACCTGTGAAAAGAAGAAAGAAATCCCTGTAGCTCAGTTGGTTGGAGTATCACCCCATACACCAAAAGGTTGCGGGTTTGATCCCCCATTGGAGATGCATATGGGAGGCAACTGATGTTTCTCTCTCTAAAACCAATGAACATATCCTCAGATGAGGATTTTTTTAAAAGGAGGCAGGACTGAACAGAGGGAGAATTCAAACTTCTCCAGCAGTGCAGGCCTGCACAAGCCTCACCCAGCCAGGCAGGGAATTCAGAAGCAAATACAGCATTTGGCAGAAATAACCAGGTCTTTATAGCCCTACCTCCCTGTCACCAGATACATGCAACCTGCAGAAGGATGTGACTGCTGAAGTGACTCCTTGCAACTGAAGAGGACCTGACAGCTCTAGCTCTCTCAGACCACACACCTCGTAGGTAGGCAGTGCTGCCTTCTTGACAGAGGATTTGGGTGACATATCTTCAGGTCTCCTGTGACTCTCTTGTGGCTTCTTTTTTTT
>CM052542.1:37345010-37381879 GCA_028533065.1 Trachops cirrhosus | reverse complement strand
CTGGCTGGGGCCCACCAGCCACTGCTGCTTGTGCGACCAGGGTCTGCCTGCCGCAGACCTGCGCTCCGCCCCGGGTGCTCAGCTCTCCGCACTGCATCCCTCACCCGACCGGACTCCGCCCCTCCTACCGGTCTGGATGAAAGTGTCTATTTTTAAATCCTTGGTTGTCCGACTTCCATAAACTTCAATTTTCTGTCAGTTCTGGTTGTTATTTTGTTTCTATATCTTTGTTGTCCCTATCTTGGTTGTGCGAGGAGGCACAGTGAGTCTACCTATGCCTCCATCTTGGCCGGAAGTCCTCTTGTGGCTTCTTGATGTTTTTCTTATAACTTTCAGTTCTGTTTGTAAAGATGTCTTGGTTTCCATTAGAGAAATGCTTCTACCAGGGGATGAATCAAACATATCATTGACTTGGAAGTTGACATTGCCACTTTGCTACTTCAGTTTTCATTCATGCCCATGAACAAAGAAAAGAGGGGGAGAAATGTCTTAATGGAGTGATTGATCTCCAAGGGGAAACTGGGAGGATACCATATGATAGGGAGAGGTACATCTAGAAATTTGGGATTCTCTGAAATACCTCTTGGTAATGGCATATCCAATAGTAAAAGTTAATGGAAAATGATGACAACCAAAGTAAAACAGAATAAATGATTCAGAGCCACCCCACCAAGAATGAAGATTTGGGTCACACTGTCAGATAAAAAACTGAATCAGTAAAGGTCCTGGTTGAATACAAAGGAAACAACAAAGGATTTAAGGAAGAGCTAACCCCTATCCTTCACAGACTATTCCAAAAAATCCAAGAAGACAGAAGACTCCTAAACTCTTTTTATGAAGCCAGCATCATCCTAATCCCAAAACCAGATAAAGACACAACAAAGAAAGAAAACTTTAGGCCAATATCACTGATGAATATAGATGCTAAAATCCTCAACAAAATATTGGCAAACTGCATACAGCAATACGTTAAAAAGGTCATACACCATGATCAAGTGGGATTCATTCCAGGGATGCAAAGATGGTACAATATTCGCAAGTTAATAAATGTAATGCATCACATAAACAAAATGAAAGACAAAAATCACATGATCATATCAATAGATGCAGAAAAAGCATTTGATAAGGTACAGCATCCATTTATGATAAAACCACTCAGCAAAGCAGGGATAGAGGGAACATTCCTCAACATAATAAAGGCCATATATGAGAGACCTACAGCCAACATACACAATGGGTAAAAACTAAAAACTTTCCCACTAAGATCAAGAACAAGACAAGGTTATCTACTTTCACCACTTCTATTCAGCATAGTATTGGGAGTCCTAGCCACAGCAATCAGACAAGAAAAGGAAATAAAGGCATTCAAATTGGAAAAGAGGAAACAAAACTGTCACTGTTTGCAGATGACATGATAGTGTACATAGAAAATCCTACAGACATCACCAAAAAAACTGCTCGACCTAATAATAAATAAAAACTGCTCACAAAACAGCGGGATACAAAGTAAATATTTAGAAATCAAAGGCATTTTTGTATACCAACAATGAAATATCAGAAACAGAAATCAGGAAAAAAATCCCATTTGATATAGCAGCAAGAAAAATAAAATACCTAGCAATAAACCTAACCAAAGAGGTAAAAGAACTGTATTCAGAAATCTACACAACACTGAAGAAAGAAATTAAGGAAGACACAAATAAATGGAAGCATATACCATGTTCATGGATGAGAAGAATTAACATTACCAAAATGTTCATACTACCCAAAGCAATTTATAGAGTCAAGGCAATACCTATTAAAGTACCAATGGCATATTTCACAGATATAGAACAAATACTTCAAAAATTTATATGGAACCATAAATTACCCTGAATAGCTGCAGCAATTTTGAGAAAGAAGAGCAAAGTAGGAGGGATCACAATACCTGATACCAAACTGTATTACAAGGCCACTGTAATCAAAACAGCCTGGTACTGGCATAAGAACAGACACATGGACCAATGGAACAGAATAGAGAGGTCAGAAATAAACCCAAAGCTCTATAGTCAATTTATATTTGACAAAGGGGGCAGTAGCATAAAATGGAGCAAAAGTAGCCTCTTCAAAAGTGGTGTTGGGAGAGCTGGACAGCTACATGCAAAAAAATGAAACTCGATGACCAACTTACACCATACACAAAAATAAATTCAAGGTGGATAAAAGACTTAAATATAAGTAGTGACACCATAAAAGTCCTTCTGGAGAACATAGGCAGGAACATCTCAGATATTCCATGGAGGAATATTTTCACTTACATGTTCTCTACAATGGACATAATGGAAAGAATAAACAAATGGGATCTCATCAAAATAAAAAGCTTCTGCATGGCTAAAGAACACAGCCTTAAAATGAAAAGAGAACCAACTGTATGGGAAAACATACTTGCCAATGTACCTCAGACAAGGATTTTATCTCCAAAATATATAAAGAACTCTCACGACTCCACTCCAGGGAGACAAAAAAAAAACCCAATTAAAAAATGAACAAAAGACGTGAACAGACACTTCTCCAAAAAGGACACACAGAGGGTCCAGAGACATAAGAAAAGATGCTCAGTATCATTAGCAATCAGAGAGATGCAAATTAAAACCACAATGAGATACCACTTCACACTGTTGAGAATGGCCATCATAAACAAATCAACTAACAAGTTCTGGTGAGGATGTGGAGAAAAGGGAACCCTAGTACACTGTTGGTGGGATTGCAGACTGGTGCAGCCACTGTGGAAAACAGTATGGAATTTTCTCAGAAAACTAAAAATGAAACTGCCTTTTGACCCAGCAATTCCACTGCTAGGATTGTATCCCAAGAACCCTGAAACACCAATCCAAAAGAAACTATGCACCCCAATGTTCATAGCAGCACAATTTACAATAGCCAAGTGCTGGAAGCAACCTAAGTGTCCATCAATAAATAAATGGATCAAAAAACTATGGTACATTTACACAATTGAATTCTATGCAGTAGAAGAAAGAAGGAGCTCCTACCCTTTGCGACAGCATAAATGGAACTGGAGAGCATTATGCTAAGTTAAATAAGCCAGGCGGTGAAAGACATATGTCATATGATCTCACCTTTAACTGGAACCTAATCAACAAAATGAACAAGCAAGCAAAATATAACCAAAGACATTGAAATTGAGAACAGGCTGACAGTGACCAGAGGGGAGAGAGGAGGGGATAATTGGGGGAAAGGGTGAAGGGTTTACAGGGACAATTGTAAAGGACACATGGACAATAACAAGGTGCGGGGTGGAAACAGGAGAAGGAGGTAGAGAAGCCTGGGGTGGTGGGGAGGGGTGAGGGGGGAAAGGCAGAAAACTGTTCTTGAACAACAATAAAAAAATACAAATGATATAAGGAATAATAGAGAAGAAATAAGTTATAATGACCTGTTAAAGAAACAAGGATTGTAGCAGCTATTAGCATTTTCTTCCCTGTTTGTTATGAATACATATACACACACTCATACACACACCTATGCACATAAAGATACACACAGTTTTTCTCTCTCTTTCCTTCTTTCCCCTTATTTCATTTAAAGATCAATTTTGTCAATTAACATTGCAATGTAGTATTTAAATTACAAAATACTTATGAGTAGCTGTGACTCAGTTTGAGAAGTTCAAATACATATAAAAAGGTGGACTGTGCCAGATATTAAACTGTTATTGTCTCTCATCTCCAGACCTACCATTTTTGCTGTTTTGTAATCCTGGGAGTTGGCCTATGAAAATGCATTTCTGTACTGTTAGCTGGCTTCCTGCTAATTTCTACTAGGCTAGAAGGCTAAAAGAGGGAGAAGGACTTCCCACTCCCAGTTCATCTGCTATTCCTGTCACTGTTAGCCCCGCAATAGCTCATTACCCTGGAAGTAGTAGTTGGTTTCAGCTCCCAACCTCTTTTTATACTCCCAGAGCTAACCTCTTTACCTTTCCTCAGACGGACCAGGTCCAGAGAGGCAGTGCTCCCTTGCTCAGATATCTGAATCCCTGTTCCACAGAGAGCAGTGTAATAAAGGCTTGTTTGAAGTTGGAAGGCAATGGCTTAATAAGCTGTGCATTCCCCCTTTTAAAAACATTCCCCAGTGTTTGTCCTCCAGAAATAACTCCTTTCTGTTGGGTCATAAGGTGAGCTGACTCTAGAAAGAGGGTGAACTTTTGCCTCTAGGCATATCTACCTACTTCGGCTCTTCCTGGAGTCAGAAAATACTATGTCCCAGCACAGTTCTCTGGAAAGCTCCAGGGTCTCTCCAGGCCTAGGATGGAGACAAGGGCTACCCTTGAAGTGCCCCAGTGTAGCAATAGAAGAGAACAAAAGGGCAGGAGATGGCTGGATGCCACTACCCTCAGACCAGACTGATAAGAAAGTGAGGTGGTGGTTCATGCTGACCTTTCTTTCCAGCTATCTGGCAGGCTTCCCCTGGAAAATGAAACTTTCCACAGTGTCTGTCTTAATTATGCATGGACACAGTTGATTTGCATATCCAAATAGTCAGGACCACAGAGTGCACGCATAATTGAGGACTGCTGGTTGGTTGCAGATGGATGAAAAATAAAAGGGCAAGGCTTGCAAAGTCCTCTAGCCTGTTTAAGCACACTAACCTGTGCTGATCAACCTCCCCCTAACAAAACTGTAAGGTTTGCAGAACTGGCAAAATTCAATTGTCTTTACTTTTTTACCGTTATTCTCACCCCATCATCAGGTCACACCAGCAGCCTTCTTACAACTTCCGTATTTCTTGATGCCTTTAGATTTTCTTAGCCTATCAGAGGATAATCTGGTGGGTAAAATCTGCCAGTAGGCCCTTGAAAAACTCCTGTTTTTGTTTTGACCTTAATTTCCCCCCACTTGAAAATAAGGAATTTGGACTAGAAAATCTGTAAAGTCATTTCCAGCCCTCTAAAGTCTAATTCTGCATGTCATGAACTAAATGGTGTTCCCTAGAAATCTATATGTTGAAGCCTTAACCCCTTATGTTATGGTATTTTGGGATGGGGCTTTGGGGAGGTAATTAGGGTTAGATGAGATGATGAAGGTGGGGCCCTGGTGGGATTAGTGCCCTTATAAGAAGAGACACTAAAGAAAGCTTTCTTCTCACTCTGCCATGTTAGAACGCAGGAAGAAGGTAGCCATCTACAAGCCAGGAAGAGAGCCCTCACATGCAACTAAACCCATTAGACCTTGATCTTGGACTTTCCACTTCCAGAACTGTGAGGAAATAAATTTCTGTTGTTTAAACCACCCAGTCTGTGGTACTTAGTTATAACAGCTTAACTGACTAAGACATTGTGATTTTGCCTTTCCCTCTTAGAGAGCTGGGCAAGGTCTAGGTCTCCCTTGCAATGTAACGGTGAACGAGGATGTTGGATTAGATTAGATTTAATCTGATTCTAATTCTAATTTAATTCTAATTAAATCTAATCAGATTTAATCTGATTCTAATTCTAATTCTCTGATTCTAATTTACTCCTAGATGTCACCGATGAAATGCATTGCGTCTTCTAGCGATATTTTCAATAAAAGAATCGAAGTAATAGTCTTCTCTTCCTCCCTTCCTTCCTTCCTTCCTTCCTTCCTTCCTTCCTTCCTTCCTTCCTTCCTTCCTTCCTTCCTTCCTTCCTTCCTTCCTTCCTTCCTTCCTTCCTTCTCTCTCTCAGCTGCAAGTGATAGAAAGCAAATCTGAACATAAATAAAGAGTGGAATTCATTGGTTCAGGGAATCTAAGGAATGGTCTAACCACCGGCATCTAGGAAGGACAGGGATACAGTATGTTTAAGGAACTCTAGAACATGGACTCAAAAGCCAGAAAGAGCCACCTCTCACATCTGCTCCTCTCTATGAGTTAACTTCATCTGCTCTTAGTATAAGTCAGCGCTCCCCACCACCCACACACAGGATGAGAGACATAATGGGAAACTTGCTGAATTTTATATCTTATAGAATCTGCCACTAAGAGGGATCAAGCTTGACATTCTGTGTTTATACTTCAAAAAATTCCCAGAGAAGAGACTTCTTAGTCCAGCTTTGTTCTGGTGCTACCTCTGGACCTGATGAATTTAAAAAACAAGTTTTACTTAGTACCCATGGAGCCTGAGGTAGGGCAGTTCCTGGGGTCGGGGAGCATGTATGTGTTGGCTCAACATTCCAAAGGAATATGATTATCATACAGCAATGGATTTTTAATGGTGGGATATTAGGCCATAATGTCAGGGCCACAAGAGTAGAGCTATTGGCCTCAAAGGCTGAGAAAACCTGAGGGGCAGGGAGAAATAATAATCCTTTTAATTTTATTAATGAAAGAACTAAAGCTTAGAAAGTTACCATATTTTTGGACCATAAGACGCACCTAGGTTTTAGAGGAGGAAAATAGAAAAAAAATTTTGAAGCAAAAACTGTGGTAAAATATTTAATAACATAAATAACATAATATTTCACCAATGTAAATGTAAAGCTATGTTCAGACTATAAGATGCACCCCCATTTTCCTCCCAAACTTGGGGTGGAAGTGCATCTTATAGTTCGAAAAATACAGTAAATAACAAGTAAATGGTAGAGCTCAGACTGAAATTCAGAGAGTCTGATTTAGACATCATATTTTTTTAAAGATTTAAAAAAATTTATTTTTAGAGAGAGGGAAAGGAGGGAGAAAGAGGGAGAGAAACATCAATGTGTGATTTCCTCTTACATACACCTACTGGGGACCTGGCCAGCAACCCAGGCACATGCCTTGACTGGGAATCAAACTGGCGATCCTTTGGTTTGCAGCTGGCTCTCAATCCACTAAGCCACAGCCAGGGCTGGGCATCATATTCTTAACCTCTAGGTCATCATACCCCAGAGCCAGAGAGTATCTGCCACTATTTTTTTAGTAATTTTTTAAAGGATTTTATTTATTTATTTTTAGAGAGCGGGAAAGGTAGGGAGAGAGGGAGAGAAACATCAATGTGTGGTTGTCTCCTGCTTGCCCCCATTGGGACCTGTCCTATAACCCAAGCATGTGCCCTGACTGGGAATCCAACTGGCAACACTTTGCTTCACAGGCCGGTGCTCAATCCACTGAGCCACACCAGCCAGGGCTTTTAAATAACTTTTTAAAAAGATTTTATTTATTTTTAAACAGAGGGAAAGGGAGGGAGAGAAAGAGGGTTAGAAACATGAATGTGTGGTTGCCTCTTGTGTGCCCCCTACTGGGGACCTGGCCCACAACCCAAGCATGTGCCCTGATTGGGAATTGAACAGGCAACCCCTTGCTTTGCAGGCCAGCACTCAATCTACTGAGCCACACCAGCCAGGTATTTTTTTAAATAAGCACTTGCTAAGCACCATGATAAGTACTGGGATGAACAAGAAATACAAGGTCATTCCCTGAAAAAAATAGTCTGACAGGGATACAAAGAAGCAGGTGGGTCACTGCACTACTGTGGAGCTTTACGGACACAGTGCAAGCCTTCCTTAGTGGCCTGGGCTACAGGAAAGCAGGAAGCACCTAGGTTGTGGAGGTGAGCCATAGAGTTATTTTTCTCCAACATCTCCCTCCATGGTGCCATCCTGAGAACCTCCTGTTATGGAAGAAGCAGGCAGGAGGGCTGAGGTGGTGCTCTGTCCCCCTGTCCCAGGGGGCCATGGCCTGCCTCCTTGCAGATCAGCACCTACAGCAATCATGGCAGTTGCCAGGGCTTCAACAGTGTCCGCATCACTTCACTTTTTAGGCTGGGAGAGAGCTACAGGGGCATTCCTGATGTTTTCTAAATCATTTTTTTGTATCTGAAATACTTCACAATTAAAAAAATCATGTTGCCAAGAATTTCATGACATGGGAAAATAGTCACAAAATAGTTTTAATTGAAATAAGTCTGGTTACAAAGCAATTTATTTAGAATGATTCCAATTTAAAAAAAGCAAAAAAATCAGAATTATTTACCTAAGTAATATTTAAGTATTTTTTATTTCGCTGTATTTTCAAATATTTCATAAGGAATAGGTACTATTTTTATAATTAGAAAACACATTATTAAAGTTCCTAATGTGATTACTCCTAAGCCTGAAGTCATCTCAGTATAGTAGTTGATTTTCTGCCAATGCACTTAATTGCTCCTATTGGCAACTTGAGCAGCCCATCTTCTTGCAGTGTGTTTCTGAGTGATTCCCCTGCATCCTTTTACAAAATCTTATATTCTGTCTTCTTTGCTTGAAGGAGTCCAGCCCCATGCTGTGGAAGGGGGACTGTGTTTTTCCAGAAACTGTAGTGGAAAACAGGGCAAAGGCAGATATAAAGATAGAAAGGCTGCAAGATGAGACATAGCCTCAGTGCTTCACGCTGATCATGGATCCATATAAACGTAATGTGCCCCTAAGTGTGCAGAGATGGTGCTTTATGGCTTACAGAATGCCTTCACATCCACAAACATGTTTTATAGTTATAACAATTTGCTGTTCCCAAAATAAGATGCTATTTCAAGTTCCTTTGCCTTTGCATTTACTATTTTCTCTCTTCCACCTGAAAAAATTCTGCATTGTTCATTAAAGTGCCTCTTCCTTGAAGCCTTTCCTTGAATCCAGAAAGAATTAATTATACCTTCTTCTGTATTCCCAGAGCACATTGCACATACCTGACATTTCCATAGGTAGTTTATAGTAGGTCTTGTAATATAGCTCTCTTTTCCCTACTAGAACATGACCTCCCTAAAGGCAGGAGTAAAGTCTTTCTCATCTCTGTGTACTCAGCATTTAGCACTATGCCTGGCACAGAGTAGGTGGTCACCTAAGCCGACATGACTTGAAGGCAAGCAATGTACTTAATATCACCCCCATTTGGGAGAGGAGTAAATGAAGCTCTCTTTGCTTAAAATCCCTCAACTAGGAGGTGATGAAGTTGAGATTTGAATCTAGGTTAGTTTGACTCCCAACCTGTGCCTTTCACCATAATTAACAGTCACCTCCCTTATCATCACTATTGTCATCATTATCATCATCATCTTCTTCTTCTTCACAGTGACAGCATTGGGCCAGGAATATAAGATACATTAGTTGAATGAATAAATATATTACTGCCAACATTATTATTATCACTCTCCCCCCTTCCTACTTAATATAACTTCTGTCTCATACCTCCTGCCGCAAGACTGTGTTGACTACTGAAGCATGCCAGGAACCTTAAGTTCCTTTGTACTCCTGTAGTAGCTGGCACCGTTCTGACATATCAGCACTTAACAATAAACTCATTGACTTGACTTGTTGGCCTTCCCATTCTAGAATGAGGAAATGTCCCTCATCTGAGAACTCAGCACCCTTGGCAGGGGTTGGAGCACAGTTTGGTCATACCCTGGAGATAAAGTTGTCACTCTTCACATCTCCAACCAAAGGTTTAAAGTTGGTGTGGAACTTGAGAGTCAAAGCCCTTGGTTTAACCTCCTTTTTCATTGACTTACGAAGTAATTTTGTACAAATCCCATTATACCAATGAGTCTTTTAGTTTCTTCATGAATGAAAACAGGAGAGGTAATATTTCTGACTCCTCTTACAGGTGTGGTATGAAGGCTTACATAGGATAATGTGTGTGAAATCACTTTTCACTCTGGGAAGTCCTCCACATGGACAGGACATTTATATTATTAAAAATAGAGGGAATGGAGTCATGGCCTAATGCAACAACCGATCCTCTCCTCACTACACCCAATATTCTGTGAAATCAGATCTCTTGCTCACTTTCCTCTCTTCAGAGCCAGCCTAGACCCCAACATCCTATGACTGTATGTGTGCGAGAGAGAGAGAGGGAGAGAGGGAAGGGGGTGAGACAAGGAGACATAGCCATATTTTTCTGGAACTCTGGAAAGCATGTCCAAAGGGGATCTTAGAATTTGACTTGTATATATGCAGCTCTTATTTGATGGTGCTATTTTAAACACTTCTCAGTTGGATGGCTGGCAGCTCTGATTGCTTTTCAAAGCCCTGGCTTTTATCACCATCGTTTTTTTCTTCATGCATAAATCCAGGCTATGTCCCCACCTTCTGTTTCCTTTTTGTGTTTGAGCTGAGAAGTAAGCAAGATGCAATTTAGTAGCTAGAGGGCTAGAGGGGGACCGGATTGCTTCAGAGACTTCATTGCTTTAATTGACTTGTTTGCTTTCAGATGAGTCATGTTCAGTCTGAGTTGTTTTCCCTTAACTAGATGTCAGTAGTGGTGATTTTTTCTTGTTGTCATTCTTTCTTTTCCCTTTTTCCCTATTGTCAAGAATAATCAGTATTAGTTCTGATGAAATCTAGGCCTGGCTTTGAGGGAGAGTCTTTCTCCTCTTTCCTGAAATTAGAAGGGGGTACTCCACACTTGGCTGGCTTTGGATGATGGCTGAACTTCTCAGTTCCCAGCTGTTCTCATCCCCAAAATCAAGTTTAGCCAAACTTCCTAGTCCTACATTTCCCTGCTCCCCTGCTACATCCGCACAGAGGTGGTTAAGGCTCCTGAGGGGATTGTTTCAAACAGGTGTTTACATTTTGAAATTTCTAATCTATAATCTGAATATTTCTGGAAACAGGTAAACAGAGCCTTTGCGTTTAGCAGAAAGGTCTTAGCAGCAGGGAGTGGGAAATTTACTGGCAGAATAAAAGACTGAATTATTAGGCTTGGCAACTTTTAGTCAATAGAGGAACCTAAGAAACTGTTCCACATGGCTCCTGACACCTAACTGGTCTCATAAATGTTTATGAGTAGAAGGAAAGGAGGGAGAGGCTGGAAAGAACTGAGGGAGGGGAGAGGGGACCTCTTTAATGGCTTCTTCTTTATTTTGGACTGCTCTTGATTTTGGACTTCACAGGTCTCTGTCCTGGGCCACCCTCTCTATCTACCCATTTTCTCTGAACACTTGATACCCCAAATGTCTCCAGAGCAGTAGCACCTGCATTACCGAGGAGCTTGTTGGATATGCCCTATCTCAGACCCACTAAATTAGAATCTACATTTTAACAAGATTCAAATACCCATTAACATACTTAGTCTTATAGCTTCAAACATATTTGCTAATCACTCCTAGACATGCTTTTTTTTAACCCCAATAGTTTCTGGAAATTTAGATTCTTGTGTCTACATGCCCACTTTGTACTGGACTTTCTTACTTGAAAGAACAAGAAGCCATCTCAAATTTTATATGACTAAAAGGCAACTCTTGGCCCTCCATACTACTTCTCTATTTTGCCTCTTCCCCAGAAATGGCACTACCACCCCAAAATGTACGTTATTTTTGATTTCTCTCTTTTTCTCACCCCTAGCATTTAATTTATCAGTTAGGCCTGTGTGTTATTTTTCCAAGCATACACTCAATTCCTCTCACTTCTCTCTATCCCCACCGCTATAGACCTAGCCCAAGCTGCCCATCGTTTCTGGTTTGAATAACAATTGACTTCTGCTTTTACCCACTATAAGCCATTTGCCAAAAAGCTTCCAAAGAAATCTTTTTAAAACATTCATCTTGCCACATTTTTGTTTTAAACCTTCCAATGGCTTTCCATTTCATCTAGAATGTACTAAATAATAATAATAACTGTTATTATTGAAAAATTCCATGAGATCTGTTGCCTGCCTGTCTCTCCATCCCAAACTTGTGTCACTCATCTTCTTTTCTACTCTGCCCCACCCACACCGGCCCTCACCTTAGGGCTTTTGCATGAGCTGTTCTCATTGCTTTGAGTGCTCTTTGTTGATCTCAACATGCTGATTCTTTCCTCATAACTCAAATCACTGCCCCAATGTCACCTCCCTAGAATAGCCTTTCCTGATCACATCATCTCACTTTGCTTTAGTTACTGCCTATGAGAATATGCATAGTACTTGTCCCTGATTTTTGCATTATTGGTTGTCATCTATGAATGCACGTATTTTTTGTCTTTCCCCTCTAGAATGTACACTCCTTTTGAGCGGATCTTGCCTGTCTTATACCAGCTATAGTGTTGTGATGCACAAACAGGCAAGATTCCTGCTGCTTTTAGACAACATATAGGCCAATACTACATATCATTTTATATGTAGATTATTGAACAGAACTTTTTCAGTTGCCCAGGATTGGCGACTAGTACCCAAAGCTGAGGTCAAAAGGAAATCCAGTGCCAAATAAATGAGGGGAGAGACTACTTTGACGACTCTGGAAACCTCAACTACCACTTTGGCTCTCTCATCTCTATCTGTTTATGCCAAGCTGGCCTCATTAGAAGACTGAGGAGGAAAGGAGGATGACCACGGTCAGATATTATTGGCTTGGGAGGCATACTGTGGCTTTTTCTTTCCCTCCCCAATAGATGTTCCTTCTAGCTGAGTGAGGGAATTTCCGAGGGAGTGACTTACAGAACTGGGGTGCTTTCAAGAAGGGGAAGGTGCTATCTCATTTTTGGGTGTACTGTGTATTATTATAGTGGAATGGCTGATCTGACCCATACCCTTCTAAGCACAGTGCCCTAAAGGTTTTGCATTTGCCTATTATGGAGGCATCACTTCCTTTCTTACAGCCAGGAGGTATTAATGGAAACCTAGAGTTATTCAAGAATAGAGGGAAAAGCCCTAGATAAGAGATACTTAGGCTATAGCATCTCTAACTGTACCCAAGCCTCCCAGAGGAAGAAGGGGATGAGGGGGAAGAAGAGGTGTTTAGGCAGCATTAAAACCTCGTCACCCACAAATTCCTCATACCTAGCCCTGCTTAGGGCAGGAGTTAGAGAAAAAAGTGAATATCAAACTGGGATGATATAACTGATCTAATCTGGTCTGGACATTTCAATCCATGAAAGTGACCAGAAAGCTCAGAGGCCTGTCAGGCATGCTATTAAAGGATAGATTCATCAGCACTCAAGAGAAAGCAGTGATGGGGAAACAATAAAACTCTTCCATGGTTGCATCCCATCAACCTCAATCTGCTCGATACGCCAACTACAGATTTCCACTGATAGACTACAAAGTATACAATCTACCTAGAGATAATCAAAGATTGAGCAACATAGCCTTCTCATTCACATTTGCCATTGTATGGAAACTGAAATAGAACTGTTTCACTTACAGATGGAGACTGGCTGACAAATTTAGTTAAGGGCTCTTGGTAGGGTTGCATTAAGGAGTGCTGAGTTGTGCATTTGCTTCTCTCAGTTTTATATCGTAGTCCCTTTGAAGTCTATATGACATCTCCCCAACAACCTGTGAATGTTTTAGATCAGAAACTACTTCCCAGTTGTTTTATAATTTTTTATAACATCCAGGACAGGACCTGGCACACAGGAGACACTCTATATTTGTTGTCTTAATCAGGAAATGAATTATAGATTCAGTTTGATTGTTTAAGCTAGACCAGGGGAGTTTAAGAAAGAAAACAGTTAATTTAGGGTGGGAAGATCAGGACTCAGAGTCCAATGATGTTATTTGTTAGCTGTATAAATTTCAGCAAGACACACATTTTTCTGAACCTTGGTCTTCTCACCCATTAAATATCAAGTACTGTATTTGTATCACAGATTGTTGTGTGAATCAGATGAGGTAGCACAGATGAACTCAGTGAGCACACGGCAGTTATCCCAAAATGTGTTTTTGAAGCTGTGGACTCAAATACAATCTTCTTGGACTCTACCCTCCACGATTGTTTGATAAATGTTCCCTCCCCCACTTTAATCCTCCTCTTCTATGTCCTCCTACATTATAAATGCGGGTTGAACCCACCCTCTCAGACACAGAAGAGACACGTGTGAGTAGGCCGAAAGACCTTTAAGAAAAGACCAATATTTGCATATCTATTATGACTACTCACTGTTCGACTTGTTTCATTACAATTTCTATTTGGATAATATGTAAGGTCAATACTGTCACTGTTCTGGAAAATTCACTTTTTATTAAAGCAAAATGCATTGTATTTATAGAGATAACACCTTAAATGCTACGAGAAAAGGCACACCAATTGCACTGGCTCCCCTGATGGGCCAAGTTTACATGCTCAATGTTTTATCGTATGTTACGAGGAGAGGGATCTGTGCCTGCGTTCATGTGTCTCAGGTGTTATTCTTTGGCTGAACTTGAAATATGGCAGATATCTTGACCATCCTTCCTTACAGACCAGATAGCTCTGAGATAGCCATATTGAGAGAAGAACACTAAACCAAACTAAGAAGGCTTTCTTCTCTGCTCCCCAAATCACTTTGTCCTGACTGCATCACTGTCAGTCTCTCCTTGGGCAGCTTGCTGGTCCCTCTCTTTGGCCAAGAACTATTAGATAACAGGTACAGTGTCTGGCACACGCTATAAACTCCATAAATATTTGCTGAATGAGTGTAAATGGATGCCTAACACAAAGCCAGAACTTGGTCATTTTTGAATTTTTTTCTTAAGTAGATAAACTAAAATAACAAACGAAAAGTGCACCTAGACTTTACATCAGGAAGTCTTGAATTCAAATCTTGTTTTTTTCACTTATTAGATATGTGGCAATTTATTTAACTAAATAAAATTCAGTTTCCTTTTTTATTAAACAAGAGAAGTATTTCTGGAACATAATAAATAAAATGCATTGGAATTATATTCCAATTTCCTTCACTTCTTTCTTTTTGACTAACAAAGAAGAAATTAGAATTGTTGATGTTTTCTTACTTATTCTATGCTCCCTATGTTAACAAATATAATTAAAATATGGGAAACCTCTTCATGTACATGTTTTGTTGTACTTTCTAGAAAAGCTTAGACTTCTATTTTCTCCCCCCCCACCCCACTAATTTCAAAGTCAATTAACAACTGACCAGCCTTGTTGCTTTGGTATAGTGAAGTCTGGGGTTCCTGAATCGGTAGTCTTACAGACTACTAATGTCAAGGGACCAGTGGGGTTCTCTAGCTATTTTTAATATGTCACAAGGCCTAAGGGAAATGAAACGTTTACCTATTTTAAGGTTTCACGTGCTAACTCAAATGTCAAATCTATGTGCATTTGTCTGGAATGAAATCAACTCAGAATTGTAACCTTGGTTATCTCCTGGTGATCAAAACCTCAAAAGGTGTTTTAATGTATCTTAAATCATTAAAACAATGAACATAGAATTTATTTGTATCTTAAAAATGAAGTTTATTGGGTAAAATAAATATTTAAAACACGGAATTCATTAAGTGAGCATGAATAAAGAAAGGGGCCTTTGGAAAAAGAAGTATTGGCATTTCCTAGTGTCATCCTGCCTTGTAGCATTGCATGATGCTTGAGAGTGGTGTTTATGTACACCACAATGTGAATGGCAATTCCTGGCATTGTGAATGCTTTGATCTTGTAAAACTTCTTTTTTTTCTGATAGCCTCTTGCTATTCTCTTGGTATGAGATTGAAAGAGCCAAGTTTGGAGAGTTGGAACTGGCAGTCATTAGCTGCTGCCCTTGATAAAATCTTTCAGCCCTAAGTGTAAGTTCACTCATCCCTATGTGGCAAGTGGTTCTTTTCTCTAGAAGTGTTTGAAGTATACCTGGTCTCTGTTTACTCAGAGTCTGAGCACACTGACAGGCGACCAATTCTACTTCTTTGTCAGCCTGTTTCAATCTTTAATAAACATTTATTATTACTGTTAGTAGGAAGGCTGGGTTGCAGATTTAATGTCAGGTAGAGCACTTTGAAGAAGACATCAGCATGTACACTCAGACCGCCATTTCCCTATATCGTGCCCCCAGCTCAGATTAATTTGCAAGGAGGCCTGGGGAGGTATTTGGGCCCAAGAGAAAAAATGGGGGTTCCTGGAGAGAAAATCAGCGCTTCCTTTGTGCGCCCCCTAGAAGGCATCCATTCTGTGTGCTATCACAGTAACCATGTGAGTCAGGCCAGATGGGGGCAGGTCTGGGATAAGTGGTCCACTGGGCAGGCCAACATGTGGCATCCCTTCGAATGGATGATTTTAAAGGTGAGGCTGGTGCTACAAGGAGGAGGAGTGGAGAAGGAGAGCCAGTGACAGGAGTGATCAGTGGCTCTTCATTTGTCCTGAGCAATTCAGTATTTCCCTTCTGTCCCTTAACTTGCATGCCCACCTTTCTGGCTTCCTCAATCACTTCCCCCCTCCAGGGATAGCCCTGTAGTTACCCAGACTCACCTTCTTTAGAAGAGTATTCATCCAGTAAGCCCCCAGTAGCCTTTTCAGGGATCTCAGCAGCCTCCACCCCTTGGCAAAGATGAAAATTGACCTTCCTTCATTTTACAAGCATCTGGTCAATCTAAAATTCTCTTACATCCTAGCCATGTTGTCTAGTGTGGTCCCTGCACTCAGAGTTGTCACAGATGAGAATGAAAGGGTCAAGAGCTACTTCAGCCTGTGAGCACCCCCTGCCCTGATTTTTCTGGGCTGTTTTCTTGTATTTGACTCTTTGAAGGTAGGGGCCATGATTATGAGTGGGCTTGTGCAAGAACCCTGCTTAAGCTTCAGCTGTTAGTCCATTTCTTTAAAATGATACCTGTACCCTTGCAGCAGTTGGGTCCCTATGTAGGGCTGGAGAACTTCTCTTTGGACAGGGCTCAGATAGCTGCTGCCAAAAATAGATACTGACAATACTTTTCCCAATGAACACTGGCTCAGGACCACTCAACTCTATCTTTGGGTGTGTGAACACGATTCAGGTACAGGCACCAGAACAGTTCAGGCACTGAAGAAACCAGACTGGGTACCATTTCATAGAACTAAGGGAAGAGCAGGGTCTCATGCTAAGGAACGATCCAGGAGCTCAGATACTCAAATCAAGACCAAGGACCTGGCATGATCAGCACATCCTAATGGCATGTGCCATTTAGCTCCTGGGCTCACAGATTTCTCCTGAGAAGGAACAGTGTAAGTGTCCAAAGACTTGAGTGGGGCCAGAACTGCAGGTAGGGTTCACACTGTCCCCTTTGAGGTGAGAAAGCCTATGGGATGGGAGCCAGGTACTCTTCTTACTCAGAACCCTGTTCTGAGCTAACTTTTTCCACAAAACTTCTCCAAATGAAGAGCAGTAGGCAGAGCATGCCAATCTCCCGAATGAATGATGCCTTGTCAATTAAAATTAGGGTCAGGCATACTTTCCTAAGTATCCTGCCAAGTCTTCCTATAGTTCATTCTAACTCAGGCTTAGAAAACCTCTCAGGGGTGACATGCTAAAGATTTCATTTATTCACTTTGATTTAGAGTTTTGTGTGCCAACAAAACATTCCAATACATGTAATATGTCATTGTGTGGTAAAGCAAAAATCACTATAAAACCACACCATTAAAACCACAAAATCAAAATGATGGATTATCGAGTCCAAAGACCTCATTTTAAGATAGGGAAACTGGGGCTCCAAGAAGACAAGGGTCTTGCCTGAGGTCTCATAACTAAGTGAAGGGGAGACCCATGTGAGAGCCCACTTAATCTTTAATTTTCTTTTCACTATAACACTGCCTTTTCTAAAAGCAAATTCCAATCTCACACAGTAGAGCATCTTCCATCAATACCAAGAAAACAAAATTTGGAAACAAAATAAGCAGAGTTTTTTTTGGGGGGGTTGTAAATATAGACATGGATTTTTCTAGCATTTAGAGACTTCTAGTCTCATGTGATTTAACTAATCCCAAGGGAAGGCTTCTGGTTTGATGGAAAGAACACAGACTTCCCTGGAAATTTCATTGACTGAGTTTGGATTCAGTTTAGCCACTCCATTTTGTAACATTGAGTACGTTATTTAAATTCTGAGCCTCAGTTCTGAGGTAAATGGGGAAAAATAATAACCTCATAGAGTTGTTAGTGGGTGTACTCCTCAGGGTTTTATAGAAAACAGAACCCATGTTTGGTGGTTCAATAAATGGAATTCATTTATTTATGTTTTATTTATTGAATTTATTGGAGTGCCATTGGTCAATGAAATTATATAGGTTTTAGGTGTACAGTTCTATAACACATACTCTGTATATTTTATTTTGTAATCACCACCCTAAGTCAAGTCTCCTTTCATCTCCATTTATCCCCTCTTTACCCTCTTCTACCTCCTTCAGTCCCCCTTTCCCTCTGGTAATCACCATACTGTTGTCTGTGTCTATGAGTTTTTTCCTTTTATTTATTTATTTATTTGCTTAATCCCTTCATTTTTTTCACCCATCTTCCCAACCCCTGCCCTCTGACAGCTGTCAGTCTGTTCTCTGTATCCAAGTTTGTAAGTTTATTTTGTTCATTAGGTTTCACATATGAGTGAAATCATAAGGTACTTGTATTTCTCCGAATGGTTTATTTCACTTAGTGTAATATTCTCCAGATCCATCCAAGCAGTCACAAAGGCTAAGGTTTCCTTCTTTTTTATGGCTTAGCAGTATTCCACTGTGTGAATGTACCACAGGTTTTTTATCCACTCCCCTACTAATGGGCCGTGAGGCTGCTTCCAGATCTTGGCTATTATAAATAACACTGCAGTGAACACGGAGGTGCATATGTTCTTTTGAATTAATGGAATTTAATATGAACTGGTCACAAAATGTTAGAAGGACCAACACAGCAACCTGGAGACAGTGAGACAATCCCAGGATTAGAAAGTGTAGAAAACTACTAAACTAGAGGCAGTGTTACCAGAGCCCTGGGGCCAGAACCCAGCAGGAGCAGGGGCCTTGAAGGATGGCTCTCCCGAGGGATAGTCAGGTAGGAGGACCTAGAGTCACTGGGGAAGCTCCCAGACAGGAGCTCAGGTCATGGTTTGAAGTATTGACCATTGGGAGCTGGAGCCTGAAGGAGAGGCAGCCACTGCCACAGACGCTGCCCAAAGCAAAGGGGGGAAGGGGAAAAATGCTCTGACTTCCCTTTTCCTTCCCTCCTTCCACTCTACCTTTATTGTCTCCAATTGGCTAAATGTTGCCTTTTGGCAAGCAAGCCTTGGACGTGTAGTTAGCAGGGGTTAGCCTCCCTGAGAAAGTGGATGAGGGAAGGCTAAAAATGGGTCTGGGAGCAAACAGGAGTTAAATGATTTCCTACATATAAAGAACCTAGCATTGTGCACTGAGGGTGGATCTCCTTCCCACTGTGATGCAATTACTGAACTCCAGGACACCTGATTAAACATCAGAGGATTGTCCTTACTAGCTGACTTAGAAATTTTTCGGTCTGGATGTGGTGACTGCCAACCCACTGCCTATGTGCACCCTACTCATAGTAATAACCATCATCATCATCGTCACCGTCATAATCACCATCATGCCCTAGGCTTTAAAAAGCGCCTTGCTATCATATGTTTAATCTTCAAACCAACCCAGTGAACCATATAATGAAATATTGAATAGATGATGAAATTGAGGCACAGAATTGTTAGGTAGGCTGCCCAAAGTCAAACAGTTAATAGGTGGCAGATTTAAGTTTGAATTGCCATCTGACTCTTAAGTTTCCTCCTTTTACCTAAAGATTGCTGTCTCCTCTACCAATGTGACCAGTAATTCTTGGGTTTTAAAAGGTTTCACATGATATTTCATCTTTTCCTTCTGACAGGGAGTTGCTAGTATTTCCCCTTATTTCTACACGGGAACACTGAGGCCCAGTGAAGTTAAATGACGGTCCATTGTCACATAACTCATGAGTTAGAGGTGATAGGATGGGGATGATATTTTTTTGTAACCCAATGAGCTTCTCATCATTAGAGCTAACTAAGCTAGTTATCATGTGTCTGGGTGTGATAGAATGGATGTGTACATAGGCTTGATGATTGGAAAGAATCATTGCATTTCAATGGGATTTCTCTGGAACCCCAAGTTTTTGAAGAAGGTCATTGATTTAGAGTAGCTCCATTTTCATGTTTCCTGCACTGAGCTACCATGTAAGGTGTTATTTGCAAAAAAAAAAAAAAAAAAAAGGCTGCAGTGCTTTAAAACAAAGCAAGTTGACTCTACTGACTAAATGACCTTCAAAGTCCTTCTTTCGGCTCTGATTCTGCACAACATCATGAATGAATAAACACCAACACACACTGCTATTGAAACTACAATATGGGGGTCCTATACAGAACACAGGATCCTCTCATAAAAGCTGAATAAACAGCTATTTCGAGTTCAGTGGGTGATGGCAGAGGGGCCTTCATTTCCGCTTCTAGCCAAGGAAAATTTTGATCAGGCTGCCGGCTGCCTGCCCATTCATCTGAGGCAGGAAATGGATTTAGCGTCTATATGGGCCAGACTCCCATATTTATCATCCAGTTAGGCCTAATCAAAATGTTTTCCATTTCACCTGGTAAGTGCAAAGGGCTCAGAGGAGGGTCTGAGTGATGGCGGTGGGGCCCCATCGCTTTCTCATCACTGAGTTGCAGTTGTTAAAAGTCCCATTTCTCCTTAGTGTCTCACTCAGAGCTGAGACAGGCAATTTCACCCTCCCCTTACCCCTCCCCCAACCTCCTCTGCTCCCTACAAGCTGCTCTTGGCAGCAACAAAAATCTATGGAATTGACCCCAGAGGGGGAGGGAGGAAGGGCAGATTGTGACCCCAAGGAAGGCTGAGGTCAGAGGGGAAGCTCAGAACTGATAGATGAAATGAACCTCGGAGCAGGAGCCTCCTTGGATAATGAGGGGCTGCAACCTCCTGGGATGGGACAAAGATGGGGAGGGGAGGCCAGAGGTCCTCTTAAGTATAGGGGGTGTGGAGGGGGATTGGACTATCTCTGGTCCCTTGGGTGAAGAGGAGGTGGGGGAAGGGGCTGCTGATTAGAATGAAAATGTGACAGTCATGCAAAGCTTCCTATTGGATTTATGCACCCTTTGCAAAGATGCCTGGAAGAGGGTACTTGACAGCCCCCATTAGAGGAGGAGAAATGGAGGATATTAAGCCTTGTTCTGTTAGGGGAACCCCCGGGACTCGGGGATGGAGGTACCCCTGCTGAATTCATTACTGAGGGAGCACTGTTTTCACAAGAAAAACAAATAGTGCAGACATTTCTCCACTTTGATGCCGCAAATTCTGACTTGGGCTACACTGGGATGGAATATCCCCCTGTGGCTGTCAGTATCCAAAAGCAGACATAATTATTTTCCTTTGCAGGATGTTATAGGTGGCGTAGGAGTGGTGGGAAAAACAGGAGCTTGAAGTTGTGTTGGGTTCAGCTGGGAAATGGGTTGTTGCAAGTAGTAGTGAAATGAAACTACTGCGGTAGGCCAAACAGGGTGGCCCCTGTCCCAGGGTGATGGAGAGCCATGAACATCTTTTTAGCAGGGGAGTAACACGATCAGAACCATGCTTTTGAGGATAACTCTGACAGCCTAGTGGAATGCAGGGCTGAAGGGACTGAATGGGACTTTTCCCCCTTTTTATTTCACTGATGAGCAAATGCATATATACTGGGCACTGGGCTGGGAGGCCTTTAGAAGTTAGTCACAGTAGAGCATGAGGGAAAGGTTGAGGTTCCCATCTCAACAGAGGAAGGATAGTGAGAGGGTGGTAGAGAATTATAATGCTCTGAGTGTTTAGTTAGAGCCTACCTTACGAGGCTCTACCTCAACACTATATCACCTCCTTTAACCCTTGCAACCCTCCTGCAAGGTAGGTATTGATATTAACATAGCCTGTTACAGATGAGAAAATGGGCTCAGCGATGTTAATTAACCTCTCAACATGACTTTAACCAACACACACAGCTTTTCATTTGCTGGGAGAATAAAAAGATCTTTTTCTTCTGTCCACTCGGCTCAGCTTGCCATCTTTTTTCCTCTTGTGACATGGGGTTTTATATCCAGAAGGGCTTTTTAGATTACCTAGCCCCCCCTTCCCCACTTTATAGAAGACTGAGGCAGGAAGTAGGGGCAGATAGGGCTGGATCAGGTCTGTGTTCTCTCTGTTCTGCCAAATGGCCTCTCCTTCTCAGTGGTCAATATGAGCCCTCCTCTCATCTGAAGCTCATGCCACACTCCCACAGACAGGAAATTGACTTAGAGCAGTTAAGTTTCTGGAGCAGTTTGAGATGAAGTGATTGTCAAGAACCCTATCCCATTCCCCCACCTGTAGGCGTTCGTTTTCTCTCTCATGTCTTTTTGTCTCTGATGCTCAATGATCCTCCTTAATCTTTATCACAAAAGATCACCTTGATATGCTTCTCCAAATCACCTACTATGTGCTCAGAAGTTCCCTTCTATAATACCAAGTAATTTAACCCCTACAACAGCCTCATGAGCTGAATGGCATTGTTTTGACAGTTGAGAAAACTGGGGCTCAGAGAGGTTAAATAATTTCCCTGCAGTCACCTCATGAGGAAGTGGAAGAGTAGGATTCAAACTAAGCTTGATCTCACTCCAAAGTCTCCTTCATGAAAAGTGGCCCTCCTCCTGTTTTTATGCCCTTTTATTATGGAACAAACATTTTCAAGCACCCATTTGTATGTCAATACAGTGACCAGCATCAGAGACTTGCCCTAAAGGTGAGAGATTCATTCTGTGCCCTCAGTGATGCCCTAAAAGGAAGGGCAGAGGTTAAACAGCAATGTTTCTATTCTCCTGTTCTTAATAATAGACAGCACTTGTGTTTACAGCACTTGACAGTTCACAAAGCATTTTATGTCCATTTTCATAGTGTAGCTACACCAAGGAAACACGGAATTTCTGTCCCTCCCTTCCCGTATAGAGGCCACTTGGAAAACAGCAAACAGACTCACAGAGGTTGGGTGAAGTGTAGAAGGCCACACAGCTGGTCTGGTTCCTGGCCTGTTGCTCTTCACACAGCTCGGCATGGGTTTTCTCCCCTCTTAACTTTTTGTCAGCAAAACCTGACTCCTCCTTTCATCTCTGTTGAGATTTTCTCCATAGTCTCCCTTGTAGCTATAAACTGGCATGACATCTTGTTCTTTCTCACTCTAACTCAGGTTGTTTATATTCACACTCTTCAGACCTTTGATCCCTTACTTGGCCTTCTTTTCTCCTTTAGGTTTTGTGTGACTTGAATGGCCCCCTGAAAACCATTCTGCTCCATTTTAAAGTGTAAGCCTAAGGAACTAGATCAGGCCCAAAATGCACAAAGTTTGTTCTCCTTTCAACTGTCCATCCATCTGCCCATATGTCCATCCATCCATCTACTTTCCCCCTTCCTCTTTGTTTCCCTCATCCCCTCCATTTTGTCTCCCCTTCCTTCCTCTCTTTCAACTATCCATACATCTATCTACTCAACACATGAATGTTGACAGTCTACTATGTATGAGGCACTTTCTAAGCACTAGAAAAGCAGCAGAGATCAAGACATGCAAGTTTTCTATTCTAGTAGGGCAGACAGAATATGAATAAGAAAATAAATAAAAAGTCAGACAGTGGTACTTGCAATGAAGAAAATAAAATGGTGAGGTAGAGAGTGACTGCAGGACGATGCTTTAGTGGTCAGGGAAGGTCTTTTGGGCTGAGGGCCATTTGCACTGCAGCTGCTCTTTCAAGATCTGGGGGAATGATCTGCTAGGAAGAAGGAACAGGAATTGCATGGGCAATCTTCTGCCCACTTACGCTACCAACTCGCCAAATCAAGATTTACTCAACTCTCCCAATATTCTTCACATAGGAAACACTACAAGAATTCTTGCTGATCCAATCTCACTTTACAGAGAAAATGACGGAAAACCAGAGTGCTCAGAGCCTCTCTCATGATCATTCAGCGGTGTGGGTAGCAGAAACGACAAGGCCCAATTTAAGGGAAGGAGCATTGGAGGAGACCAGAAGCCTCGATGCTGAATTCAGCTCCACACTGGCTTGTTGTGGGACCATCGCATAACTCACTTTTCCAAAGCAACCTTTGTTTTTCTCAGAAATGATCAGTAGTTATAGAATTTTAAAATGACAATAAGCTAATGTGAAAAATAAGTAAAATAATAGTGGTAACATTTATTGAGTGCTTATATCATGCTAGAAATTATTTTAAGTGCTATGTATAGAACTTTAATCCTCTGAACAACCCCATGAGTACTATTATTATCTAACTATTAATGACAAAGGACCCAAGCTACAAGGTGGTTGTCACTTGCCCCAGTTTCACAGATGCTAAGTGGCAGCGCTGCATTCAGATTTAGCCCATCTGATTCAAGTGCCACAGCTCTTAAGCCTTACACAATACTCCTTCTCTTGAAGGGCAATAGAGCAAGTGACCTAGTTGAAGTTGAAGTCAGGAGCTCTAACCCTCCCCCTGCACCTTGACTCTCCCTAAAGAGATTCCCCTGGCCACTGGGCTCTGGGAGACACAGTTTGAAACCCTGAGGACACTACAGACTTTTCAAGCCTTAAATATTTTGGTTCCAAGAGCAAGCAGACCTCAGATGGCATGATGAAATGGGACTCCAGAACCAGTTCTCGTCAGAGATCATGAGTGGCCTGGGGAAGGGTGAGATTAGGGGTGGGTACGTGTAGTGGCAAAGCAGTCTCAGCTGGTGGAATCCATCAGCCCTAGGGTCATCTGAGGTGCACCTGGAGGGAATTGATGTCTGACTCTCTCTGACCCTTTGTGAGGCAGACCTGGGAGGGAAGGGGGTGCACTGAGATCAGGACAAACTGGTCTCTCCCCAGACCCCCTCTACTCGTATTTTCTCCTCTTTCCTGCAGCCCACATGCAGTCCCCTTTCTCTAGTTTAAGACATTGACACTACCACCCTGGTTCGTGGGGACCAATGGCTCCTCCTCTCTGCCCTGGGTGAAGAGAGGGCAAGTTTTCTCCGTTCCAGTGAAGTAAGGTTGGCAGGACGTATTCCATAGTGATTAAGTTAATAAATTCTGAAGATGGACTGCATTGATTTAAATTCCAGCCATCTCTAGCATAACTTCTGAGCTTGACTTTTAACCCCTTCAGTCCCCAGTTTTCTCATCATAATGGGAACAACATATTAACATGCTTAACTCATATGACTTAAAAATTGTTAAAAAATTAAATGTGATAATAAGTGTAAAGCACGTACCATACTGAGTGACATTTGGTCACTGCTCAGTAAACAGTTAAGACTTTTTTTTAAAGGAGCACTGATTATAAATGGAAGAAGCTGGGGTGGGGGGAATGGTGGGGGATAAATGCAGACAACTGTACTTGACGACAATAAAATAATTTTAAAAATAAAAATAAAAATAAATAAATAAAATGAATATAACTTTAAAAAATGGAAGAAAAATACTGCCTTTTCCTTAACACAGATTTCTTATCAAAATTTAACTAAAGTTTGATCCCAGATGTGATTCATTGGTTTAGTTTACATTTGCTTCATTTATTTTAAAGATGAATTTACTGAATGTTAATAATTACCAGGAATTTGGCCAATGTGGACTATACTCCCCCCGCCAAAAAAAAAAGCAAAGTTAAAGATTAGGTATCCTTCTCTACTCCTCCAATATTAAAAAAAGAACAATCTGTCCTGATGGGTAACAGTGTGCAGCAGAGCAAGGAACCTGATATCAGGTTTGGCCGCCCCTAGTTCTAAGTCCTTCCCAATATATCATGCTGTCTCCTTTCGAGGTAGATAACAGGATTTGCTCAGTCTTGATTGAGGAGTAGGTATGGGCATGCATCAGACTACCTGGATTGAAAACTCAACTGCTCGCTTACTACCTCTGTGACTTTGGATAAGTTAACTCAATGCATCAGAGCATTAGGTTCCACTCATCTGTACAATGCAGATAGGCAGTTCTGTGTAAAACATAAAAATCATACCAATTTTTATGTTTTAGATAAATTCCAAGGTTTTCAGTTCAAAAATTAGTCTCTAATTTTTTTCTGCAAGTAGAATAACATAAGATTGGGAATTGTGATTACTGGATTCCAGTCTAAGCTTTGCTCCTAAATAGCTGTTGGTTTTGGACAACCACATGAGTTTTATGAGCCATAGATTTTCCATCCTCCAACTGTGGTTCAGGTTATGTATGCACTCTGTAGGGTGTGTTCTTTTTAATGAATAGACTGCTGTAAGAAAGATGGACCATATTTTGGGAAGACTATAAAGAAAGACTTGGAAAAATAAAACTTGACTGTGATATGACATACTTTCTTCTTTCCCTTAACTTTTAATTCATATGCTCAAGTTACTGCACATGATTTTTATGTAATAAATGATACTTGTGTGGATAATGCATTGACTTTAGCTGGGTCTGCATGAGGTGAGAACATCTGGACAGAAATGGAAATGATACTGGTAGCTACCCAGCTGTTTTATCAATAACAGCCCTCAAAGGCATAACATTTTAGGTCTGCAATCTGGAACAAGCTGGAAATTTCAGCAACTATCTGTTGAGCTTTATTCTTTTCCAAAACCTACCATGCACCCAATTCTTCCACCTATAGGAGACAACTCTGAAAAGTAGTTATTCCATTTCACAGATGAGATAACTAAGCTTTGAAGTAAAGGGACTTGACTCAGATCAGACCGAGAAGGGCAAATAGCGATTCCAATGTAACTTCCAATGTGAAATCTTAGTCCATTCTAGAATTTTATGTCTGTGATTCCATCTGGAGTATAGTCACAGTTACACCGAATCATGCAATTTTGTGACTTCAAAGTTGAGAAGCCCTATACTCCTTGCAGTCCAGGCTCTTGTGTCTTTTCTAGATGAGGGAGAAACTATGAAGATTAAAAGTCATACCCTTACATTAACCCAGCTGCTACTGTTTATGAGTCTGGGGCTCTGAAATTGTATTACTGTTCTCACCATATACATCATTTCACAGGAGGTGGGATGGGGTTGGGGGTGGGAGGATGGAACAGAGAAGGCAAAATCCAGTACAAGCTGAAAACTGGACTCCCGAGCTGAAGGCTTTTTGGTACAAGGGGACTGGCTCATGAGGGTGACATGTCTTCCCCTCTTTATCCTCATTCCTGCCCTTCTATTATTTTCCTAGAAAAACAGGGAGATGGAAGTCTCTATCACCTAATAAAGAACAATAGAAAGGCTTCGTGGGTGAGCTGAGGGGAGGACAGAGGTAAGAGGGCTATAGCAGAGGGCAAGAAAATCTGTCTATTAAAAGTCTCTGACAAATGCATAAAAGAAACAGTCTTTATAGAAAAGCGCCAGAATGCATTTGGTCAAAGATCTTTCTTATACTGATCAGCTCTCTCTTTATCTTTTACAGCTTTTTCCGCAGAGTTAAAAAAATCAATATTAGTTTATTTTATGGAGTAGAAATACTGTTTAAAAAAGCTACAATTAGAATTCTAAAATCAAATCCTATTTTCTCTTAGCTCAAATTATAGATTGGAGAAATATTTGGTGGAAAAATATTGGTCTAAGATATAACAGCATTATTCTTAAGATTGCAAGATATCTTATGAAATTCTGTATTTACATTTTTAAATATTAATTTTCAATGAATTATTAATAACCTGAATAGCACCACAAAATCTTCATTGAAAAGCAACTAAAATAGAACAGGAATATGCTAAGGATAATATTAAAGTTTTAGCTTGATAGATAATGATAGATAACATTAACTGAGGCAAGGCATCAAAGAGAAAGATGAAGCTAGCTCAGGATTGGAAACAATCACATGTTGTCCGTGTACAAGTAGAGAGAAATTTTTGAGGTTTAGTGAAAATGTCAGACTCTCTTTCTCCTGGGCCTTTGAACACTTTCTCTTTTTTCTGGATAATTTTGCCATATCCCAGCATTCTTTGAAGCTCCCCATGGCCCTTACTAACTATATTTTTCCACAGCACTTACCACCTTCTAACAGAATATAAAATATTTTTATTATATTTTTGTTTATCTCCCCCATGTTCCTTGAGGACGGGGATTTTGCCTCTTGGCATCGCAGTTGTATTCGCTGCACCTAGAACTGGTCTTGCCATGTAGAGAAACCTGGATAAGTATTTGTGGAAAGCATGAAAATCCCACCTGGGAGGGTGCCTTCTCCCTGAAATTTATTCTAAGCAAGTTTCATCTTGTACTTACTCCACCATAACACTTTTTATACCATACATTTAAGTAAATTTCTATGTCAAACTCATTTAACATAAAATTTATCATTTCAAAGTGTACAGGTCTGTGGTATTTAGCACATCTACCACCACTTCTGCCTGATTCCAAAACATTTTCATCAGCCCAAAAGAAAATCTTATAGCCATTAAGTGATCACCCCATTCCCTCCTACCTGCCCTCCCCGTACCTGGCAGTCACCAATCTGCTTTCTGCATCTATAGATGTACCTATTCTGGGTATTTTATATAAATGGAATGGTACAGAATGTGACCTTTAGTACTTGAGTTCTTTTAATTAGCATAATGTTTTCAAGATTCACTCGTGGTATAGCATGTATCAGATCTTCATTCCTTTTGTAACAGGTGCAGTCAAGAGGGGGGTCCCAAATGGGGATTTGGAATGGGGTCCAGAACTCAAGGTGTCCAGGAAATATTAGAAAGATATACAAGATGTCCTCACCCCTTCCCCCCACAGGTGTGAGCTGGGGGAAGGGACACATGGAGCAGGAACATGGAGAGCTGTTTTGCATAGCAACAGCTTTGCAGCTAATCTCTGGCATGGTCATTTAACATATCTATAATCTTTAACTTGTTGCATAGGTATGTTAAGTAGCTGCATGAGAGCTTGGAGATGATTGGCTCCATGATAAGGAGCCACACCTGGCCAGACTCACAATGGCAGCCCAGTAAAGCTGGAAAAATACGGGAATGCTGGCAGGTGTAACTGATTGTAGGAGGAGTCAGGAATGGGGGTGCAGAGGAAGATTGGTGCGGGGATTTAAACCCAGACATGGCAGCCATTGAGAGGAATCACTACGTGGCTGTGGCAGTGCAGGAGAACCATGTGGCTTTGGCAAGAGTGCTCAAAGGCCCACGTGGCTTTGGGGTGCTCCCTCTTGCCATGTGGCTTAGGAAGCAGGAGAGACTTTGCCTGGTAGAAAAAGGTTACAAGGACTTTTGTTGGTGGGCCTTGAGAAGGTGCCACATGGCTTTGGATTAACTGGAGATCTTGACAGCGACACAGCTGATGGTGCTGGGAGCCTGAATTATGGACTGCAACTTTTCCTGAGATATGGTACCCCAGATAAGGGCAGAGGGAGAAGAAAGGACTGTGTGCATCTGTGGGTATCTTAAAACACTTTAATATTTTAATGAAGACATTAGGTCTCTACTTTAAGTCTGTATAGCTTTAAACAAACATTTCCTTTCCTTTTCACAAATCTCTGGCATTGAGAGACGTCTTTCCTCTGGCAGCGGACAATGCGAACCTAGTGGGGGTACTTTCGGTAATAGTATATCATGCCCTCCTGGTCCCTGTTCTGTAATACTTTTACGACTGAGTAATGTTCCATTGAATGTAGATACATTGTTTTGTTTACCTATTCATCTGCAGAAGGACATCTGGGCTGTTTCCACCTTTTGGCTATTGTGAATAGTGTTGCTATAAACAGTTCTTTGCAAGTATGTATTTGTTTATTTGGATTGCTTCTCTAATCTGCCTCCTCTACAAAATCATGGACTCCATGAGGGTGGTGACTGAATCTGTCTTGTTCACAAATATACTCCCAGACTGAGCTGTGGCCTGGAAAATGTCTGTTTAATGAATGACTGAATGCAAAATGTCCAGGTTCCTTAAATTTTTAATTAACCTGGCATGATTGAAATTTGCTAAATAACAGAGATACCACAGCTTTCAAAATTTCAAAAATGCCTCAAATATAAAAGAATATCAATGCCTTGGTTCTATATACAAACTAACTGCAGGTGAGGGGAGGGCAGTGAGGGCAGGCAAGAGGCATGAAGGGCTCACAGGGCCCAGACGGAGAAGGTGGCAGAGAGAGGTGGAGAAGCAGGGGGAGTAGAGGTCCTCCCCAGCAGCTGGGAGACATCCTCCCTGCCCTAGGAAACATCCTTTTGTCTTTCATTTTCAGACATCCAAGTTCATTTCTGAAACAAAGGTTTGCTTTTGTGTGAAATTCTGAAGGTGTTCAAGAGTGACATTGGCTTTTAGAAACAAACTTTTGAAATGGAAGAGTTGTCTTCAAATTTTAGTCACCGTTTTGTTTCCTTTTTTTAATGGGGCAAAAATCACATCACAAATATGCCCTCCTAACAATGAAGTGAGCGGTACAGCAACATTAACTATATGCACATTATATTACAACACACTGAATCATTTTCATGTTGCACAACTGAAACTCTATACTATTGAACTTAGGTCAGCATTTATTGAACACCTACTATGTACCTGCAATGAAAGAAAACCATATATCCCTGGGTAATTAGTTTCTTTGTCTATTTACATCTGGGAACTATGTTCATTTATATACACTAATAATAAGTAAGAACATATTTGTATAATGCTTCTCAATTTATGAGGTACTTTCCTTATATTTATAGGTACCTTTATCTTACACCTTATTAAGCACTTCCTTTTTACCCCATCATTTGATCCTCTCCTATAGTAAAATAATGTTATTATTTTCATTTTAAAAATGAGGAGACTAAGGTCACAAGAAGATAATTGGTTTATCCAAGTTCACAGAGCTAAGAGCTAAGATCTGATGCTGGTTTTTGAAGGCCAGTTTTCCCCTAGTGCATTATGCTATAATGGTTCATTCCAAATAACATTAAACAGTAACATTAGCACTGCCTCTTGGGTTGCTGGGAAAAGAGAAAAATACTTGCTAAATAAACTTTATTATTCTGGTTCAAAATATCTAAAAAACAATTCACCATGTAAGTTGCTTCCTTCTTTCAACCAACCTTTCTAATCTAAAATATTTTTCTCATTTAGCTTTTATTCCTTGTTCTGAGCATTATTAATTTGCAAGTTTTAGCCATTACATTCAATAAGTGCTGAATTATGGAGCCAACTTTGGGCTTGAATCCTGTATATGCTACTAAATTGGTCCTTTGACCTTAGAGAAGTCATTTAACCTTTCAAAGTTTCAATGGCCCCATCTGTAAAACGGTGCTTATAATAGTATCTATCTCATACTGTCGTAATGAGGAGTAGATGAGACGATGCATCAGAGCTGCATAGCATATTTCCCTGGCCCACAGCAAGCACTTACCCAGAGGGAGATATTATTATTATCCTAAATATAAAAAATGAAGGTTTAATCCAATTAAACCCATTTTTGGTAAAGGACTGAATTCTTGCATTTTAGAAAGTATGGAAAGAGCCCAGAATTTGAGGTCAACTACTTACAAGTAGTATGGATTTGGTTTCCTGATTGTAAAAGGGGAAAGCTAATACCTATCTCACTGGATCATGGTGAGAATATTTATAAAGATCCTGAGACATAAGTGCTCAATAAATAGAAGCTACTGTTATTATTATAATATTATTATTTCAAATAAAAAATCCCAAATTCACAGATCAAGAGATCTAGGTACTCAGAGAAGACACTCCAGTTGATGACCAGCTGGGTGCAGAATTTTCCTTTTGGGATCAGAACACAGATAACCCTCAAATGCTAGACCAGAACATGGCAATGATGAACAAGATGCATTTTACAGCCTAGACTCCAAAGTGCCAAGGTCATTTGCATGTCATGGATGTTTGCATCTGCCTCTTATTCTTCCTTCTGGTCTGAAGCTTTTACCTTCAACTTAAGAGTAATTTATTGAACATCTGCTACATCCCTGATCCTGTGCTAGTCAGTGTGGGAAACACAAAGACAAATGAGCTAAGCATTAGATCTCTTCTCTGTCCACTTTCCTGGGGGGTGGGGAGTAGGGAGTGGATATTCAATTCCATGGCTTAAATACATCTCTACGCTGAGACTACCAATTTATTTCTTCAGTTCCACCCTCTTCTCTGACATTCAGACTAATCTCCATTTGCCTATTTTCTCTTTTTTAAATTTTTAAGAAAGATTTTATTTATTTTTAGAGAGAAGGGGATGGAGAAAGAGAGGGGAAGAAACATCAATGTGTGGTTGCCTCTCACATACCCCCTACTGGGAACCTGGCCTGCAACCCAGGCATGTGCTCTGATTGGGAATCGAACCAGCAATCCCTTGCTTAGCAGACTGGGGCTCAATCCACTGAGCCATACCAGCTAGGGCTCCATTAGCCTATTTTCCATTTTCATTTAGCTGTGAAGCATCTTGAGGGTAATGTGGCCTAAACAGAACTATTGACATATTCTTCTCCCACTCCCCCAAACCTTCTTTCCCCCCAGTACATTACATTTCAGTAAATGGTACCATAATTCATCCAATTACTTAGGCCAAAATTGGAGTAATCCATGGTCTTTGCCTTCCTTTCACATCTTACATCCAATGCATCAACAAATACCATTACCTTCAGAATCCCAATCCAACCACTTCTTACTGACCCCCTCCACTACTATCCTAGCCCCAAATATCAATCTTTCACTTAGCCCTTTGCACTTCCTGACTGAACACCCTGTTTTCACCCTCGCCTTCAAGCCAATGTCTATGAGCACATACATTGTGCACAACACAACTCCAGGGACACTGTCTGCATAGACTTTAATGTGAGGACACCCCTGGAGTCATGCAATGCCATGGTCCTGCTTGCCTTCTTCTGTCTATTCTCCATGAAGCAGAATTTTCAAATTAAAGTCAAAGCCTGTCACTATTCTGCTCAGAAGTCTGCAGGACTTCCTTTGATGCCTACAGTAAAATGTGAAGTTCTGTAAGATGCCACAGAATCTAACTGCAGGCCACAAATTACATAATTCTGTTCTTCTTACTGTATTCTAGTCACATAAGTCTCCTTGACTTTTCTTGAACATCTCGGCTACATTTCTCTCAGGGCCTCTCACCTTGCTAGTTGTTCTACCTGGGATGCTCTTCTCTCAGGTATTTGCATGGCATGCAGTCTCACTTTAGTCAAGGCTTTTACTTAAATATCCCTTCCCAGAGAGGGTTTTCCTGATTACCTTATAATTTAGTTTCATACTATCTTACCCTGCTTTATTTTCCTTTATAGCACTTATTCTACCTTATGATATATATTTACTTGTTTATTTGGTTGTTCTCTGTCTCTACTATGAAAATTTAATCTTTTTAAAGGTAGGGATTTCTTTCCTTTTTTGTCATTTTCTCCACCACTGTATTCCCAGAAGGGCTAGTACATAGTAAGTGTTCACAAATATTTAGAGACTGGCCTTGGCTGGTGTGGCTCAGTGGATTGAGCACTGACTGGCCTGGGAACCAAAGGGTCACTGGTTTGATTCCTAATCAGGGCACGTGCCTGGGTTGCAGGCCAGGTCTCCAGTAGGGGGCGTGTGAGAGGCAAAACACACACTGATGTTTTTCTCCCTCTCTTTCTTCTTCCCTCCCCCTCTGTTTAAAAACAAATAAATAAAATCTTTAAAAAATATATTTAGAGACTGGATGAAGGGAATATGAAATTCATTAATTGATTCATATCTTCCTTTCTCCCTTCACTTAACAATCATTCACTAATAAACTATGCTGGGCTAACATCCCACATACATCATTTCTTTTCATCCTCACAATATGAACTTTAATTTTACAAGTTAACAGAGTTTTGCAGAAAGTAAGAATCTGGACCACCCTATATATCAGTCTGATGGGCTTCATTGCCCATGAGCGTTTTACTCTAAGAAGTTATCACCTACCTAAACCATGCTGCTAGTGGTTCTATATGGAAGTTGATGAAATAAAAAGTGGGAAATGATTTGATTATGACAACATGTAGAGTGTATGGGGGAGACTATTAGTCAGGTTTTGCTGCAACAATAAACAACCTGTTGATTTCAGAGGCTCATGACAACAAATGCTTATTTCTTGTTCACCAGGGTTAAAGGTTAGCTGGGTCCAACCCAGCTCATGTGTCTTCTTATCCTCCAACCCCAGCTGAAGGAGTGGCCATGCTCTGAGACATGTGGTTTTCATGGTGGAGTTGGAAGTGAGAGAGATCAAGCCAAACCACAGAAGCACATTTAAAACCCCTGAAGGGATATGGCAAGTGTCGCAAATTCCTGATATTCTATTGGTCAAAGTATGTCCCGTGGCCAAACTCAAAGTCAATGAGGCAGGCATGTATCTTCCTCCCTCATTCTGTTCAGTCATATCACATGGCAAAAGATGGGGATGTATAATCTCATTACAGAGATAGTAATATTACAGAATAGTTCAGAAAAATCAACCCCAGTGTATCAGAGGAAGAGAAGATATTTCAAAAAATGAGCTCTATGGAGCAAAAATAACAAAAGCCCTCCCCCACCCCCTGATATCTTTGCAGGAGAGGTGTCACTGTGGTTTAGTGCCTGTCCTCACATTGGCAAATTTGGATTGACAAATATGATTTCTGCCAGCAGTGAATGGTTTCAGAGGGACTTCATTCATGCTTTCTTTTGTGCACTCACTCAGCAAAGACTTTAAGATCTCATTCTGTGTGAGACACAGGGGAAACTGAGATAAACTTCACAAAAGAGCATTGTGAATACCAGCTGTTAAATTACTTGTTTACAATTAGAGCTATAGATTTTTTAGCAGCCAAATCTTTGGTACACTGTTTGGAAGATCTTTTTCTCTTGCATCCAGGGAAGCCAAATCAGCCTTGGTGAACAAGGCATTAGAATAAAGGGAATTAAAGTGTCTCATCAAAGTTTTCACCAAGGCATTGACTCATTGACTCCTAAATGAACAGATTAGTCTTAACACTCATATACAGTCTCTCTCTCGCTCTCTGTCTCTCTCTGTCTCTCTCTGTCTCTCTGTCTCTCTGTCTCTCTCTCTCACACACACTCACACACACACACACACACAGAGTCTTGGAGATGCCCTGACATATTCATGCTCATTTGTATCTTTTCTCCTAGGCTTCATGTATAACTCTTCAGCTACCATCATTAATCAAGACTTTAGTGGACAACTGTAATTTTATTTATTCAACAACACCCCTCTCATTTTTCTTGGAATAGACCTGTTTTTTTTTTCCTTTTGAGGATTGTTCCCTTCTCTTTCTTCTACAACAACTATGCAATCTACCGGAACCTCTGTCTTTTCACATGGCTCCTCCTCTGACTGCTGTGGGTTGGTTTATAGGTGGGCATCTGATGTAAGCCTGGTCAATACAAGCTCTTGTTAGAACTGGGGCTAGGAAAAGGAATCATTTCCCTTCTCCAAAGGAAGAAAATGGGTGATGTAAGCCTAAGAAGGAAGACACCCTTAATTGAGGGGAAAAAAGCTGGCACACCAAAAGCGTCAGAGAAAAGACACTGGCACATGCCAGTATACGTAGTTTTCAAGTCCTACGTCCAATTGTTTTCGATGTGCAGCATATTTCTGTTCTGATTGTATTTTATTATTCATCCCTTTTTTGGATCCTGTGAATAATTAATTCTCCCCCTTTGAGGCAGGTAGTTTAAGTTGTATTTCTATTTCTTGCAAACAGGTCACTCTTTGAAGTATAGTGGCATTTTAAAAACTGTCCTTGGAGGAGAGAGGACAAGGGCAACATAAATAAGCATTTCAAGGATGGCAGGGGGGGCTGGCAGAAAAGCAAGAGGACAACCAGGAGAAGGTGGAGTCATTGATGATTTAGAGAGGTGCATTTAGAGAAGGAAGGCAAAATCTACCATAGTAACACACACTTCTGAGAGAATTGACAAGATGGAAGCCAAAAAAATATTGGATGTAGTCACAAAGAAGTCACTGATGACCTCATTGTAAAGCATATGTAGAGGTATGTGGATGCAGAAGCCAGCTAACATGGGCTAGGAAGTACTCGGGAGCTGGGGAAGCTGGGCTTATGAGAAGAGAGGAGGGCTTGTGAGGAGATTTGATAATAAAGTAATGGCAAGAAGGAAGGTCAACCTCAGTACAGAGCACTTTTTTGAGGGTTTTTCATTTCTTTTCCTTTTTTAACATGGAACAGATTCAATCAATAAAAATTTACTAAGTACATATCATACTTTAGATACTGTTTTATGTGTTGGAATAAAAAGATGAATAAAACACAAGCAAGATTAAATAAATTATGGTACATCCATAAAATGGGAAACTAGTAGCCCTAAAAACAATGTGGTAAAACGACTATTTAAATAATGAAGTCTGTTGGAATATTAGTTTAAAAAATCAGGTTAAAGAAACAGCATGCACATATAGTCCAGTTTCTACTGTATCCATCCAAATAGATAAGTATGCCTAGAAAAAAGCCTGGAAGAATTCATAGAAAAATGTAAGTAGTGGTTCACAGTGGTGCTGAGATTTATGGGCAAGTTTCGTTTTATTTTTTTGCTTATCTGCATTTTCTAAATTGTTAACATTTAAACCATGCTATTTGTTAGTAAGACAAATACACAAAGATAAAATTTATAAAAACAGATGTAGTGTAGACTCTGAAGTTGGTCACCAACTAATAAAAGAAATATACTAAACAACCAAGTACACACAACATTTCTTATTAAATTCCAAGACAAGAGGTTATATGAATGGAGAATAATTATATCTGCCTACTGGGGCTGGGGAGACTTCTCAAAGGAAGTGAAAAATGAGCAAGAATTGGCCTGGCTAACAAGAAGGCATAAAAACAAAACACACACACAAAAAAAAAAAGAAAGAAAGAGCACAAAATAGAGCAGTCCATGAAATACTCAAGCAATTTGGAGCAGTCTGGGGGCAGAAGGGAAGGAACAGAGGAAGGGTGACTGCAGGGGCAAAAGGCCTTTGTTGCCCTTTAAGGACTAGGACCCTGTCCCATAGTGCAGGCAATGGAGAAGACAGTTAAGCAGGTTGTTGTCCTGTCCACCTGCTCAGCTGGTCCCCTCCTAAGTGGGTCCTGTGTGTCAGAGCTATACTGCATTGGGGCTAATGGCCAGGTCTTCAGACCCCTGCCTCACTAAGCCACAGGATATGGTGACTCAGGCAAGGGCCTCAGCTCAAGTGAGGTGGCTCTGCTGGCAGATGCTGAAGGAGCCAACAGATGGGGGCTAGGCAACAAGTCTTTCCTAGAAGG
>CM052542.1:37236695-37344510 GCA_028533065.1 Trachops cirrhosus | reverse complement strand
AACTAGGGGTGTTGGAAAGGGGAGGGAGGAGGGGAGGAATGGGTGGGTGGGCTGGAATGGGAATAAAGGATAGAAACTGTACTGAATAAAGTAAAATAAAAAATTAAAAAAAAGAAAAAAAAAGAATAAAAGGCTTTACATGCTGAGATATTTGTCACAAAATTATTTGTATATTTAATGATGGCTAACAACAAGATAGTGGCTATATTTTGTGAAGTGTTTGTAAGAGTGTGGAAAAAATTGTGCCATCACAATGTTCAGAGTAAATATGTGCATGTTAAAAAGACTGCAAGGAAATACAGAAATTGTCAGTGTTGTGGTAAATAAGCAATGACCCCACTTCTGGCTGAGCATCAGAACCCCCTGGGGAGCAAGTGAAAAAACACAGGATCCCAGGTTTCATCCTTAGAATTTTGCAAGTCAGGAGGAGTCCTGGCATCTCTAATTTTGATCACCTTCCTGTGATTTTTTACTCAGTGTATCCATAGAGCAACACTGGGAAGCTACTGTCATTTGGGGAATTGGAGATCTTCTTTCTATATTATGTTTTATACTGTTGCCAAATTATTTTTACAATTAGAAAATGCAAAAGCACGTCTGATTTTAAGTGTTCAGCAATATGGAAATGGCCGCCTTCCAATTTTGTAATCTGCTCTTGTCTTTCAGCATTAAGAGTGTCTCTTCCTACTTCAGAATGATTATTTCAGAGGTTACATATTATTCTGCCTAGTGTATATACTGTAACTCATTAACCAGTCGTTTGCTCCGGAAGAAGTGTCATGGGAGAAATGGTTGAAGAAATTAG
Organism: Trachops cirrhosus; assembly: GCA_028533065.1. NCBI lineage: Eukaryota > Metazoa > Chordata > Mammalia > Chiroptera > Phyllostomidae > Trachops > Trachops cirrhosus. Next base: position 37,343,705 of record CM052542.1, on the reverse strand, counting down.
AAATATTTGTTTTAAGAGCAAAGATATCTAAAAATAGGCAGAGTAAGTCTTGAGGAGCAAATTTATTTCCTGTGGTCCCAGCAGGTAAAACCATGACCAGTGAGTGGAAATTACCATTAGACAAATGATGGCTTTCAAAGCTGCACTCAGCGCACACTTGGTCAAGATATTTTAAACAGGGTATCAGATATTTGAGATTTTTTTTCTGGTTATTCTTGGTAGCTCTAGGGTCTTTCCAGCCCTAATATGTCCTAGAATCAATGATTTCTTCCCCCACCCCCTACTTACCCAGAATACATTGCTACTCACCCTGGGCAAGACTATTTGCAAGGCTAATATAATCAAAATTTTACTAAACTGATTGTGGTTTATCCCAAACAGTGCTTAATTCAAAACAACAGCTTATCCCCAGCTGAATTGTTCCTGGATAAAAATAAATAAATAAATAAGTAAACCCAATATATGAAAATCCAAACATAAGCAAATGAAGTAGGGGGGTAATTATTAGCAGAACAAAAGGATTCCCCACAGAACTCTTTTAATGTGAGCTTTCCTATGCGTTTGCAGTGTAGCTAAATTAACCAAAATGTAGTTAACTGACAATCCTTTGTAGTGTCTTGCTCAGGTCTTGCTTAGTTCCCTCTTCTCTTTCTGGATTAACTCCTTATCTCTATCTGGAGGCTCAGTCCTGCCCTGGGATTTGAGCACTGACCTTCTTTCATGAAGGAATGACCAGTGAGACTCCCTCTGTACTCCATGTAGAGGTATTATGTCCTCTTGATCTGGTTTGAACTTTGTGTTTTAGTGCTGATGAGTGGGCTCCTGTGTTGGCCTTTGGAGGGCTTGAGTCTTTGTCCTGATAATCCTAAATCCTAATCCTGTTTAGGATCAGGCCTGATTTTGGTCTTACTTGTTCTACTCATCTCCATGTATGAGAAAAAATGCTTTTTGACTTACAATGAGGTTATGTCCTGGTAAACCCATCAGAAATTGAAAATATCATAAGTCAAAATGCATTTAATACATCTAACCTACCAAACATTACAGCTTAGCCTGGTTGGCCTTAAATGTGCTCAGAACACTTACATTATCAGGTGATAGCCTCATTGTAAGTCAAGGAGAATCTGTAACTGCCTTCCTCTTCTTCTCATCAGAAGCAGGAGACACAGGCATTTTGTAAACATGATGGGATGTGAAAATGCAAAACATAATATCCAAAAAGCACTGGCAGCACAGTACACTGTGGAGCATTGGTTGACTGGGAGCGGCTGCTCACTGCCACTGCCTAGTATCATGAGAAACTATTATACCACATATTGTTAGCTTGGGAGAAGATCAAAATTCAAAATTTGAAGTATGGGTTCTATTGAATGTGTGTCAATTTTGCACTATTGTAAAGTTGAAAAATCTTAAATTGAGCCATCATAAGATAGGAGCCATCTCTACTATACTTCTATCTACTATACTTATATCAGGGTCTAAGTAGCCCACCAATATACTCAGGTATTCAATATGATGAACTGGTTATTTCAATGTGTCAGAAGAACTGAAACGCCAAATGGGCCAAGTGAGGCCCCCTAGAGATTAGCAACAGCAAGAAGCAGCTACTATCCTTAGGTTGGGCCCAGGAGCATGGGCTGTTTGGAGGGAACTGAAACCCAGGATGGAGGTGAGACCACAGAGGGAGAAGACATCCAGTGACAGGTAGAGTCCTAGAGGCTAGAGGAGGTCAGGCTACCTCTTTCTGTCCTCAGATCTCCAGCCTGTACTCATGGTGGAATTCAGCTGAAGGCCAGTTAGGATACTTGTGAATAAAATTTGCAGAAGTTATCCCTCAGTGAAAAGAGCAGGACAGGGAAAAAACAGTGAGGAACAGGTCTGGATGCCCATAGGCAACATGGGTGGTATAACAACTAAGAAACTAGAATTGGTAAAATGGGAGTTCTAATTCAGAGATGGTGACACTAAAGCTCTCTAAGGCAAGGATAAAAACAGTGATTAAAAAAAAAAGTAGCACTGACTGGTGTGGCTCAGTGGATTGAGTGCTGGCCTGCAAACCGAAGGGTCACCTGTTCACTTCCCAGTCAGGGCACCTGCCTGGGTTGCTGGCCAGGTCCCCAGTAAGGAGCACACGATAGGTAACATGCATTGATATTTCTCTCCCTCTCTTCCTCCCTCCCTTTCCTTCTCTAAATAAATAAAATCTTTAATAAAACAACAACAGTTAATATTTATTAGTTACTTTTTATAGTCACTTTCTGTTGTAAGTACTTTACCTACACAAATTTAATTAATGCTCACAACAGCCCTATGAAGTACTGTCTCTTGTCATCATCTCACTTTACGGATGAGGAAGTGGGGACTCAGAAGAGTAATTTTCTCTAGGCGACACAGCTAGCAAATGGCTGAGTTCGTACTTGAACATGTGCAGCTTGGCTTGAGAGCCCCTGTACTCCACCATGTCACACTCCCTCAGTCTGAAGTCCTGTGCCCTTACCCAATAGTGCTGGACTTTGAAAAATAAAAGTTTTAGCAATTTCTCTAATTGTCAACTCTTTACTTGGGGGAAACTAGTAATATTATTTCACTGAGCTGTTGTGAAAGTTGGCAATATATGCAGACTATGAGCACAATACCTGGCACATAGGCAACATCAAAAATAACCGTAATTGGTTTCCCCCACCCTCAGAAATGAAAAGGGCATGAGCAATTTTCTAAATCCTGTTCGGGTCCCCCCGTCTTTCCTCTGCTCGCCTTCAGCCCCACTCCTCTCTCTCAAGGCCCTAGTTCCTGGGTCAGGGCCTGGTTAGGGCTCCTGGCCACCAGCCAGTATCTCTCTGTGACAGTTCATGGCCATTCTTCCCCTTAACATAGACAACATTATTCAGAAAATGGATTTTCTTGAACTAATGAGAATGTGTTCATCTCTTGTTATTGCTGAGTCTTTGTGTGACGTTTATAATGAGAAGGGATTAATTTTGTGACATTTTCAGTGCCATCTGTACTCTTCAAAGGCCTAAGTATGCATCAGTCTCAAAACTGTTTCTTAGTTCCAGGGGAGCCAAAATCTCTGACGTCCCCAGCCTTCATCTCTCCATCCTTAAGCTACAGTCCTGACCCATAAAATGGGGAGGCCAGGCTCTTCCTTGCCCAGATCTTAAGGTAGTGGTGGAGATTAAATGAGATCATAGAAGGCAAAATAATAATAATAATAATAATAATAATAATAGTAATAGTAATAATAATAATAATAAAAGCTAACATCTTCATAGGGCTTACTATATTCTAGGCTTAAACACAGAATTATTAGTACAATCCTACTGAGCAGATTTTATTATTATTCTTATTTCCCAGATGAGGAATTTGAGGCACAATCACACGAATTATTTTGCCCAAGTTTACAGAACTAACATGTTGGCAGATTCAGAATTTGAACTCAAGGCCATCAGGGTCCAAAGTCAAAAAAAATGTAGTATCCCTTCTGGGCCTCAGCTTCTTCATGTGGGCTCTTCCTATTCTAAACTTTTATGTTATCAGACCATTTAGGTCCCAGTGACATACAGAGGAAGGGAAAGCAAATGCTCCTACAATAACCCAGAAACTTCATGGACCTTCTCCTCTTCTCAGAGGTTGAGGTGAACTTGGCTTCAGCTACCAGTCTTATAGCTTGTGCAAGTCTAGTGCCTACCCCAGAACTTCTGTGAATTCCTGACTTAATTTACATTATAGCACCCTCTGCCTCTGCTCCTCCATTAGTCTTAAAACTAACACATGCGTGCCAGTCAGAACTCAAAACACTCCTTGCAATCTTCCACAGGTGATCCAGTAGTTCCCAGGACATCATATTTGTAGTTTTCCTGAGTATTCTTGAGTCATGATGTGGAGTCTGTTCATGGCCATGGGGGTACCTATACTGCACGTTTGTGCAAGTTATAAAAAAAATACCCACCTCACTAACTCCTGAAACTAATTAGAAAGAGGACCACCTCTGGGCAGACAGATGAAGAAAAGCTGCCCCTTCTTTGCTAACATAGGGCCACAGTAAGACCCTTGCTTGGCAAGCAGAGTGATAGTGCACTGAAATTTAGCCCCTGCTCTTGCTGTCGACTCCCCCCCGTAGTTTATGCAGGGCACAATGTGCAGAACTGTGTGTGTTAGCCCTGCCTCTACCATCTCGATGGCCCAGTCCAAGTTCCTTGCTTTCTCTCCTTGCCAGTCTCTTAAAGCGGCACCACCTTCCAAAAGTCCAGTTCCAGCAATTAAATTTCTGCATCATGCTCAGGTGCTTGGGAAACGTATTCCAGAATCCCCTTTACCATCAGAGCAAGGCCCATCCCTAAGTCATTTTTCTATATTACCGTGAGTCATCAGAGCAGTCACTTCTTTGCCTAAGTCTAGTTTGTCTGCTTGGGAAATTTCATTTCTAATCATGGCTCTTTCTTTCAGCAATCCCATGGGTTGAGCCATAAATGATGCAGAATGCAGGGGCAGAAGCAGGAGAGCTTTCATCTTACTCTTGAGCCTGTGGGCTCATGCCCTTCTCCCTGCAGAGGGCTGCTAGCTTCTGCCTCCAGGAAGCATGTGGCTGGTCAGGCCCTGGTTACATGGCCCATGAAGGCAGTCCCAGCAGGCCCAGCACTTCACAATCAGTCTTCTGTAGGCAAGAAGACAAATGTGTAGTCCTTAGAAATTCTGAGCAGCAGTGCTTAATCCTCCCGCAGTAATTATGCTCATCCATCTCTTGCTCTGCCCCCCCTGAGAGGTCTCAGCAGGGTGTGTCACATGCCATGTACAGTATCTTTAAGGTGCACAGGCTTAGGCACCAGTGTGTTCCTATCACAGATTAAAGGCAGCTAGCTAAACTAGTGGCTTCCCATGGTTTTGACTGTGCCCCCTGTCAGGAAGATGTTTCTGAGCAGGTGCCCCATATCTACATGTTTATTTATGCTTTCATTGCGTACACGTTTCTCTGTGCTTATATAAATGTGTGAAAATAAAAATGAGAAAGCACGTATGAAGGTAAATAGAAATAGAAATTTCATTGTGCTTTTCCACTACCCCAGTGGGTCATCTTGCATACCTCCTGGGATGTACACAAACTACTGTGAGGTAAACCATGTCACTTCCTTGCTGGGGATTGTGAGAAGACATACACTTTGGAATCAGTTGGAACTGAGTTCTAATTCTAGCTTTCCCAATCCATGGCTAGGTGATTTTGGATAAGTGATATCATTTCATGGGCCTTAGTAAGCTAGATCCTGTTCTAAATGCTATGGATTGAGAGGTAGGACAGGCCCCTTTGTCAGGAGTTGCATCAAGGCAGAATTTCCCAGAATCTGTGACACCTAACTTCAGATGACTTGGGGTTCTGGTTGAAGACACCGATTCCTGAGCCTCACTCTAGACATCAAACAGGACCTCTTCAAATGGAACCGGGGAGTCTATATTTACACATATCCTTGTGGTTCTTATGTACATAAAAGTGAGAGAGGTGATTGGAGTGGTAAGTAGATGCAGTGACACAGTATTGTGTAAAGTCATGAGATGTGCTACAAAGATAAACTCTACAGGTCTGGGGGTCCAGAGGTAGGGCATCTATTTAAGACTGGGCAGCTTCCCAGAGAGAGTGATGCAAACATTGTGCTTGCCTATTCCAGGCCTGTCTCACTGTCAGGGTCAGGCTTTGGCTGGAGCCATGCCCCCATCAAAGCATGTATTTGGCCCAGCCCCACTCCTCTGCGTTATCCCTCTGTCCAACTTCCCTTGGCCTCCCCAGCGTGTGTGCAATGACAGTCCTCATCTGGACTTACAGAATGCCCGCCCCACTGGTGGCTACAGGGTTGGACCCATGACAGAGCTGATGAAGGGGCACAAGTTTCTTTTGTAAGACATGTATATTGTTGCTCTTCCAAAGCCTTGGGCTACAATAAATAGTTTAGTGTTGGTAATTTATTTATATCCACCTAATTCGAACACGGGATTTGAAGTGTATTTGATAGATACAAATAACACAAGTCAAAAGGTGAGATAAATGAAGAAAGATGGACTAAGAAACAATAATGGTAGGACAAAAAGATGAAGGCGACTGTAGAATCAGTAAAATATATAACATTCAGTCCCGTACAGCTGTTACAAGTACTCGTAAACTTGACTTTAAGCTTTTTAGTAGCCAGCACAAACAAGGAAACAATTATTAGCTTTATAATATTCACAGCAGCCATGTGAATAAGTCAAACTGGTTGCCAAGGAGAAGCACACCTTATCTTAGAAGATGTAAATTGTCCAATACATGATGGAGTGAGTGACATCTTCAACACCCTTGCAGTAATTATTATTCCATATAATTCTTTTTTTCCCTTTATTTTTATTGTTGTCACTAATACAGATGCTCCCATTCCTTCCCCCACACTTTGCCCACCTCCACCCATACTCTGTCCCTCTTCTCTCTGGCCATCACCATACTGTTGTGTGACTATGAGTTATGCATATATGTTCTTTGGCTAATCCTTTCACCTTCTTTCATCCAGTACCACACTCTCCCCTCTGACAGCTGTCTGTCTCTTGAAGAGTCTTTCAATGTGTAATATTTATTTAAACAAAATATTTTACCTGAAGGCAGTTCGAGGGTCATCTGTTCTACCTGGCAATGGGGGAACTCTGCCTTGAGAGATGGCAGCCTTCCTCCCAATCTCCCACTGTAGCAACATTTCTTCTCAGCTCTGCCCTCAACACTACCCAACCACACTTGACTATTTTCAAATAGCATAGCACTATCTCAACCCTAAGACTTTGTTCAATATGCTCCTATTTCCTCAAACACCTTCCTTATGAAGCCATGACATCCTTCAAGCCCCAATTCAGATCTCACATTCACAGAAAACCTTCTTTGACCCAACCAGTCAGATTTACCTTCTTCCATAGAATGCTTCTATATTACTTTGCTTTGTTTTAAATTTTAGTGTGTATTGTAACCCATCTTGAGCCAGGGTTTACATGAGCATATCCATTAAGTATGTCTGTTTAATTTCCTTAGTCTCTCTGTCTCCTGAACTCAAGGAGGAGTGAAGCAAAGGCCCCTTGGAACCAGAGTCTAGAAGCTATAGCTGAGCCCTCCACTGAGCACTTGCTCTGCCAGGCATTGTGCTGTTGGGCTGGGGAGCCTGAGATGAAGAAGAGTAGTCATTGTACAATGACTAGTCATTGGGATATATTGCACCTTTGGAGAGTGATGTGGATTTGAACTTGAAGCAAGCTACCCAAATAACACAAAGTGACAGGTCATTTAAAACATTCATCTTAGCTTTCATTTCCTCTACCAAATCACGTACGTTTTCATTTAATTCTCACAAAAGCTCTGAGATAGTCATTATTAACTCTATTTTACAGATAAAGAACCTTAAATGTTCACTTTTTTATCCTATTAAGCACCAATTTCTTCAAGTAAAAAACTGGTTAGATACTATTTACCTCAAAGGCTGTTAAGAAGAATTATGAAATGGCATATATAAAGTGTCTTATATCATAGTGTTTTCAGAAGTGCTGTTGTTTACTTATTTCTTCCTATAATGAATTATGGTGATTACTAAGCAGTCACTTATTAACCAAAAAATGTCTTATCACAGTCCTTGATCTAAAAAAGATGTATCAAAATTGTGAGTTTCACTCCCCAAAACCTACCACTTTATTGAATTCTTACTATTTGTAAGGTAGTATCCAAAGTGCCATAAATACTTATTAACTAATTCTTGTTCCTGGGAAACCATATACAATAGGTACTAATTATTATCACCATTTAGGAGATGAAACAGAGTTTGGTAACTTGCCCAAGATAAACATAGATAAATGGAAGTGGATTGGGTTTGAACCCAGGTAGTTTGGCTCCACCCTGAGTTTTTAAACACTCAGCAATTTTTCCTCCCAATAAAGTTGCAATTCCATATAGCAATTGTTACCATAAAGATGTGTTCACAGTGCTTTGGTAGCACACACTAGATATAAGCTAGAAAGAAAGACTTCCTGTGAAAGATCATGGCCTGAACACAGTCTTGAGGTTTGAGGGGTACTAATCAAGCAAACATTGGGCTCAGCCCATCAGGTGAGGGGAACAGCATAAGCAAAAGCACAGAGGCAGGAGACGGTCAATGTGTATCTGGGTCTCTAGCAGAACGTGCCACTGGAGCTCTTAGTTGTTAATGTTTGCAATGTCTGCACTTCCCTCGGTTCTCATGCTTAATGTTGCGTTTCTGTTTTCTGGTCCTCTTGGGACCTACACAGGCCACACTTTGCCTTTCAGCTGTTTCTGACTCAGCCTTCATCATCCTTGCAGTTTCCTGCCTCTGCAGGACACACTGTGCCTTCTTAGTGTTTCTGTGCACAGTCTCTGCTGGCTGGCCATATCACTGGGTCCTTCAGGCAGGACCATGCTAACCATTGTTCTCCAACTGAGTGTCCACTAGAAGGCTCTATACCACTGTCAAGAATTTTTGACTCTCTCACTTCTTTTGATGACCACAGTCCTGCCCATAGAGCCTCTGCCCCTTGTATCCCAGGGTGTTTGTTGTAGTCATTCAACACAAATATAGGCCAGAATGTGTTCAACACAATGACTCCTTGGTGCTGGGTATATAGCAATAAATGAGACAAACAAAATATCTCCCCTACTTTCCTTTTAGAGAGGAAGAAAGGCATCAAGAAAACCCACAATGAATATATGATATAAGTCATACACAGAAAATACGGCTTGAGGAGATAGAACATAAGGATAGTGGAGGTCGTCAGGAGAGGCATCTCTGTTTGGGAAATTTTGATCAATGAATCCAAAAACTATTGTGGTCTCTCAGGTTCTAGAGTTGACAGAGGGTAACAAACTTACTCTTCCAACCTATACCCTTCTTCTCTACTTCATGAAACAAAAAGATCTGGAAATAAATTTTATCATAACTAGCCTTATGACTGAAGTCAATTATTTTATTTCTCCATGCCTCCAAAGTCTCAACCTGTGTAATGAGTTGTGGCAAAGGCACAAATAATAAGTATTATTCATTCATTCGACAAATTTCTTCTGAGTACCTACTGTGTGCTAGGAAGCATGTTGGCATAGGAGTTCAGTGAATAAGGCAGTCATTATTCTCAAGTGGCTCACAGTGTAGGGGAGAACACAAAGAGCAACAGAAAATCATAATGCCAAATCTCAGTTGTTCAGAGCAGGCTCCTACCCCAGCAACAGGGGGTCAGGGAGGGTTTTCCAAAGAACATGATTTCTGAGTATCCAGTGATAGCTATAAAGTGCTTTGCTAATTAGTAGGAGAACCAACTTGGATCCTCACTTAGCTTCAGACCTTTCTCATCACTATTCACTGCACACACACATACCCCACAACAATGATCTGGGCATACTGTGCCATTGCACGTCTTAGAACAGTGTACATCCAGCATGACAAATTTGTTTTTATTGTACTTTCTGTCTAGAATGTGTTCTCCAGCTAACCTTGCACTTTCCAGAAGCCATCCCCTCTCTGCCTGGTTGTAATTAACATCTCTCTTCTGCTGTCCTGGTGCAGTCTATATCATGGTATGGTACACTCTTTCTGGAACTGGGTTTATGTTTTCTGCAGCATCTTTACTAGATGGTAAGATCCTCAAAGATGGACCTATATCTCCTTCACCCACGTATCCTTAAGACTATGTACAGTGTCTGACACATAATAGGTGCTTAATTAATATTTCTTAGCTCAAATTGAACTGAGTTGAATAGAACTGGAGTATGAAGGGGTTGATTTAAAATATATCTTCAGCCACTTACCACTTATGCTATGAATGAATATTTTTTTAAGATTTGGTTCAATTTTTAAAAAAGATTTTATTTATTCTTAGAGAGAGGGGAAAGGAGGGAGAAAGAGGGAGAGAAACATTAATGTGTGGCCATCCCCACTGGGGATCTGACTCACAACCCAGGCATATGCCCTGACTGGGAATCAAACTGGTGACCCTTTGGTTCACCGGCCAGAATTCAATCCACTGACCTACACCAGGCAGGGCTGAGTAAATATTTTAAGATTTAATTTTTATAGGAAATATACACATATACACTTGAAGGGGGACCCAAAACAAACCCCAGAATCACCTTCTGGAGGGTGGACCCTTTGTAGTGCAGACTTCACCTGCTAAGTGAGTGTTCTAGGAACCCATCTGTATTACTGTACCAGCAGGCATTGTTTTGAGAGGCTGCATCTGGCTTCAGTGAATTTTTGTGAAGACTCTTTCAGTGTGTTTGCCCATTTCATGATGGGTGATTTACACTCACACCTGCCCACATTGCACTGAATTGTTCAGCAATTTTTGACCAAAAATGGCATGACCCCTGTGCTCCAACCTTCCTATTCACCCGATCTCACCTGAGTGACTTTTTTTTGTTTCCCCATAGGAAGAAGTCCTCAAAAGGAAACATTTTGCTGATGTGGAAGAGGTGAAACAAAACACAGCAGAAGCACTAAAAAGCATCAAAAATCGATGAGTTCAGAAACTGTTTTGAGCAGTGGAAAAAAACATCTTGATAGGTGTATTCTATCACCTATCATGTGTTTTGAAGGTGACTGAAGTTTAAATATGGAAAAATAAATACACAATTTTTATAAATAAATTTCAGGTTTTTTGGTTCCCCATAGGTATATATGATTTTCCAGAAGTTCAAATTGCTTTAGGCAGTGAGGAAGTATTGCCATAGTCAAAGGTGGTTAAGTCCTATCTGATGAAATTCCATCTCTTCTGTCTAGTATGATATCATTTGTCTATTGTTAGAACTTGGGTAAATTAGAAGGCTGTCAGCTGCTTGAGTCTAGAGAGTTAGACTAGATCTTAGTATCTGGCTAGACAGAACACATTAAAGTACTTAGCTATGAGTGAGAGAGAGAAAGAAGGAAGGCTGAATGATGCAGGAAATAAACTACCAGTTACATAGGGCCCAGGGCCCTGTAGGTATGGGCTCTATTGTCACCGAGATGTAATTTCAGGGCTCAAATAACCATGAACTCAAAGAGCACTCTGCATGGCTGATTGAAGGCCAAGGCCAACCCCCTGGGCATTCTTCTGAGCAAAATATCCATTGGTTATGTCACACTGGAGCATTCCTAAGATGTTTTGTCTTGGGCCTTTCTAAGACCACTTTGGGAAAAAAAGAGGCAGTTCAACAAAAGGAATGGTGATAATGGCTTCTACCTATTCGTTTATTTGGTATCTCTAAACAACCCTCCTTGGTATTAGACCCAAGCTCTAGGTGTTCCCCTCCATGCTGCAGAGCTGGGCTGTGCAGCCAGAAACTGGGCCATGCAGCCAGAAGCTGGGCCATCCAAAGGTTACCCTGCCAGTGCCAGGCTCTCCTGTGGTTTTCTAGGAGCCAGTGGGGGGAGGATTATGCGAATTAGCCTCTCCATCACTGTGCGGGCTTTATTTATACTCTGCTCAGTTATTTTCTCCTCTTATGACTGCTGCCATCTCTCCTGGGGTTTTCTGAGGCTGCTTCAGTGAGTTGTATTTTTGATTTTGATTTTCCTTGGCTTGGAGGAGGATTTGCAGAAACAAAAACTAAATGGAAACAAAATGCACAAGCTTATTAGAATACAGAGGATTGCTGAGAAGCTGGAATAAGAAAGCTGATGTCTAAGATGAAGGTTTTGGACTTAGACATTTTGGTCTGCTGTGGTTGCCAGCTGACATCTGACAGTAATTGTAGTTCAGCCAAATTTGAGCCATGGCTTCATGACTTCTGCCTAGTTACGAAACTGACTTTTTCTTTTTTCTTTTTTTGGCTAGCAAGGAGTTTTACAAACCCCCTTTTTCACTACTCACTCATTCATGCAATGAGCTTTTCTGAGAAGTATCAGTGGGCTGGTGCCTTAGATTTGATCTCAGCTTTACCATCACCTCAGTGTGCAATCTTATGCAGAACACTCTACCTCTCTGGGCCCCAATTTCACCATTCTCAAGTGCAGATTATAGAATGTGATCTCAGCGAAGGCAGGGAATATGTCTGCTTGTTTGTTTTCATATCCCTAGTGCCAAGCACAGGGCCTGACACCTAAGAGGAACTCAGAATATTTTTGAATACATAAACAGACTATAGAACACATTAGGTTAGCTTACATGATCTCTAATATTCCAACATGATCTACCAACATTCTCATGTCCTCACTTGAAATTTTTCTCTATCTCCTGATCTGTGTATCCATTAACTTCTCAGGTGTGGGGTTTCTAGAACATAGGCATAGAGCACATATCATAGGTAATACCCCCTTTCTCTGAATTTTCCTAGAACCAGCACTAACCTCTATCTAAACAATCATTCTACTATCTCATCCTTATTAATTTTTGCTTGTTTTTGCCCCTCACCAGTTATGAACATTGAGCACAGTTTCTTTGTTGTTTATGTATCCTCAGTGCTCAGCACAGTGCTTATGTGTAGAGTGGAATCAATGAATTATTATTTTCCTTTCTTAATCCTCATCATACTGCTTCATGGGCTCTAATACTATTTTTAAAGTCTTGAGTACATTTTCACTATTGTGAGTATATCTATGTCTCTTTCTAATTTTCTCTATGCATCTGTTCATCTTTTCCTCTCATCACTTTAGCGCAATGGTTAAGAACATGGGTTCTGGATTTAGATTTCTTGGCTTTGAATCTCACCTCTGAATTTCCTAGCTATGTTACCCTGGGAAGTCAATGACCATTCAATGTCTCAGTTTTTCCATATGAAAACTGGAATAATAATACTGCCTATTTCACAAAGCTGTTATGAGGATTAAAACAGGTAGCACATAATAAAGCACTTGCTACATAGTGAACACCCAATGAATATTAGTTGATATTATTGTTGTTGCTGTTATTGATTACATATTATATATCATTACAGGTGCTGTGAACAAGAAAACCATCCCCATCTCATGAAGCTTACGTTATAGTGAATCAAGTCCCCCAGCTTCTGATTTTCCTATGAGAGATAGTTCTTTAAATTTTAGTCGCCACTTAACACCCTTAGTATGAGTCAGGTAATGGATCTTTTTCATGTAGGGAGTTTTGATTGTGGTAGGAATCTACATGAGGCCACAGGGCACCTGTCTTGAAGGTGAGAAAGATAAAGAGAAGAAAAAGCTGTGTGATTCGGGAAATAAACCACCAGTTACACAATGTTACTGTGCCTCCCCTGTCTCCAGGCCATGGTCAGTAAGTTTAATTTATTGGTTTTTGTGAGCAGCCGCAAGGCATGTCCCATCAATATTTTGTTCTTGATGGCTGTGGAGTGACTCAGACTATTAGCCTTGTATGATTACAGCATCTGTATTATGATGTCGAGGACATGTTGCTGCTACAATTTATTCCCTTTATTTAGTTCACTTTGTCTCACTCAGCATATCACTCAGCGGCTGTTCAAGAAAACACTGGTGATGGACAATTTCTCTTTCTCTATCCTCTGCTAATATTCCTTTTCCTTGCCCTTCTGTCTTTGCTGATGTCTTGTTTAAAGGGAGATTTGTGGATCTCCTGGTTTCCTCTACATAGCCTGACCCTCAGGTCTGCAGCTCTCAGCAATGCGGCACCTCTCCATGGTGCTGAAAACAAGCACGTGGTTTTAGCTCTGCAGTAGAGGCTAAGAAAGACTGTAGGATCCTAACATGTAGCAGCAGGCAGTGGCCTGAGATGGTATCCTGCCCAGTCCCTTTTACTTCAACAAAAATGGACAAGAGACACATAAATGAAGAGTTATTGCCTTAGCAATGGTATATATCTCTTGTGAGATCAGAATGCAGCTTTTCTGGAGACATTTTGGGAGCTTGAGAGATGAACTAAAGTCTTTTATCTCCTTGGCCCTCACTATCCCCATCTGTAAAATGGAGGAAATGCCAAAAAATTTTAACAACTACTGTGACACATAGATTAGATAATCTGTGTAAAGTCCTTAGCACACTGCCTGTCTCATGCCTATTTCTCTACCATCTCCTGCTGCTTCCTACCTGCCATGTTGTTCTTTAGTAATATGGAATATTTATGGTCCCCCTCTCCCACACCATGCTGCTTTACACCTTACTCACACTGTTTCTTTTGCCTTTGTTGCCTTTACAAGTTCTTCTCTGCCTTTATAGCTCCCACACTTTGCTCATGATTCAGATCAGCTGACATCTCCTTCAGAAAGCCTCTTCTGCTCTTCCCAGCCCCTCCTCCAATATGGATTAGCTGCCTCTTCCAGCTAATGCATATGTCACTCTATCATACATTTTACATATCTCTCTATCAAGACACATACCATGTGATCACAAATATTTTGGTATCCGGAACTTGCTAAGCTATGAGTTCTTTGAAAGAAGTGGCTGTAAGTCATCACATCCAGCATAATACATGTCATCAAGTGGGTGCTCAACATTTGTTTTTTTTAACTGAAGATGATAGGGACTTAAAGCCTATGAGTTCCTCTTTCATTTTTAGCCCAATCTTCTCTTCCCTTGTTATGCTGTCTCTAGCTTTTTGGAAAGTTATTGTGTTGGCTACTATTGTGCATACCTTCATTTTCTAATGCCACATACTTGTAGAGATTACTCAGTTTGATGTGGGTCATACCTTGAGTGTGCTGAATTCATATCAAGGTGGTTTGTCTTATTGTCCTTGGCATAGATTTTCTCCAAACCAGAGAATTCACATAAGCCATGGGTTAGATCCAGAGGGGAGAGGGCACTTGTCTCCATGAATTAGCTATAAAGTCATCATTTTCTGGCTTCCAAGAATCTTTAGCAAATTCTAAATCATCACAAGACTTCTATTTAATATTCACTGGCAAGAACAGCTGCTCTTATTTTAGGAAAATTAATTGCCTTTTAAATTGTTCTAGAAGCTTAAATCCATTTTGATAATTTAGTAGGGATAAATACTCAAAACTTACTCTCAAGCCCATGAAAGCCCAAGCTGTAATGATTTCCTCCAGACTTTGAAGTCATCTGTTATCCGACTCTTGGTGACATCACTAGAGACCGTTCAGTTATTGGGGAAATTAATAGAATCTAAACCACGACTACACTGAGACTCAGTTCCTGTCCTGATAATTTACTATGTTTACCTTGAGCAAGACATTTCACATCTTTTAGCTTCTGTTTAGTCATTTATAAAATGGGAACAATTGTGTCCATCTTGTTACCTTTTATTAAAGATGCAAAGGGGGTACACTAAATTGATGCGAGAGTACTTTGAAAAGTATAAAATTCTATACAAATACAGGCACAATACAAAAGGTGATACCTAGAAAAAGTTGGAACCAGTAACAGAGAATAGAACCAGTAGTTGGAAAGAGAAAGTGAAGAAATTGTGGAAGGCAATGTCTAAGGAGATGTTTATTCAATGCAGATGTAAGAAAGGGGAGGAAAGCCTAGAATAATGGCTAATATGTATTAAGCATTTATTATATATAAGGCACTATATAAATGATGAACTTTTCACAATAACCATAAAGGTGGATGCTTTTATTATCCCATTATATGAGTGAGGAATGGAGGCATAAAAAGGTTAGCCTAAAAATACATGCTAGAAGGGGTAATGCCAGGAATCAGGCAATGTGACTCCAGAGCCCATATACATAACCAGTTTGGCTGGAAATTTTCCCATCTCATGATACTATTGTGATGATGTTTTCCTTTTTACTAAAGAGTTACAGACAGGAACTTCATATGAGCTGGAAGAGGTCTTTCTTAAAAGGCATTTATATTATTTGGAGTAAAAGACACCAAGAGATTCCAAGGGGGTAAGTGGAGGCCATTAAAGTTGTTACTGCAATATTATCTTCCATCTCACACTATCTTCCAGTTTAACTTTGGTCAACAAGTACTTACTGTTTGTGTATGCCAGATGCTTTTCAAGGTGTTGAGATCATAAAGATAATTTGAAAGACCCTCTCTTTCCATTGTATATTAAAGATGTCAGCAAACGCTTTGCTACTCCTTTGACTTTTGACTGTTTTTAATGACTTACTTGACCAATAGAATGAGGCTGATGACATAGTGGGACTTTTGAGGCTAGGTCATAAGAAGCCTTGCATCTCCTGATTGTGTTTCTTGAAACACTTGCTCTTTGAACCCAGTTACCATGCTGGGAAAATCCCCAGTCCCATGAATAGATGCTCTGGTTGATAGCCCCTGCTGAGTTCCCACTCAGGGGCCAGCATCAGCTACCAGCCATAGGAATGAGCCATCTTGAGTATCCAGCCCAAGAGAGCCTTCAGGTGACTCTGGCTTCAGTTAACTCTGGCTTCAGTCACTGACTGTAACCACATGAGAAACCCCAAGGAAGAACTTTCTAGCTAAGCCCAATTAACCAGAATACTGTAAGAAATAATAAAAATCTTGTTTTAAGCCCATAGATATTGAGGTGGTTGGTCACGCAGCAATGAATATCTAGAACAAGATCATAAAAAGAGTCTCAGTCAGAGAATGGCAGGCAGATGTATGAACAGGTGATTTCAACCTATGTAGTGAATGGCATTACAGTGTAAGCAGATAATGCTGTGAAGTTAGCCTAGACCTTAAGGAGTGAGAAAGTGTCCCTCTATGACTATCTCTACTGCTTTTGTTTATGTGGAGTTGACTGGGATCTCATCATCTGGAGGGATCCTATCATCCCTGCTTCCTTTCCAATAATGAGATTTCAGGATTGCCTAGATCCCTTATTACTTCAGAACTTTGATTTACCCCTCTGTACAATTAGATGAAACTGGAAGGCAGGAAACCTAAGATAGGCTGTTGAGATGGGACAGAAAGGTGAATAAGAAGAACTCCCTCCATCTCACTGGAAGGACAATGAGAAATTTTTAGGTGTGGTGAAATGAGCACAGGCTCCATGTCAGAAGGCCTGGGTTTGAGTTCTGTCTCCATATCTTCCCAGCTGTGTGACTTAACCTCTCTATAAGCTTTAGCTTCCTCATTTACAAAATGGTCTGAGCTGTGTGATGGTCACAAAGGAAAGCACCTGATAACCTTAAGCATTGTCTTCGTTCCAGGTCTATGCTTAGTCCTGGCTCTATTTTGATGTGGCTTTGTGCAATGGAAGAAGCTAGGCTGAGAGAATGAAGAGAGAGGCAGGGTATCTGTATAAATATCATGTGACAGGGAGCCATGTGGGCTCACAGCAAAGCTAAGCAATGAGGAGCATTGGCAGAGCCATCCAAGGGCAGGCTGCAAGGGGTTAACTGAGCCAGTGGGCCAGCTGGCATCTGTGCTGGCACTCAAGGAGAGAAAGAAAAGGAGCCTCAGTGTCAAGACAAGAAAGAGAAACAAAACCAAATATCAGAACTTTAGCCAAGTTCCCAAGTTCCCATATTGATGGAGAAGAAAACAACCAGCCAACTTTATGCCGCAGCCTCTGGTCAGAAAACCTGAAGTCTAGGGAATTCTATGAACCTATTTGGGCAACTTGTCTCTGTTGGATGGCTTGTCAGAGAACCAGATTGTCCCGATTCAATGTGGCAAGGAAAGGGTGCATCCCTCCCTTTATTACCCATGCATTCACCCGTCTACCTATCCATCCATCCACCCATCCATCAATTTGTGAATTTTTACTCCAAACATGTTTTAAACACCTACACTAAGTCAGACACTCTGTATTAGGTAACTGGAACTATAGGCAAATCACTGAGACAAAGATAAATAAGGCACCATGGTTTTTGCCCCAAGGAAAAAAATTGTAATGACTAGATATTGCAGGCAGCTCCAAGGTGAGCTGGAAGATCAAATTCATGGGTGGAAAAAAACAGCACTTACTGATTGTTATCAGCTAGGCACTGTACTAAAAGGTTTATATACATCATCTCACTTAATCCTCACAAATTAACTAAAGTTTGGCTGTGTGATTAGCCTTGTTTTACAGTGGGGGAAACCAAGAAGGGACTTGTTCAAGGTTGCAGTCACTATGTATCAGAGTTCTAATCTGAGCTCATTCAGCGTTGAAGAGGAGAATCTGGAAAAGTACAGACAAGGACATATGCAGGGGCTGGGACTCCATGTGCCACACAGAGTCTTATTATTGGGTGGGAGTGGATGAGTGATTGGAGTGATCAGTGGTTGGGTGAGGCAGGTTCTGGCATTGGAATCCAAGTGACAGAGTAGCATCTAGATTTGCAGGGTCATTCCAAGCTGAGAGGATATTATCTCAGACCCACCGCCCCTTCTCAGTTTTGATAGAAGGCATTTTCTACTCCTCTGCTGAGAACATGCTTATGAAATACAAATCTTTCTCTCTGATTTCTGGCTTGCCTCTTTTACCCATATGTGCACTGACAGATGGATGGGCTATAGAAGCAGCTGAGAATCAGAACAAGAGGGGAGAGTGCTGGGATTTGGGGGGTGGGGGAGGACTCAAGTGCAATTTTATCAAGCAAGGTTTGTGACTGGGTGTCTGAAGGAATGGAAAGTTTTAAAAAAATCCTCAAAAGGAAAAATCCTCCATGTTATTACTCATACGGTGGTATGGGATGTAGAAGGCAGGGGGTGGGTCATCTTCAAATTACTCCCTAGGAGTTTCCCAGTGAAGTTCACTTCTCTGCAAGCTATTTTCCTTGTCTGGAGTCAGTTCACACCTAATATGGAAGGATTGCATTGAGTCTATATGCGTTGCTATGGCAGCTTCGGAAGAGGAGGCCGACAGAGCTTGGAGCAGCCGCTTCCTCTTCTCCCAAACTCTTTTGGCACCAGGCTGAACACGCATGGTTTCAAGACTATGCAAGTGTTAGTGGATGGCATATCTTTTATTTTGGGAAACATCTTTCAAGTGGGCAGAGTGGCAGTTTTTGATGGTCCTTGCAAAGACTCTGCTAATTCTAAATCATGCATTGCTTCTATAGTCTGCTCCCTACTCCTCCCCCATTTCTTAGAACAAAGACTGAAAATGGCCCTTATAAATGTTTTAAATGATTTAGCTAGTTGGATTAAAATGTGACCTTGTTAGTTTTAAAAATAATTTTAAATAAAAGAGTGCTATAAATAAGTGGAAAACTCATTTCCACAAGGAGGAATGCTTTCCACTATGAAAATGAGAGGTATAGAGAAAGGAAATGGTTGTGAAACATGGTAACCCCTTTCATGTTGAGCTGGTAGAGTGGAGAGTGGTGCAGCTGGAGGAGTGGTGACCGGGACTTACTTGGTCCTTGCCCTTAAGGAGTTTACAATAGGTGGGTAAAAGAGATATTGAATAAGAAATTACCAGTGTGATGACTATTACAAAGTGTGTGGATAGGGGTTGCAAAGGGATAGCGTAATACGGATCTTACTAGTATCTGAGATGGTCAGGGAAGAATTTTCTGAGGAAAGAAAAGATTCAGATAAAGGGTGAAGAATCATGGTGAGTAGGACTAGGGGTCATTTCCCCAGTGGATGGGTCAGTGTATGAGATTCTGAGAGAAGATAATTAGGAGGACTTAAATCTCAGTATATTGTACCAGTGAGTGAGAGGGAAAGAATAAAATGGTGATGATGATATAGGTGGTGGTGGTGACAGTAACAGTTAAAAAGCTTTTACAATGTTCCAGGCATTGTTCTAAGTGCCTTACATATATTAATTTATTTAATCTTCATAACAACATTTTAGAATATGCACCATTATATCCATTGTACAAATGAGGAAACTGAGAAAGAGAGAAGTTAAGTAACTTGCCCATGGTTACAAAGCCAGCATGTAAGCAGCCCTGATCTAGAGTTTATGCCAGGTAAACAGGGACCTGCCACAGTAAAGAGTTGAGAGTTTATCCTCTGTGAAGTTTATCCTGATGTGAAGCCATCAAAAGGTATTCAGCAGGATAAAGAGACATCTGCACTATAGAAAAAAACCAGTCTGAATGCAGGAAGTAGAATAGATTGGAGGGAACGAAGTGGAGGCCAGGACACTAGGGTAGGAGGCTGATGCAAGTGCTCAGATGAGAGGTGAGGAGGAGTTGGGTTGGGGGTACCAGTAGAGATGGAGAGAAATGGGTGGACCAGAGAGTTACTGAGGATGTAGAATCTATGGAACTTGAGGGCTGTTTGAATGGAAAGATATTCAAGGATGAATCCCAGGTTTCAGGCTTCATAACCTGGGTGAACTGTCAGACAGATTTCAAGTCCAGATCCTGGAATTGGATGTGGGGTGGTGGCTCCCCACAGAACAATTGATAAATGGATGCTTGGGTAGGCAAAGACAACATATGCCCACATCAAAAGTCAGAAATAAAATATCTGTCTCCTTCCTTTGCCCCTTCTTCACTCCCTTAATGGTGCGGCCCCATCCTACTGATACCAAGTTATGGTCCTTTGCATCTGAGAATGATTTAGTCAGAGGAGTTTTCTCCCCGCTCACCTGTCCCAACTTGCCTTCCTTCCAAAACACAAAATCTGGGCCCATTTCACCATTAATGGGTTGCCCTTTTCATCTCTGCTAAGCCTCATATTTTTAAAATACATGGCCCATCCTACCTTATGGATCTTTTCTCACTGAGTGCCCCTGTCTGTCTCTTATAGTCTCTGGCCCCCACAGTAAGACCACATCACAGATAGTCAGATCTTTTCACTGTTCTTGCTTTTGTAACAAAGCAGTGAGTTCCTTGACTGCCATCTCTACTTCCTGTCCCCAAGGGTTTTGTGAATATTACCTCATTTTCAACTCTCATCAATTCCACAAGGTCCAAGGTCAGGCCTTCTCCCTTTTCTTTCTCCTTCTCCTCCTCTATTACAGATGCAAGAGCTGAAACTGAGAGTGACTTGCCCAACATGAGGTAGTTGGAGAGTGCCAGGTAGGATTTAGAAATTCCAAATCCCCTGTCTTTCATCTATAGGCTTAAACAAAATCTACCAGAATTTGGGTAGTTACTCTATGCTGTGTATTAAGATCAGCATTTTACATGATTGTCGTTATGGCTGTCCTTTATGGCCATTATCACAATTCTACAGATGAAGAAACTGAAGCTCAAATGGAATCATTTGCCCAGTTCTCAGGTAGCTGAGCCAGGGCTAGAACATAGGTCTATCCATTGTCAAGGTGTATTACCTTAATCCCCATGCCATACTGCTCCTATTCTTGTTTCCACACTAGGCTGCAGCCCCTCTGCTAAGTGCCCAGAAAGAAGAGTTCAGAGAAGGAATAGAAGAAGGTGGTGGCTGGGGAGGTAGAGTATGAAAGAGAAAAGGTGGACATGTGTGGCTCTTTGTGAGAGGTGAGGGCCTCCTACATTAGAGGAGGGCAGGCTTCTGACAGACAGGCTGTTTCAACTCTCTCAAGCTCACATTGCAGATGCCCTTACCTGAAGTCACCTGTTTCTTCTCATCCTGTACCCTGGCAGCCTCTGCCTCCTGCTGTTTGGCTCAAGGTAATTCTTTTCTTCCTGGAGCCCCTGTTGGGGGTGTGCAGAAGATTGGTCCTGATTTCTTGGAGTCATCTCGTTGATGAGGCCAATATAAATGCATGAGGGAGTCCAATTCCAGGCGCTCATTTCTGTGAGAGATCAGCAGAGCCCATCCACAAAGCTATGACAAAGGTTCTGACTGATGGGCTGGAAGGAGGCATTTGAAGGTCATGCCTCTCTGGGAGGAAGCATATCCACCACATCTACTGGGATCCCTCAGGGACCTGCTCTGAGGTGACGACATCTGCCCTTTGGGCAACTAAGTATGGAAGGTGTATATTCACAACCAAGGGATCCTGAATGGGCATAGTTCTGAGAAGAGAGACTTCCTACCAATATATGCCTTTGTGTTGTCCCTAGAAAGAAACGTGCAGTGGAAAGAGTAGAGGGCTTGGTGTCCTGGACTCAAATCCCAGCTCTGCCACTTTGTGAAAGTATCTCCCCGCTCTGAAATTCAGTTTCCTCATATGCAAATGGAGATAATGTTCTGTTCAAAGATTTGCTTTGAGAATTATTTTAACTGACTTATATGAAATGCTTATTACAATTCATGAGCAAATTAGATACTCACCTTACAATCCCTTCTTTCTCTACCCAGGGAGATGGGTCTAATAACTGGTCAGGTCAAGCCCTGATCCTTTGTATTTATGAGCTGTGTGTTTCTGCAGGGAGAGATTTGAAGGAGTCAGTTTTATTAATCTCTGTATAACCTGTAGAGTAATTAGAGTGTTTATTCTCGGATCTTTGGAAAGAAGTAACTGTAATTACAGGACCAAATTAAATGGCATTATCTTTTATTGTCTCATACCGCTTGTAGGTTTTCTCTGCCAAGTTCTAAAGGATCTGAGAAATTTTCCCACATCAACTTTCATTTTCAATGTCTAAAAGCTGAACCTCCCTATAGGATGCAGGGAGGTTTACTGGTATCTCCTGAATATAATGGGCATATGTTTAAAGGGTCCTTTTTTGTCACCCTTGGCAGAGATGGCCACCTCGCCTCCAAAAATCTTGCTCCTCTTCCGTGGTGTAGGATTACCACTGGGGAGTGGCTGCCTAGCCAGGACCTACTGCTTCCAGGCCGCTTCACATCCAGAAAGGGCTGTGTGCCCAGCTCTCTGATGAGATGTGAACAGGAGATGTGTGCCCCTTCTGGCCTGAGTACATTAAGGAGGGGTATGCCTTCTCCACTATTTTTTCATCCATCTAATGGCTTAATGTGAATACCAGTGAGATCTTGGAAGCAATGAAGATGGCAGAACTTTAGTCAGATTGGTTCCTGAATGGCTTTATGAAGCACAGTCCCCCACTGCCTCTGATCAGGAAAATCTGGTTGGAATTTACATGTGCTGGATGACTGAGATTTTAGGTTCTAGCTATTAGAGCAGTTTGCTTTACCTTAACTAGTGCACTGCTTGATTCTGTATTCCTGATAAAGGGCAAACCATGCTTCTAGTCCTGCCTGTGGGGCAGGAAGATATGTAAATGAATGCATTTCAAAACAGTGCAGTAAATGCTATGGAAATAGGAAGAGAATTCCATGAACACAAAGAGGTAAGTAAAAGTGACTGCCCAGAAAATCTGATCTGGGCCTTCAAGGCTGAATAGGATTTCACTAACAGGTGAAAGACCAGGGTTGGGAAGATTATTCTAGGCAAAGGGTACAGCAGGAGCAAACACATGGGAATGCCAAAAGTCAGATGCACTGAGTTGCTAAGAAAAATTCCCTGTTAATGAAGGGTCACAATCCAGGTAGTAGATAAACATACTCCACCAACTACACATGTGGGCAGAGTTTAACAAGGGCCAGGTGAGTAGTGTAGAGAATAGAGTGCTCTCAGGGCTTGTAGAGAGAGAAACCAACAGAGCTACTGGGTCAAGAAGCCAAGAAGGCTTCATGGAGGTGGAGGTAGGTCTGAAACTGTACCTTACATAAGCCTGGTGACACTGGAGAAGAACATGATTTGTTAATTTAATTGTCATCCTCTTTTAGAGCATGAGGTCCTTCAGGGCAGGGACCAGACCAGATTCATCTGTGAATTCTCAGAGCCGCGCCCTTCCCTTAGGAGGCACTGACTGAATGAGTGAATGACAGAAGGATTGAATTCCGATGCTTCTGTGAATGACCTGGGCAGCTCCACATATTGGAAATTGAGCATCAGAGGCAATGCAACTTCCCAGTGTAGGAATTTCCTACCATGGTCAGGAGGGTCCTGTGGAGCCCAATCTCATCACCAAGTCATAACTAAGATTATAGTATTTGAGTAGTAATTTTGCCCCAGGTAAACTGATACTAGATTAAGTGCTAGGAATAGGATTTGTGTCTTCACCATTCTCGCCCTATTCTAACAGTAGTTAGAGAATGCCTCCTATATATGTGGGGCTCCAGCAAACTAGCAGGGAGCAAAAGTCAACCTCATGAAATACAGAGTTCAGACCCTAAATTCACTCTATGTGACTTCCACTTATCCCAGTCACCAAGTAAGGATCTCATGATTTACGTGATCTCTAGCATTCTTTATTTCTATGAAGTTGATGATGTTGATATTCAATGAAATGAAAAAAAGTGGCATAGAGAAAATGACAAGATTTGTATAATTCACATAGCCAGTTCTCAAATCATTGAGACATGACAGTTTTGATGACTCCAGTCAGTTTTGTAAGTAGTAAGACTCGTGGTGCCTGCAGGTGAAAGACCAGTTTCCTGAGCTGAATGGACACATCTGCTTCTCTCCAGCCTCATCAGCCATCGCTCTCTCTACTCAGCTCACACCTAGACTTCCAGGTCTTTAAGCGTGCACCTCCCTCACAGGCTTTACATGTGAGGCTTGTTCCCTGCTTTGCAGATGTCTATGAGTTCTTTGTGGTGTGGTCTGTCTCCTCTGTGTAGCTTTTCCAGAACTTCCTAACCTAATTTTATCCCTTCTTCCTTTCTGAAAAGCACACTCCTAGCAGCAGAGAGGAAAGAAGCTTACACTAGGAAGCACCTTGGGTATTTTTTTGGAATTACAAAAAATTTAGTTGTGATAAAATAGACATAACATAAAATTTACCATCTTAACCACTTGTACGGGTACAGTTAAATAGTGTTAAGTGTATTTACATTGTTGAGCAATCAATCTCCAGGAGTTTTTCATCTTGAAAGACAGAAACTCTGTGTGAAATAACCAAGTCTCATTTTCCCCTTCTCCCAGTCCCTGGCAACCGCCATTCTACTCTCTATTCCTATGAATTTGACTTTTCTAGGTATCTCATATAGTGGAAATGTACAGTGTTTGTGTTTTTGTGACTGGCTTATTTCACTTGCATAATATCCTCAAGGTTCATCCATGTTGCACATGTCAGAAATTTTTCCTTTTTAAGGCCAAATAGTATTCTATTCTATATATATACCACATTTTGCTTATCAATTCATCCGTCAATGTGCATTTGTCTTGCTTACAACCTTTGGCTGTTGTGAATGAAGATGGCAATCTTTGGCTCCCACTATGAAGATAGATGTGCAAATATCTCTTTGCAACTCTGCTTTTAATTCTTTTGGATATTAATATATACCCAGAAGTGGGATTGCTGCATCACAAAGTTAATTCTATTTTTAATTTTTTGAGAAACTGCTGTACTCTTTTCCATAGTGGCTAACTATTTTACAGCCCCAGCAAGAATGCACGAGAATTCCAATTTATTCACATCCTTACCAACACTTTGTTATTTTCTATTTTCCTTTTTTTTTTTGTGATAGTAGCCATTCTAATGCTTGTCAGGTGGTTCTCATTGTGGTTTTAATTCACATTTCTCTAATGATTAGTGATGTCGGGCATCTTTTCATATGCTTGCTGGTCATTTGTATAATATCTTCTTTGGAGAAATGTCTATTCAAGACCTTAGCCCATTTTTAATTGGGTTATTTGGTTTCTTGTTATTGGTTTAAAGAGTTCTTTATATATTTTGGATAGTATCTCATCAGACATATGATTTGCAATTTTTTCCCAAAATGTGGCCTTATCATTCTGTTGATTATGTCCTTTGATGCACAGAAATTTTTAATTTTGATGAGGTCCAATTTATCTATTTTATCTTATTTGCCTCTGCTTTTGGTGTCATGTCCAAGAAATCATTGCCAAATCCAATATCAACAAGCATTTCCCTATATTTTCTTTAAAGAATTTTATAGTTCCAGGTCTTATGTTTATGTCTTTGATCTATTTTTAGTAAATTTTTTAATCTGGGGTCAGGTAAGGATCCAACTTCATTCTTTTGTTTGTGGATATCCAGTTTTCTGAACACCATTTTTTGAAAAGACTGTCCTTTCCGTATTGAATGATCATGACACCCTTCTTAAAAATCATTACACCATGTATGCAAGGGTTTATTTCTGGGCTCTCTATTCTATTCCATTGGTCTATATTTCTTTTTGCCAATACCATGCTGTTTTGATCACTATAACTTTGTGAAATATGATTTTACTCACAGGTTGCATTACATCTGTAGATCACTTAGAGTAGTATTGACATCTTAACAATAATAAGCCTTCCAATTCATGAACATGGAATATCATTTATTTATTTGTGTCTTTGGGGACAACTTGTTCTGAACCAGCAAAAAGAAGTTATGCATATATTATTTCAGAGCTCGTTTTTTCCTAATACCCTTTTGGGTGTCTATTCAGAAATAAGTGCCAGGAAAATCTTTACTTTTATGAGGACCTGGAATGTTTCTTTTATATATATACACACACACATACAGATATATATATATTTTACATGTAGAAGAGAAATCACTTAACTGCTCAAGTTTCCCTTTACTACTTTTGATTTTAGTAACTGTATACAGTCTTTTATAATCTATTAATTATGAAGGTCTATATATTTACATCCTTACTTTCCTTCAGGTTTTAAATGTCTACTTCTCTGGCCCTAATATTTTTGTTTTTCTACTATATTGTGTGCATTCCATAAGCTGCCTTAAATCCATTGTGAATTGAAGTGTGGCTATACCAGAATAATTTTTTTTAAACTTGCTCTTTTAAAGATTTTATTTATTTATTTTTAGAGAGGGGAAGGGAGGGAGGAGAGAGAGAGAAACATCAATGTGTGGTTGCATTTCATGTGGTCCCCATTGGGGACCTGGCCTGCAACCCAGGCATGTGCCCGGATCGGGAATTGAACCTGCGATGCTTTGGTTCGCAGCCCATGCTCAATCCACTGAGCTACACCAGCCAGGGCCCAGAATAATTTTTTAAACGAAAGCTATGTATTGTTATCACCATATTTATAGTTGAGGAAAATGAAGTTGAGTAACTTCAACAGATCATACAAGTTATAACTGGCAGAGCTAGGATTCAAGTCTAGATCTCTCAGACTGCAAAGCTCAAGCTTTCTCTACTGTATGTCAGTGATACTGGGTCCTTGCCTTGCTCATAATCTATTTGTGGGTGAAGAATTGGATGGACAAATATGGCTCTAAATAATTCTCATACCAGCCAAGAACAACAAGCATTGCTCTAGGGGGGTTGGGGATGGAAATCTGGGGTGGGGGGGATTTGAGGCTTCTTGGAACACATAGGATTCTCATTTGAATGATCTGAATGTATTGAATGTGAATGCATGAAGCAAAAACTTTTAAAAAAGGTTTTTAAGAATTGTGTCATCTCTGGTTTAATAAATAAGAGGTATTGCATATTAGATTCTTGCTGTATGATTTTAACTTATGAGATGGACATATACTAGTGCTTGCTCAGCATCTCTTTTTCTAAATAATTTTTAACTTTTTTATTGTTGACACTGTTACAGATGTCTCCCCATTGTTCCCCCTTTGCCCATCTTCACCCACCTCCCTCCCCCTCTTCCCTCTGGCCATCACAACACTGTTGTCCATGTCCACGAGTTCACTTCCTTTCATCCCATAAGCATCTCTTTCTTTGAGGGAGTTAATTCTCATTCTAGGAGTTTCACTAAAGGATGATCTCACTCCACCTGCCTCCCAGTCATAATACTCCTCCCCTGACCACAATGAGGGATAAGCTAGGGCCTCACGTAGGCCAGGCAAAGCCTTTTTAGGACTTTTGCAAAGGAGACATTTGGGAAAGATACTCTTCTTTCAGTGCCAGGTTAATGTAAGACACTTGTGGTTGTTTTTGTTGACCCCATGGAAGGAGGATAGAATATGATCAGCCTGCAGAGTATAAGATGGTCAGAGAAGAACGCTGATGTTGTTTGACCATCATGTAATCACACCAAATGCTAGATACTCCTTCCACGTTTAACCTGAGAGAAGCGATAAATTCCCTTTTCTACTTAAGTTGATTTAAACTGAATGGCTTCAATTTGAAGCAAAGAGAACTTACAGGACGAGATAAAATAAGGAGAGGACTGCTGCGTAGGTCCTCACTCCATCACTTACTAGTTGGGTACTCTTAGGAAATCCCCTATGTCTCTGCTCATCAGTTTTCTTTTTCATCTGTGTATTCATAAGATTCTTGTGAGGAATGGATGAGAAATTGTATGCAAATACCAGATCAGAGTCTGGCATAAATGATCATCCTAAATGTTCAAACTTTTATAAATACACCACTTTGTAAGGGCTGGGAATTATTGCCTGCACTTCATGGATGAAAAAATTGAAGCTTAGCAGGGTTTAAAAAAAAAAAACTTTACTGGTTGTCCCACAGCTACTGTGTCAGATACTGGATGAAATCTTCCCTGGGACTCCCAGATGATGGGATGCTCCTGTTCCGCTCAGGGAACCACATTTCCTGCCAGCAGAGGGAGGGTTGGAGGAGCGTCTTCCACCTTGCTGAGCAACATGTGGAATCCTTCCCCACCTTTCCCCCCACATGAAGAAGCCCCCTTAGACTTACTAGCCTACAGGGAGAGAGCCAAACAGCTGTGGAGAAGATAGGATGCCAGGCCATAGTTTTTCACGTGGATCCAATAGCATCAGACTAGCATGAAGTTCAAATATTGAATCATGATTCTTCAGGCATCTTTGTATTTAAATCATAGCCCTGTCAAGCTCACATTTGATATGCACTAATTAATGCTCCCCATGAACTGTACCAGATTCTCGTGTGTGTGTGTGTCTGTGTAGACAGAGAGAGATTCCTATAAATTGGAGTGATCAAAAATAAGCATCTGTCAGTGTCAATTCGGTAGTTGGCTCTTTGTGGCTGATGGGTGCCTCCTGAATAAGAAGGGAGGGTACAAGTTATTAGAAAAATATGAATTATTTATGAGGAAATCAACTAGAGAAAATGAAGCTAATATTTTTTTTATTATCCCTTAAAGCTGGGATCTCAAGCTGGATTGAACAGGTAAAGCCAAAACCAATCCCAATGTGGAATTTTACACTCCAATTCCAATAATTCTGACCCTATGTCTTTTTTTCTTGTTCAAAATGGTAGGGCATTGCCGGCAAGATGTGAATGGAATTTAGCTGAGGGGGGATGTTGGGTTATATAAATAAGTGGAATATTCATAGATTTCACTGTAAAGAGAGTTTTTAAAATTCCAATTGTCCAGTATAGAAAAAAATGTTTTTGATTAGTCAGAGAAGTCAGTGAAAGTGGACAAGCAGTAGACCATGCTTGTAATTGTACCTATGGGTGAGAATGCATGCAATACCAGTGGAAGTGGGACCTAAAACCACTTGCAAGATTACTCTCCCTGGAAGAAAAGGAATTAGTGAAAATTTGACCAACTGGAGGAGGGAGCAGGCCAGTAGGGAGGACTGACATAGTTAAAGTAAAAGGTTCCTCTTACATTCACATTTGGAAAAAGGGAGAACATGGACTTTGTAGTTAGACAAATTTAGGTTTGAGTGCGAGCTCTGTAGCAAGCCATGTGTGGGCTCTTGAGCAAGCCATGTTACCTCTTTGAGCATCAGTTTTCTTGTTTATTGAATAGAGAATATGTCATCACCATAGGGTCTGTGGGAGGATTACATGACACATTCTAGGTATAAAGTGCCTTCTCCTAGCTCTACTCAAGTCTGCCTTTCTCTCTTTTCCTCTATCGCTCTGTCCTTCACATTCCTAACACATATTACATTCAACTTTTTGCCTCCATCATAAAATGGATTTGAAATTTTTAGGAGTTATGCCACATGATACATAATACTGTAATGCTGTCAATGTTTAAATTAAAGCCTTTCTTCTAGAACTGTGCAAATCACAGCAAAAAAATTACAGGTGATAGTAGGCTTATCAATTAAGGAAGATACACCTTGCTGACTATCAAAAATGCATGTTTCCCTTTCACAGAAGTAGGCAAAAGTGTCCACTGGGAAACAGCTACCAAGCCAGGTAGCTGTTAAATTTGTCAGCACCCCCTGCATTTAGGAGGTGACATGTGATTTATCCTCACCAATGGAATACCAGAAGAAATGTGTTACTTCCACACCACGAGAATCAATAACCAGATACGGTTTCTCCATTCTCTCTTTGTTCTTCTAATGGCTTGATGTACACCAGTTTGGTGCCAAATTATGTGTTGAAGACAGAGGTAACCTGTATCCCTAACTCACCAGTTGAAGGAAAGTCACCCACCAATCAGGAAAACTTGTTAAGAACCTAAATAAGAAATAACTCTCATCATCTCTGAACTATATGCATTTAAGAATTTTTTGTTATACCAGCTAGTGTTACCATAACTAAAACAACAGGATAGTCCAAAATGACATATTATATCTATTTATGGAAGTGAGGTGGTGAAAGACAACATATCACTCACAGGATCTAATTGCCTAGCAGTTATGAATTGACTGGGTGTTAGACTAGATACCCTCTAAGGTCTCTTGGTACCCTAAATTAATAACACCAATGTATTATATTTAGTAAGTGTTTGCTATGTTCCAGGTCTAATGCTAAGCACTTTACTTTAATTTTCTTCTTCAGACCTTATAACAGCTCTGTGAGATATCCCTGTTTAAAGATAAGAAGGTTGATAGCTGCTGGTGATGATAAGAAATCTGTGAGGCCAGACAATCCCCAAGGAGTGGATTTATTTCTAACTTTGTTGGACTTCAGAGCCCAAATCACCCAACACTGAACTACACTGCCTTCCAAAATGCCATTCTATGATTTTAAGTGCATACATATCACACCTTTGTTCCAGAAATTGCTCATAAGTTTGGCTGTGGGAAACTAGTTGGAAGATGAGTGAATGGCTTGATTCATATTGCAGCATTAGTTTATTTTGGGCTCTGCTTAAGAAGTGAGGCAGGACTGAGAACCAACACTAACAGAGCTTCTACAATGCACCAGGTACATTCACATGCACTTGATACCTCATTAAAGTCTTCTGAGATTAGTATTATTATCTCCATTTATAGACATGGAAACTAAAATTTATAGCCATCCATAAGTTTTCCCATATGGTCATTCACTCCTTTAACACACATATTTATTGACTTTCTGCTATGTTGCCTTGTACAGTGTTGGCCACAGGAAATTCCATAGTGAACAAGGAAAACATGGACCCCAACATGTTAGAACTTATGATTCAGCAGCAACCCATCACAGAGGGTGATTCAACAAAAATTTGGATGACTACATACCACGAAAATTGTAAAGGAAGCCCTGACATTGGGTAGAGGATTTCTGGGGTCCTTTCTTACACTGAGAGTCAGGTTGTATAATACCTACTTGATTAAAAAGGATCACCAGAAATGATCAGAGGCGAAAAAAAATAAACGACAGGGAAAAGAAGCAAACATGTGCAAGGACTTGTTCCTACCCCAAATCTGGCTTGTAGTAATTGTTCAATAAGTGTTATCTATCATCATTACTACTAAAACAATTTTTGCATCCTATTAACAACTCTACATACTTTGCACCCAATGAGCAGTACCATTTATAGCTCTCAGCAAGATAAAGGAATCATTATTTATTACATGGTTTCTGTTTTCCCTATTATTCTGTGTGCCCTATTACATATATTCTCATGTAACATTCACAATGAAGATAGGTTAGGTTATGCTTCAGTAACAAGTTCACCCAAAATCCTAGGTGGCATAAAACAATAAAGATTTATTTCTTGTTCATGCTACATGTCCATCATGGGTTGGCTGGTGACTCAGTGTTATATTTGCTTTGACTCTGAGACTCAGACTGATAGGGCACCATTGTGAACATTGAGGTTGCTACACCCAGGGAAAGAGAATGTGGTGAAACACTCAGTGGATGCCAAAGCTTCTACCTGGAAACACCACACATCACTTCTTTCTGTATTTCACTGGACAGAGCTAGTCAGATGTCCTTGCCTGAGTTTAACTGGGATGAGGAAGTTTTATCCTAACATGTGCCCAGAATGAGAGAATCAAACATTTGTTTAGAGCTTCAATAACTGCTGTAGGTAAATAGGATTTATTATGCCCACTTCACAGATAAGGAAACAGGGCTTTGGGAAGGGGGTGGAGTGTTAAATAACTCGTTGGAGTTCAGGGGTTAGACCTCAAAGAAACCTTAGCGGTGTTGACCAAGCTAATTCTAAAAGAGCAGAGGGAGTTAGAGGGAGGGAGTAAAGGGAGGGATATACAGGACTGGAAAAGCAGCATGCAACAAGGTACAAGGCACAAGAAAGAAGACTCTTTTGAGGGACTGCAGGGGTTTTATTTGACTAAACTGAGGGTGCTGGCTCAACAGTGGCCAGACATAGGGTTGGTGACATAGCAGCCTGCCCATGAAGTGCCCATTACATCAGGCTTATGACCACGCAGTCAGGGCAATATTGAGGATGGTGATAATGTGGACAGGTTGCATTATGTGTACACTGCATCATTATTAATTCAGTGGCTGGAAGAAGAGGTGATTGCAGTGCATGAGTCCAGCTGGTACCTCTCTGTGCATGGAAGGCAGTTAGGACCACCTAAAAGAAATAGAAAAGGGACCCAATCCCCTGCTCTAGGCAGTCCAGTTGTAATTCTTGTCTCTTCCCTGTTCTTACTTGTTGGGAACCACCCTGCCTGGTTTCAGGAGCTGTAACCTCCCATGGCTAAGGCTGAGTGAGAGACCTCCAGACCACGAGACACTAAGGGGACAAGTTTATCTCCCTGGTAGGAGTGCTGCCTGTTCCTTGGCTGGCCCCCATTGCTTGATCAGTTAGCCAATGACAGGTAATATTCCTCAGAGGAGGATGGACTTAAAACAGGCACGATCACATGGGAAGGCCCTCAGGTAAGGACTTAGGGGGCTGTGGAAAATGGGGGTGATCAACCCCCACCCCTCACCTTCGACAAAGCCTGAGTCCTCATTCTGCCTGCAAGAAGTTTCAAACCTCTGGGCTGCCTTGTCTCCTCTTCCTGACCCAAGCCTGTAATGAAGACAAGAGGCAGTGCAGCCCTATGCTGGAAAACGGTGGGATTCCCAGGATAATCAGGCCTGAAACAAAAAGGATATATAAAATCCTGTGTAACCTGCTTTGCTGAGGATGCTCTTAATTAGATTATGAAGGCCTGGGCAGGAAATGAATTTAGCCCCTTAAGCTCTGTAGTTTTTAGGTGATAGACCCCAACTCAGTGTGAGCCCTTTTTAGACCTTTGAACATTATCTATTTGTTTGATCCTCACTGCCAGACAATGGTCAGTAAGCTGTATCCATATTCCTACCCAAAACTACCTAATAAAAGCCTGTTCAGGCAAGGCAGCGGGGTGCTTTCCTCTTGAGAGAGTCGCCATGCCATCCCTATTCCTCCACAGGACTTGGTAGTCTGTGTGTATTTCTCTTGTATCTCTAGTATCTGCAGGGGCCACGGATACTGCTGGCCAGTATCTGTGTCACTTATTCCCAATCTGGTGCCTTCAGCTGATACATTACTTTGTGTAAAGGGCCCCAGGAGGATGAGAAAAGTGGCTTTGGGACCACTTTCTGATGGGAAATTAGAGCCTAGTGATGATTAGTGACCTGTGTGAGATTCCAGAGGTTATAACCTCAGATTTTTCTGCTGTATTTAGGAAGTCCCACATGGATTCTAGAGTAAGACTTCCTGGGTTCACATCCTAGCTCCCCTATCTACAAGTTGAGGGACCTTGGGCATATATTGAAGTTTTTGAGTTTCAAGCTTTCAACCACAAAATGAGTTTAATAATAGTCCCTACCTCATCAGGTTATTGTGAAGGTTAAATGGGATTAATATGTGAGTGCTTAGAGTGAAGCCTGGTCCTTAGTGAGAGCTATGAGTTGTTATCTATAATTATTATGACTTTATTGTTCCAGTTAGGCTGGCCTTGCTTCTAACAAGACACTTCTTTGAGGACAAAAGCTTATCTTATGTGCTTTTTGAGGTTTGGAGAGAGGATTGGGAATCTTAAATTGGGTTTGGAAAAGTTCTTCAAAGTCATAGATCTCCTTTTATTCCCTCTTTAATTTCCTCTTAGGGAGCCTCGTTAATTAGGCCACACAAAGACTGGGCACCTGTGCCAGGCCTACCTCTCAGTGAGGATATAAGTGGGACTCACCTGGTTTTTATCCTGAAGAAGCCCATCATCTACCAAATGTATGACTTGGAGGCAAATGGCTATAGCCCAAGGTCCGAAGGATTTAACACACACAAGAGGCTGGGGTAGTCCAGAGGTGAGATTACCTAAAGCTCAGGCTTCAAGTGTCTTCACAAAGAGATGGCTTTTGAACTGAACCCTGAAGGATGAGTAGCATATCAACAGCCCTGAGCATGAGGAGGGAAGGGAAAATAAAGACAGACAGAACATTCCAAACTTCCAAGAATCTCTTGGAGAATTCTGAGTGAGGAGCTTCGCGTGAAATCCTGTGCTTTCTCCTGACCCACCAACTCACATGAGTGTCTATGCATAGGCACTGCACCATCTCTAGATCCTTTGTCTCTGTTGTAGTTTGTTCCAGCTGTTTGCAATTGTTTTGTGCCTCTTTAAGGAAGGAGGAAAAGGGAAGAAAACTAGTGCCTATGGATGCCCACTTAAAGCTAGTTGTATCACCTCATTTAATTTTACAATCCTATAAAACTAGCACTATCATTACTGTCCTGTTTAACAGTAGAGGAAATCTCAACTCAGAAGAGTTAAACAATTTGCCCAAGAACACACAGTGAGCTCATTCATTCAATAACTATCTACTGAGTGTTAGGAGCAAAGCTATGAATTGAACCCAGAACAATTTGATTTCTAAGTCCTTGTCCTGTTAACATAGAACACTACTGTTTCTTTATCTAGAGGGTCAGATCTCTAAGGGCATAATCCTTTTCATAGATCCTCCATGAACTTGCATTAATTGAAAATATCTCTGGCCCTGTAAAGGTATCAAACAGGAAATTTAATTAATGCTGTCAGTGTTGATAGTGTTTGAGGTCTGGGCTCCTCACCTAACTACCACAACATCATATCCACCCAGTGGCCAGTCCCCCTTCAATACCTGGGGTTCTCCCCATATCAGTTTTGCCAATAGTCATTAAACCATTGCTTACAGAAATGCCAGGACCTGAGACCTCACCTGCTCCAATGCCCTGTGTTTGTAGAAGAACCTGAGCCTAGAAAGGGCAGGTGCCTGGCCCAAGGCCACACAGTGATTTGGTAACAGAGCTGGAAGTAGAGCCCTCATTTATTTGGTGGTCTTGGAAAATGTATTCTGTTCATTTTGCCAGGAAGACTCCAGCTAGACCTGCTAAATATTTTGGCCAGTTGGTTTCAAGGATTTTCTTTCTCACTCTTTTCACTAACTGAACTCCTGAAACAGATTGCACCAAACAACTGAGCAGTAGGGAGGCAAAGTAAACAGAATGGGTCCTTGGTGCCCCGGCGTGTCTGTTGTCTGCAGCGACTCATCACAGCCTGTGAGGCTGACAGACACAGCCGTTCCTTTGCGGGGTTCTCAGACTCCTCCTGGTGTGTGAAGAGCCCGCAGTTGCAATGCCAGGACAGGAGAGCCTGCCGGTGCCTGTCTTGGGGAACCCCTGTGTTATCCTTGACTGTTTGTGTATATGTGGAGAAAGTGTTGGGGTAAGGCATCCCTGTGGTGAGAGCGCATATTTAAAATCCAAATCAGTAAGTCTTCCCCAAATCAGTAAGTGCTTCCCTAAGCACTCCACTGGATATTCAGCATCCTGGAAGGAATTCTGAGAAGGGACCCAAGTAGAAGGGTTCAGGAAGCTGTTCCTTTATAGAAGCTGAATTCCAGTCCTCGCTCTAACACACACTTCATGTCTTTGAGCCTTATATCATAAACAGTAACCTCACAGATGTCTCTTCAACTCTCTGAGGATTAGCTGTCCTAACCATGAGATTAGATGGCTAATATCTTTTTTGTAGGGTTGTTTAAAGAATCAGAAACCAGGGGCTGCTCTAAGTGGAATATGTTTTAGAGAAATATTTTGTTTGTGCAGCAATCTGCTTAATTTCATTTTAATGCCTTTGGGGGGTTGTTCACCTTAAAGTTTATTTCCTATCTTCAACACATCCCACATGTAACAGGCCTTCCCTTTGCATTGCAGTACCCTTGTGAGAATTAGAAAAAAGTAACCCTTTTGGCCAGTTGCAGTCTTAGGTGCCACTTGACAAGTCAAAATGCCTTCCAGTGAGGGAAAAGGTATTTCTACCTGCAGGTGGACCAAGGCCTGTGCCCTGTTGCATGGTATGGTGGGCACAGAGCAAGCTGGATTTCACCCCATCTTCACCCTGTCATCTGGGCTCCTCTGCATGGTGCACAATTGCAGAGCTCTATGCAGATGCCACGTCCAAACACACTCACTGCCTCTTAGCAGTTAACTGCTTCACTCACTGAGCTTGCTAATGTAGCCCTTGAAGGCATTGAGTGAGTTCTTTTTCTTTATCTTTTTTTATTGTTATTCAAGTACAGTTGTCTCCATCTCCCCCCCAACCCCAACCATCCCCACTCCCTACCCTTGATCCTAACCCCCTTTGGTTTTGTCCATGTGTCCTTTATACATGTTCCTGAAAACCCTTCCCCCTTTTCCCCTCATTAGTGAGTTCTTTTCAGAACATAGTGCTGAAAAGAGCACTTCATAGTGCTTGTGATACACAGTAGGGGCTGAATGAATACCTTCATGCAGAAAGAGGGAGGATTAAATGAGATAACGCATGTAATAATGCCCAATGTGTAATTCAGTGGTTGCTTAGTGCATGAATGAATGAGCTCACAGTCTAGTTGTGAAAACAAGACATAAATCCCGATGTGAAACGTTTAATAACAATAAAATTTTCAAATTATAGCTCAATACAACAACTCAATAGATGGTGCAAGTCAGCATATGAATGTTAAATTAATTGCCAGGCAATAATTTTTATAGGAGTGCAGAAAGGTAGAGGAGATCAATTTGTGGACTTAGAGTCTGAAAGCCTGGATGGGTTCTTGTTCATGTACTTACACAGCATGTTCATTCATTCATCAAAGTTTCCCAGGATCATATTAGGGCCAGCCTGCCTGCGAGGCTCTAGGGATACAGCAATGAACAACACAAAGTCCACGGCCTTACGGAGCTCACGGGCTAATGGGGGAATGACAAGTAGGCACACACACATAAATATGGTGCTAAAATAATGGACTGTGGCAACAAGGGGAGGGTTCAATGAGCTAATACACACAGTAGGTGTGTCGTAAACGGCAGCATTGAACAGGTGCCTCCGATTGCGATCTCAGCACATTTCTGATGCATCTCCATAATGCAACATCTATTAAGTCTCTGTAACGCTTACTTTTTATCCTCCTATTCTTATTACCCTCTTTTTAGAAAGCTTCCATCAGCCTACTAGGGCACTGCACTGTCTATCTGCTGGCCCTTGGTCAGTGGGTTTATGCCCTTGGACAAGGGCAGGGTAACCATCTTCAGAATGTCACAGAGCTTTCTGAATGGAGACTCAGTGCTGTGACTCTAATCACCTGAGTAACCACATGCTTGTAGATTCCTTGGCAACAAAGCCATCAAAAGTGAGAAGAATTCTCTTAGACATCCACTGAAGAGGGAGAAAAATACAGCTTCTTGGAAACATAGAACATGATTCTCAGTCCCCTTTCTCTCTCAGAGAAGGGGCCAGATGGAAAGAACACCCTCATTCCAGAGACTCCACAGCTGAGCTTGGTGGCCAAAGGTCCTGGAGAAGCAGCAGGGGTGCAGTGCAAAGAACATGATCATTGGGACCTAGAAGTCCCAGAATTGAATCCTGGACATGTTACCTTGGCCCAGAGGGGCTTAGACATGTTGGGTTAATCTCTTTGAGTCTCAGTTTCCCTATTTGCAAAATGGACATAATAATTCTTACCTTGCAGACTTATTGTAAGAATTAAATGAAAATGGAATAAGCATTTGATGAATATTAGTTGAGTCCAAAACAGAGACCCAGATGCTGCTCCCAAGATCACTGAGCAAGCTACCAGTCAAAACAGAACTGTTAGAGTCATCCCTGTCTTTGACTCCCAATTTGGCATTTTTCCCTTTCCACCTCCCCACAGCTCTTCATTTTGTGGAGCATTTAGCACCAGTGCTTGCCATAGGTCATGAGGAAGACAAATGAGAGAGAGTGTGTATGGCCCAAGGCAGACTCTGCTTTAGGCTGCTGAGAATGGCAGCCTCTGAGTGGTATCAATACCACTAGGCCAATATGAATTGGACACTTCTCCAGCATAGTTGGAAATGCAGCTTTCTAAGGAATGACAGTATTAAGCAGCAACACTACCACAAGAAGCTCCAGGTTATAGAAAGGGAGCATCCTGCTATGCTGGGCCTTGGTTACAGAGCAGTCAGCACATATGTAGCACATACAGCCACCACCCAGGTCCACCCATCAGTAATCAATCCCTGCCTTCTTTTCTGTTCATCCCTGATAGGGACTCAGAATCCTTCCCTCTCTTGCCAATCAACCTGTGTTGTCTTTCTCTTCATAAACATTAACACAAGGCCTAGAATGTGCTAGGTACTGAGCAATAAGTACAAAGCTTATGCTCTATCATTCCAGATGCAACCTGCTTGCCTTCTCAGGTTTCCAACCCTGCTGTATCCCATGCTTGGAGTCAGTGTGGGATCACGGAAAGGGCAAGGGCTTTAAAGTCAGGGAAGCCAGTGTCTGAATTTGGCTCTGTCACCACAGTGGATGCTTGTCAATTTTGTCTCCTTGGTTCTCCTTCCCTTTGTCTGGTAATAGGACGTTCTTGCAGTAGGGGGCTGCTTCTCCTCAACTCACTGATGTTTGGCCACAGGATTGGGTCTGTGTCAAGCTTATCCAATCATGGTATCTCTTTACACTTGGCCTTGGAAAGTGGAGACATTAGGCATGTGACTGAACCCAGGACAAGCAGATTTTTTTCTCCAGTAGGATTAATATGTTTGAACTGGGAGAGAGAATATCTCTTTCTTGAGCTGATACAAGCCTACAGCTCTCAGACACCATGTCCCCACCATGCCCCCAACAGTAGAGAAACTTTCTTCATTGGAGAGAATGTAGGGAGGGGAAGAAACAGAGGAAAGAGAGAGGTTTCAAAAACATGACATCATTGGAATAAAAAAAGTCTACCTGGCTTTACCCTGGACTGCCAAGTGACACCAGCCAGTAAATTCCCTTTGCCTGAAGCTGGTGATCCTGACCTCTCAGACAGAGGCAGGTCGGGGTGGAGGGTAG
The DNA here is from genome assembly GCA_028533065.1 of Trachops cirrhosus. Classification (NCBI taxonomy): domain Eukaryota; kingdom Metazoa; phylum Chordata; class Mammalia; order Chiroptera; family Phyllostomidae; genus Trachops; species Trachops cirrhosus. The sequence continues at coordinate 37,304,722 of CM052542.1, read as the reverse complement.
CATTTGAGTAAGGAATGACCATGTTTCTGTAGACAGCAAGAGGAAAAAGCAATAATACCTCTGAAGAACAATTCTGACTGTCTATATTCCTGTAATTACAACTACATTGTTTCCTACTTTATATTCCAATTGTCTTTGTGCCAATAAGCAGTTAAAAGGGGACTGGACATACATCTTGTCACATGTTTCTCTTTGAGTGTAGATCTGCAGTGAGTATGTTCAGAGTGGTCCTGCCTCTCCTGTGGTTTATAAGTTCCCAAGGGCCTGGGGTGTGTTGCTTCCATATGTTCACCCCCCCACCCGCTACCTGTCATATTCATACTTTAATATTTGTAGAGTACATTGTGCTTTGCAAAGCACTTTCATTTGCATTATCTCATTTGATTCTCAGGGCATCCGTGAGTAAGGGATGGGGCAGGTGTGGAAGGATCCCTGGATTTGGAGCCAGAAGGCCCTGGCTACTGTCCTGGCTCTTTTACTTACTAGTTGCCTGACTTTGGGCAAATTACTCCCTTCCTCCCGGTCTCAGTTTCCCCATCTGTTAGATATAGGGATGATAATACCCTTCAAGGACTCTTGTGACTCTCAGAGGAGATGATATGGGACAAAGGGTTCTGTGAGCCATAAAATGCTGCTCACCTGTTTGGGGGGTGGTTTTCATGAGCAGTGGGCAATGGTGTGTTGAGTTCAGCTAGCGTAGGCTGCCAACCACCTCATTTCAACTTCACATTCAACAACATCATGCTGGTGACTTGAAATCAGCCATAATGAGAATAGTTACACCAAGGAAATTAGCAAATACTACAAACCAAAGCTTTGTTTTTCCCCTGGAGTGTCAGTTGTTAACCAGCACACAGTGATGCTGGGGGTTGAAGGGGAAGAAAAGAAAAGGATACTAACATTTAAGGTGCTCTGTATATATTGAGTGCGCCTTTATAGCATCTGGGGGCAGACACTGACCCTATTTTATAAATGAGGTAATTAAAACTTAGAGAGACTTCATAATTTGTCCAAGAACCTTCAATAAATAACAGAGCAGAAATACCAAGCCAGGTCTCACATTCTCTTTGATAACCATGCAGCATCTCAAAGAGGCATCCATTAGCATCTTTTCTTTCCCTGATCTCCAATGTAGCAGTAGTGAGGTATTAAATCAGTTTCTAGGACCACTTAACATTGAAGATCCCTGTTTGGATATCAGCATCTCAGTGTCCAAATTGAGACCCACAGTTCTGGGTCTCAATTGGATAAATGCTTCAGGGTCCCAGAAACTAGGCAACACTATTAGATTGGGGCCACTTGAAACATTCAGGCATGGAGAGGGAGAAAGTCTAGAGCACCTGGGTCCAACTGCCATCTCTGCTACTTCACCTACCTGGGGTTCAGGTCCCTCATTTGTCAAAGGGGACAATATCTACACATACCTGTTGTACTTCATTGGGTTTCTGTGGTATCAACGGGGGAGAGGATTCTGAAGGCCTCTGGACTCTGTCACACTGCACAGATGTAAGGGAATCATCGTGCGTCTCAGTGAGAACCTTTCCTACTGTTGCTAAGAGAGAAAGGACTGTTTTCTTTCCTGCCATCTCTGGCTCTATGCACCCCTCCCCCCACACTTTCCCAGGCCTTTTTTTTCCCTTCTATTTTTATACTTCAAGTGCCTCCTATGATGATGTCCTGTGAGCATCAAATTAGATGAGGGTGTCATAAAGAAAAAAAAATCAAAAGGACCTAAACAAAATGAAAATCTGTTTCCTGCATGACAGATGGGTGTTGGGGTCAGCATTACCAAAACCAGCCTTTCCCCAGGTGCTGAGAGGAACTCTTCCTGGACTCAACAGTTTACCCCTGCCGGGGCCTAGGTGGGGCAGGCCCAGGATAGGGATGACTGCCATCTCTTCCCCTAGATAGGGATAGAGGTATTGCCACTGACCTACCACAATCTCCATAAAATAGAGATTGGCACAAAGTAAACACGTAATAAATACGTATTGAATTAATGATGGTTGCTGATAAGGAAGGGCAGAACTGCACTGGATGAAGGAAGAAAAGCCCTATCACTTGCTGTCCTGTCACCGGTGTCAAGCCCTGTGCTTATCTCATTTGATTCCTATAAAACAGTTAATCCGATTCCCATTTTGCAGATGAAGAAAATGGGAAGCAGATGAAGAAATGAAGGCTCCATCAATGGACCAAGTCCTTAAGGTCACTCAACTACAACTGGAGCCTTGTCTCCTGTGGCCACACACTTGCTTGCGAGAAGTGCAGAAATGTGTCCCTGGGGCTGTGTGTACATGCAATAGTGTGTGCCCACTGCTGCAAAGCTTCATGTGTGTGCCAACTCCAGTGAGAATGAGGCCCTGTAAAAATGCACGTGCAGGCCAAGACTCCCGCACCAGCTCAGAGATGGCTCCCCCCTAATAAATCATTGCTTGGTCTAAAGTCCAGACTTCCCTGGGGAACAGACATTTCCGAAGGGTGGGGACAGCAACATGGCTGCAAGTTGTAGGCTTCACTGTGATCAGAACCGATAGGTGGGCTGCGAGTGGGTGCTGGGGTCTGTCACTCCACCAGGTGCTCACATCCTGGCCAGGTCCAGCCTAGTCACTGCTGCTGGGTGTCTGCATTCTGCACTAGGTGGCGAGATGCTGTAGGGCTCCCCTATTCGGGGGAATGTGGTAGTGATGTATAAGGTATGAAAGATGTGGCCTGCAGAGAGCCGGCACTCTCTCTACTGCTGCTGCTGCCTCCGTTGCCACCGCCGCTACTGCTGCTGGTAGAGCTGCTGGGAGTGAGCATCCCCAGTTCGGGATACCCAGCTCCACGGCATCTCCCGCGAGTCCTGGTCCCACACGGACCTGCCAGCCCTAGGGAACAAAAGCGGAGCCCACTCGTCCTCTCCTGCAGCCGGAGGATGAGTCGAGAGGGCTGAGCGGAGAGTGTGGTCCTTGGCGGCTGGAAGGTAGGAGGAGATGCTGCGCCCGCCTGCCCGAGGGTGGGAGACTCTGAGTGGGCGCACCGGGCCAGCGACGGCCGCTGGGGGCCAATGTCCCGCAGGCGTTGCCTGCACCCTGCGAGGTGGTCATCTAGAACTCTGTGCTCCCACTGCCTGCCTACCTCAGGGCAGAAGCCACGTTCCCGCAGCCGCGAGGGAGCCCCCTGGGTGGGAATTGGAGGTAGCCGAGGAAAAGTCCAGAGCCCGAAGCCAGGCAGCCGCGGCTGCGGAGGGCTGCTCGCGGCTGCCGGCGGCTGCCGAGGGCTGCCCATTGCACTTGGCTGAGCGCGACTCGCTGCGAAACGAACGGACGGCAAGGCGGCTGCAGTGTGCGCAAAGTTTTGGGCGGCGCGCAAAGGCGCATCAAGGGCCGCCGCGCAGAGCCGAGCAAGTTGTGGCCAGGGCTGGAGGGTGACCCCCGGGGCCCCATGCAGACTCTCGAAGATTGGGACTAGTGGCTCAGTGGCTTTTGCCGCCCCCACCCCCATCGCCAGCTGGGGCTGGGTTGACGCCAGCCATTTAACCCTTCCCGGCTTGGGGGAACAAGTTCATCCTCATCGGAGGCGGCTGGACTCAGGCTGGCTGGGCAGCATCGAGACTTCCAGCTCAGTCCTGTGGTCTTAGCGCATTTCCCCGCTCATTCCGGGTTTTTTGTTCTTTCCTGTTCACTTCTGTTTCCTGAAAACCAGATGAGCTGGTTGGGGTGGGGGGTTGGGGGGGGTCCTTCCCACAGTGCATCATTTTATCCTTTGCGCCCTCGGTGTGCTCGTCCCCCATCCCTAGCCCCTTCCCCAACCTCAGCTTGGTTCTTTGATGCTGCCTTGAAAAATGAGATGATTAATCAATTAGGTTAGTGGCCAATTAGGCATAACCTTGTAGGAAAATAATTATGCCCGCTCTCTGGGCTTTCACTGGTGATGTGGTGGGAATGCAGCCCAGGTGGAGGGGCTGTTTGGAAAAGATAGCGCCGATCAGGGAATTTCTGGGAATTTAAGATTAATAAGATTCAAATGTGTGGTGGCGGCGGCGGTTGTCTGAGTGTAGTAGGGGTGTGTGTGTGTGTGTGAGTATCAATTCTTGCCGCGGAAGTTAACCCTTAGCAACTCAGCCTAGGTGGACTTTGCAAGGCAGCATGTTTCCGACAGCTCGGAAAAGGTGTGTCCCCTGCTCGCCAGCCCCATCCCCCTCCTTTCTGAGGGGGTCTCGCCTGTAAATCGCCTCAAGGTGGCTTTGCTGCTGCTTTGGGAGGTTGAGTTCCAATGAATGCATTTTAGTTTCATGTCCGAGGAGCCCGTCATTGCAGAGGGAGGTTTCTGTGCTGTGCTTTTTAAGGATGCACATTTCTCTGACTTGTGTTAAAAAAGCAGTTATTAAATGGGTGCAAGAGGGAGACAATCTGTTTCCAGGGCTGGGAAGTTCTGCTGCTGAACGGGTCTTCCTTTTTCTTTTTCTTTTGGAAGGACTGGACGGGTTTGGCACTGCGGTATTGCAATACAGCCATATTAAAAGACTTCCAAGCTTGGAGCTTAAGCCCTCCACCACTGCAGCCCCGTCTTCAACAGACTTCCCTGGTCAAATCCTTTTTTTCCCCCGGAGCATGCGGTAGATTTCTGAGTGTACTCTATGCATTTTAACCCTTTTCTGTCTCTATTTTAAGCTCCTCTTACCTATTTATACCTCTTCACCCTATGTCGTAAATTTTTGTTCAGAAGGGAAAAACCTAGAGGAATTCCCAGAGCAGAGAGATTTTTGCAACAGGTTCCAGGTCTGGGTTTTCTAATAATAGGTCCCCCTGGCGTTTAGCAACCTGGGGCTCCAGTCTCTCTTTTAATGACCTGACCAGGCTGGACCAGGTGGTCTATGAGATCCCCTCCAGGGCTGACATTAACTCATGCTGAATTTTATGACTTTTCTTCCTTTCCTAGCTTAGCCTGAGGAGTAGCTGAGCAGTGCAATTTGACAGTGGCAGTGCCACCTCACTCCCAGTGGAAAGGGATAGGGTCTGGCTGGCTGGGGCTTATTAGCAAATGGGAATTGCCTAGCTGGAGAACTGCCTAGTGATACCCCTGTCGAGGGACAACTGGGAGCCACAGGCTCCATCTGCCTTCCTCAAAATGAAGGGCCACCCACCATTGAGCCCTTCTTTTTTCCAAGATCTTTTTCTTAATGCTGGACTCAGTCAGCTTATTGTGACCATATTTAACAGTCATACTCTTATACTAGCAAAGACCTTGCTCCTTTTCTAAAATTGAAGCTATTTAATATAGTGGGAAGGGATATGAGAGGAGAAGAAAGGAGAGGAAGAAGAGGTGTGGAGGGGCAGTGGTAAGAGAGGTATAGAGACTCAGAGAAAGCTTGGCTTCAAATACAGCCAGGCAGTGGGAAAGAGGTAGGAGAGAGAGAGAATGAGAGAGGTCCGGGAGGAAAAGGAAGGGAAGGAAGAGGAGGGGGAGGGGAAGGGGTAGGGGAAGGGGTAGGTCGCAGTGGAGGGAACACAGAGATGAGGAATTCTAGTACAGAGAAGGGAAGAGAGGGGCCCACATGAAGCAAAGTCTTGTTAATCATATGTCTTGAAAAAATGTAAAGGAAAACCCCAAACTACCAAAGACATTCTAGGTAGACTTGCTTGCAACTCAGTTTTCACATACTGAGATAATTACTTATGAAAGAAACATTGTGCCACAGAAAACCATTAACTCCATTTCTCATTTCTTCCTTGAATGCGGACTCTGGTTGTTGGGGTGGGGTTGGGGCTCAGAGGGGATCTATTTGCTTAGTAGAGGTGCTTTGCTTAGATAGCCCCAATGGCATACTCTGGGCTGAGTTGGGGCACTCCGTTCAGACTGCCTGGGTGTTGGAACAACTTTGGAGCTGAGATATTTGTTGTTTGTTTGTTTTAGATCTGTCTTCCATAGAATGGTCGATTTTTTAAAGAATGTATTTTTAGTTTATTTAACCTCGAGGGAAAAAAGAAACTTGAAAGAAAGTATAGTAAATACTCTTACCTGCACCCAGAACTAGGAGTGATGGGAAAATGATTGCAATTCATTTTCTCCTCTCTAGCCTCCTTGTCCCCATGGCAGATCATCCTCAGAGCCTTCTGACTCATATCCTGGCCTTCAGTATGCCCCTCCTCCAATGGTGACATTACCGTCTTAAAACATAGCTTTGCTCATGTTACTCCCTAGTCAAAAAATGTAAACATCTCCCTATGCCTGAAGGACATTACTCAAATCTCTGACCACAGACCTCAAAGCCTTTCATAGCCTGGCTTTCTGCCTCCTTCCTAATATGCTTCCCACTCACAGACACACATGTAGCATCTCACACATATATACAAACACAGCATCAAATACACCCTCACACACAGACACACATGTACAAACCCACACCCTCTCATACACACTTAATGGGAGAAGTCTGGCTGTCAGGTCAGGTGGGGCTGCTTCCCAATTCTCCCTGTCTGCATATCTAATGCATTACACATATTCTCACACATGCTCACACACACACCCTCACACACACTCTTATACACACATACACATATGCACACTATACTTACATTACATGTACATACTACACACAAACCTTTCATACCTTTGCAGGTGTAACATTCCTACTCTTTTACCTGATAAACTACTCATCCTTCAGGATCCATCTCAAAAATTACCTCCACGCAGAGTTCCCTTTCCCTCAGTAAGCCTGGGTTTCCTTAACCCTCTTAACACTCTCTCCTGAAGTTCTCTGTTATAATTCATGTGTTTCTCTCCCAATAGATAGCAAGTTACTTCCAGGTGGGTCCCTCTTCACCTCTTCAATCTCAGGGTATAACACCGTGCTTGGCACAAGGTCTATGATTGATGTTTAATGAATGCATTCATTTTAAGAGTTTCTAAAGGATGAATAACATCCATGAGATCTTTTTCATTTATTTATTTTCTCTTACTCTTATTTCCATTTTTCTTTCTTTTGATTGAAAAACAATACAGGCTTTTAACATTCAAATGATGCAGAAATATGTGAAAATCCTTGTCCCCATCCCACCTAAATACCCTCTACTTTTTAATGCACATGTTGTTGAATACTTGCATTTCTTCTTGACCTTTGCTTTATGTCTTATTTTCCTAGCTAGATCATATAAAGGAATCATGTATTATATATCTATGTATCCAATAATTGCATCCAATAATGCAATGCAGTGCTGTACATGTACTATTGCATCCAATAATGCAATGCAGTGCTGTACATGTACTATTGCATTCAATAATGCAATGCAGTGCTGTACATGTACTATTGCATTCAATAAGGCAATGCAGTACTTGCTGTACATGTACTATTGCATTCAATAATGCAATGCAGTACTTGCTGTACATGTACTATTGCATTCAATAAGGCAATGCAGTGCTGTGCATGTACTATTGCATTCAATAATGCAGTGCAGTACTTGCTGTACATGTACTATTGCATTCAATAATGCAATGCAGTGCTGTACATGTACTATTGCATCCAATAAGGCAATGCAGTGCTGTATATGTACTATTGCATTCAATAATGCAATGCAGTACTTGCTGTACATGTACTATTGCATTCAATAAGGCAATGCAGTGCTGTGCATGTACTATTGCATTCAATAAGGCAATGCAGTGGTGTACATGTATTTTGTGCCCGACAAATATGGAATGCCAGGTGGGTTCACTTTTTCAATTACATTAAATAAATTGTTTCACTCATGTTCACAATTTCCTGTGTAATTAGTGCTATAATCCTTATTTTACAGATAAAGAAAGCTAGGCTCCAAGAGGTGACGTAAATTGGCCAGGTCAGAAAGAGAAGGGGTAGTGGGGCCTGGCTTCAAACCCAGATCTCCTTTATTTTATTGCCTCTGCTCTTTCTGCTCTACTCCACAAGTGGGTCTGTGGGTACCTGGGGTAGAGGCATCTAACTCAAATTTATATGCCTAATATTTGCTCAGAGCTTCAGAGTTGTCCTTCCAACCAGGTGTCATTACTCTTTTCCAGATGAGAAATGAAGGCACATGTGAGAAGGTAATGTGACTTGGCCAAGCCCCTAGGGCCAGGAAGAGGTGGAAGGTATTGAACCTAGGTCTTTAGGCCCCAGGCTTACTCCCTACTTTTAGATCTGATTGTTGGCCCCAGAACAGGGCATGGAGCCTCCTGCTTTCACTATGGTACAGTGACTTACTGGAACAGGAGCAGTCTGGCTGGTAGGGCTGCTTTCCAGTTCTGCTCATCTGCATATCTGAAGTCTTCTTTGAAACATAAGCATGGAAAGAGGCATTTTCTTGAGATGGTAAGCAGCTATGGACACTGTTGTGGTTCTGTAGATACGATACAAAACCTAATGGGATGGCTTGAAACTTGTGTTGGGATATTTTGTCAGTGAGGCAGTGGGTGCTGGAGGCCTCCAGAGCTTGGCTTTCATAGCATCTGCCTTCAGGTGGGATGCAGCTCCTGTCACTGAGTGCTCGATGTGTGTCAGGCACTAGGTTGGGCATACAACCTGTATGCTCTCATTTAATTCTTCTCACATTCTAGAAATAGTACTGTGATCCTTACCTAGAACAGTGCCTGGCACAATAAATGTCAATAAAATATTTGCTGAGTTTTTATGGGTAGACAAGGAAACCATGGACCAGAGACATGAATTTGTCCTAGTTTACTCACCTAAGTGCAGTTCAGAACTTGGATCTAAACTAAACTCTTTCTGACTCTACAGACTGTACTCTTTTGGCCACATTATGTTTCTCCTGTATTGGAAATCCCGACCATTGACATAATAGAACTTGAACTTGCAGATCCTTTTCTCCAATTGCTTCATTAGAGAGAGGGGAAAGATTACTCTGGACGAAATGCTTCTCTAAACACTTTAGATATATTAACTCGTTTCATCTTTGTACTCTCGATATAAGGAATATGAGGTGCAAATAAGCAGTAGAGAGGGGATTTAAGCATAGCTATGCTGTGTTCTTTGCTATTCAAGTATATAACATTCTAGGACCGGTTTAAGATCCTTGCATTACTTAGCAGTAAAACCATTGTTGTTGTCGTCATCATCATCATCACGACTACACCCACCACCATGTCATCATCACTGTCACTGCAGATGCCTTCCAAGCAATTATTTTTATGAAGTACCTCTCTTGCGCTTATGGACACTTTTCATATGTTATCCCATTAATTCTTGAAACACCTCCATATTTCTATAGAAGGGAACTGAAGCTTAATGAGATTAAATCAGTGCTCAGGGTTACCAGTAAATGCAGGACTGAGGTTGGGAACCCATGTGTCTGGTCTCAACATCTCTTCTCATTTCATTCTTCAAACTTGTTTTTTTCACTGATCTGTTTTGCTGCTCTTAACATCCTGCAGAGCACGACGTGATGAAATTTCTCTTGGTTTATTTTTTATTGTTAACCCAATGCCTCAGAAAGATCATTGTTTAGAAAGAAACAGGCTTTACATTTCAGAGTCTTCTCCTATTTCACTGTCAGGTGTATAAAGAGTCACCTGATGGTTCTGTGCATCTCTTTCAGTTTCCTGGAAATAGAATAATAATATTTCCTGCCATGCTGCCTAATATGGTGATAGAAATAGGAACTTTGGGGCCCTTGTGATTTTAACCCCCCACTGAGAGAGAGCAAGAGACACCTTGTAACAGAGGGAAGAGAGTGTTTCTCAGGTTAAAATCAACTACCTTGGGCAACCGTGTGGCACTGTTTGGTTTAGGCAAGGAAGTGGCCACTACTTGGTGACATTCAGGCTCCTTCTTTGTTGCTGGTAATGCAAGAATGCTACATCATTAACAGTTGTTCACTTGTGACTTACACAACGATCCTATTGTGGAGGACAGGAGACCCAGTGACATGAAATAACCATCAATTTGGCAAAGTACACGAAGTTCCTATTTCAAAGGGGGAAGAATTAACCATGAATGAATACCAAATAAAGAATTCATTTGTATGCAGAGGCTTTTAATAAATGAAACAATTCTTTTTCTTTTCTGAAATAGGCTCTGAGCCTTAGGTCTTGAGACTTCTTGTTTAATTAACACACGAGATACAACTTGTTTCAAAACGACCATTTTTGGAAGCTTGAGCTTAGCTCTTTAGTGACATTTTTTCTCCAAGCAAATATTTACAGCTGAGTTGGAAACTGACAGAAAGGAGGGTTTGAAATGAAACTGCTACCAAACTGAAGTTTACATCTGAATGAAACACATGGTGTCACCATGGACAGAGTCCTAAGAACTCAAAATATTTGTCTATTTGTAGAACTTGAAGAAACCAAGCTGTTTTCGTTTGTTAATGTGAACTCCAAAAATTGCATTTTTGTACATGCGTTCTGGTGGCCATTTCTACTTATCTGTCTAGTGTTACTATGGTCACAGGACTCTCGCCATTGTTTCTTTTTTATCTCCTGTTCCAGATGAGGTGGACTCATCTAGGGTTAGTTCCCACGCTTATTTCTACCTCCATACTTTTGCTTATGCCATTCTTCCTGCCTGGCATACCCTCCCATTTCACATCTCTTCCCAATCCAATGGTCTCTTAAAGCTGCAGTCAGGTGCCAAGTCCTGCACGGTCTTCATCGTTAACTGCACTCAATATTCACCAGCACTAACAGTGCTTTTTAAAAGTCACCTTATTATTAACTTTTGAAATCATGTAAATAATACATGTTAATTGTAAACAGATACAAAAGTATAGGAAAGTATAAGGAGTTAGTAAAAATCACTTGAAATTCCACTTCTTTATTTGTTATATGGTGACTATCCTTTCATTTATCTCTATGGACATAACTACTTGCATGAGTAAATAGATATATTATACAAGTTTGATTTTTTTTCTGGACATCTATTCTTAAACATTTTTTGATGGTTTATTTACCTTCCTTTGCCCCACACACTAATCTAACAATCTAGATATCTTCCATATCTTCCTTCGAGCTTCTGTAGCATTTATACCTATGTGTTTATGCACGTACATATTTACATGAATAGGTATTTTTGTCATTGATTTTTAAAATGAGATTATATATACATCCCTTTGCATATTGCTTTTCTTACTTTAAAGATTATGGAAAACTATCTCCCTCCAGCCTTCCCTCTGTCAGTTGGTATAGACATGTTACTTTTTTCAATGGCTGCATAAGTTTCAATGATATGGTTTGTCATAGATTTTCAACCATTTCTCTACTGATGGGTATTTACATCTGTTCCATTAATTTTTATAAACAATGCTAAAATAAGCATCCTTACACATGTATCATTATCTGTTGATGCTTTAACCTTTTTTAATACTTCATTTTTATTGTATTGTTTCCATTACCATTTATCCCTGCATACCAGTTTCCACCTCAGCCCCTTCATCATCACACTGTGTCTGTGTCTATGAGTTTCTTTTCTTTTTTTGCTCAGTCCCTCGACTCCCCAAGCCCCTCTCCCAGAGCTGTCAGCCTGCTCTCTATCTATGGATCTGTTTCTGTTTTACTTGTTAGTTGAGTTTGTTCATTAGATTCCACATATGAGTGAAATAATATGGCACTTGTTTATCTCTGACTGACTTATTTCACTTAACATAATGTTCTCCAGGTCTATCTATACGTGGCAAAGGGTAAAGTAGTATTTACGGCCAAGTAGTATTCCATTGTATAAATGTACAATAGCTGTTTTATCCACTCATCTACTGATGGACACTTGGGCTTCTTCCAAATCTTGGCTACTGTAAATAATGCTGCAATGAACATAGGGGTGCATATATTCTTTTGAATTAGTATTTCAGGTTTTGTCAGATAAATTCCCAGAAGTGGAATCACTGGGTCATTAAGGCAGTTCCATTTTTAATTTTTTGAGGTAACTCCATATTTCTTTTCACAGTGGCTGTACCAATCTGCATTCCCAGTAACAGTGCATTAGGGTTCGCATTACACCTCATCCTTGCCAGCACTTGTTGTGTGTTAATTTATTGATGATAGCATGAGTAGATTCCTAAAACTAATTATTTCTGAACTCAAAGGATATGTGCTTTTTAAAATTTTAGTAGATGGCGCCATATATTTTTCAGATGAGAATGTAATCATATTGCCATTAGCATGCATGAGTGACATTTCCCTATATCCTTGCCAGCAGCAGGTATTATCATTCTCTTTCATGTTTGCTAACCTGATAGGTAATGATCTCATTGCTGTTTGTATTTTCTTGATGACGACCAAAAAGGAGCATCATTTCACTTTTACTGAGTATCTGAATTTGCTTCTTTGTGGACAGTTAATTCATCATCTTTGCCCATTTTTCTTTTTGATGGCTTGTCTTTTTAATCAATTTGTAAAGTTTCCCTCTATATTATAGATTGTAATCTTTTTCCTTTTATCTACATTGCATATCATTTTTATTCTCTAGAGGTTTGATCTAGTATTATAATGATCTCTTTGCATCCAAACTAGACCATGAGTTACTAGACAGCAATATCTGATTTATCTCTAGGGCATCACATCTAAGGCAAGGCCTGAGAAAATCTAGGTTCAGAATAAATGGTTGTAACACTGACTACATGTGTGATATCCTAATGTATTTCATTTACCATTGAATTATATGAAATAATTTGTATACATGGTATCACATAGACTGAGATGTCTCAAATAAGCAAAGTTTCAAAATGGCTAATGTTCTGGAAATATTTATAAGTGAATTATGTACTTCCCTGCTTTTTAAAATACAGTATCACTCAGAAATATCTTTATAAACATCAATTGTTGTGTGAGGCTATCTACTTGATATTCTTAAGGGCTGTTTAGAGATGCAGAGCTGTTTGCCCCCATACAGTAGTGGCCCATACCTGTGCATGTGTGGATTTTAAATTCTCATATTTATTTTTTATACTTTTTCAGTCTTTCCTGTCAGATTGGGCTATCTTGCCTGGGTATTAGCAGTTTTTCTGCCTCTAAAAGCAGTTACCTTCCCTCTCCATCCATCTTTGCATTGGCTATGGACTAATATATCAGGAATCACTCTCATTGGAAATGTGTATATGATAAGGATTAATAAGCACCAACCAAGTCTTGGCCTGGGTACCATTACTATGAATAAAGTGCATCAACTTCCTGTGAAAATATTACTTTGGCTCTTTAGGTTATTTTTTTGTTTGTTTCTTTGTTTGCAACTGTGTTTTTGAAAAGTGAGGTTGCTAGATAAGTGAAGTGGTGCCCTGCCTTCTCAATTAATTAGGATATAGGTCCAGCTGCATGTAGCCAAGATCCCAAATCAAGTGGCTTAACACTGTCTTTAAAATGGTAGACATACATGTCTCAGGCTTATAAATCTGAGCACATAGGCCACCTCTGGGCTGTGAAGTCATCCCAGGCTCCTCTGGCTTGCTGCTCCTCATTCCTAAGACTCTGCTGTCATCTTCATGATCCACGACAGTGCATCACCACATCCTCATTCAAACTGGAAGGCTGGGGGAGAGAAAAGGGGTCAGAGGACTTCCTCATTTCTTTTCAGGGCATGGCCAGAAGTTGGACCCATAATTTCTTTTTACATCCTCTTTGGCTAGGGCCACATCAACTGGACACTTCTAACATAAGGGAGACTAAGGAGTATTGTCTTTATTCTGGGTGTACATATACCAGAATTGGGGTGCTATGTTACAAAATGGGAGAACGGGTGTTGGTGTACACACTCCAGTGTTTGCCACACCTCCTGTCATCATTCCCAGTGTCCCCTCAGCCTCTTGTAAGGTTGCCAGTACTTCTTTTGCTCCCCACCTCCCACTGTTGTATACACTGCAAAATAGTTATTCAACAAAGACAGCTTTATTTTCAATCTTTCTCTCCTTGTTTTAGTGAGGGGAACATGCAGAGAGGAGAATTGAGATTGATAACGTGAGGCTCAGGGACTAGACTTTGGGCTTCCTGGATGATTTCCCTGTAATTTAGCTTATGTCCTATTTAGTCCTTTATGGCTTCACTCAATGGGAGCACAAGTGGCCTCACATGCTTACTTCTTGGGTGAGCTGTGAATAAGGATCTTCTGAGGTCAGACAGCTCTGAATGAGAGAAGGAAAGGAGCTGTTCTGTTGCATCAGCTCGGTTCTTAATCATAGATGACTGTTTAGTGGAAAGAAATGTATTAGTGGGTGTGGGGTAGCATTCAGCATTCTGGGAGAGACAAGTGAGCCAAGCTTGGATGTCCTTGATTCCTATGTCTTATTAATTCCTAATTTTCAGCTCCAAGAGGTTCAGGTGTGGGAAACACATGCTTTGGAAGCAGGTGTGTTGGGCAACTCTGTGAGTGTCAATATGGAAATCAACCCCCTGCAAATAATACAAGTGAGCTGAGAGTTTGAGATTATGACCTCTTTTGGAAAAGGGGTTTTCTGATATTCAAAAGATTGCTTCTCCTAGATGAAGTTTCTGTACCCCATGGGCTCCCATTGCCTTTCTGATTAACACAAAAGCATCCCTTTCCCTGCTCCAGACTGACTCTGGAATTGGGTTTGTTCCAGCCAAATGGCTGATTCTAACTGGTCTTCCTGCTTCAGAAGCACAAATGAGATTCGTCTTTTTTAGGTGGTGGGAGATTTTGAGAGATGATACTTATTCATGCCCTTTTTTCTTCCAAGTTAAAAACAGAATGGGGGTTGAACACTGAAGTTACACAATGATAAAAACCTGAGTCTTCTTTCTGTTAAAGATTGATTGGACAACTTAGGTTTTGCAGCTACATCAGGCTTCCTGAAATGTCTAAGTTAGTCTAAGCTGCATATCAACAGGTCTCCCTTTCCACTATGGGAGCACAAGTGGCCTCACATGCTTACTTCTTGGGTGAGCTGTGAATAAGGATCTTCTGAGGTCAGACAACTCTGAATGAGAGAAGGAAAGGAGCTGTTCTGTTGCATCAGCTCGGTTCTTAATCATAGATGACTGTTTAGTGGAAAGAAATGTATTAGTGGGTGTGGGGTAGCATACAGCATTCTGGGAGAGACAAGTGAGCCAAGCTTGGATGTCAGGACAGTTGTCCAGCTACACCAGGGACAGATAAACCTTTGTCCCGGAAGAGTTACCCTCTATGCACATGGAAGATACCACCTCTCTTTCACTTTCTCCTTCCAAGTCTCATACACAAGTCTCATAGTCTGCTTGGTGTCTCCAGAGCACCCTGTACTCACTTCTGGGTCTCACACAGAAGCATGAGAAACACAACAGAAAAATGGAGTTGGAATGGTGCTGAGCCTAGAGTAAAACTGCTGTAGCCACACATATTTGCTCTCTTCTCCTGATTTCACCTAAAAGATAAATCAGTTCCTTTGCTTTGAGGAGAGGGAATGGAAGTGTTGCTGCTCTGCTTTGCCCTCCTAGAGAATGGAGTGGAAGTAGACAGCAAGCATTCCTTTTGAACCTCATACACTTGCTTACAAACCCTCAGGGGCCACCATGGCCTTCAGGATAAAGCTCAAACTCCTTAGCATGGCAGGAAAGCCCTCAGTTACTACCCTGTGTTTTTCAGCCTCATTCCTCTGAAATCTTCTTCTATTTCCCAGCTGGCTCTCTTGTCCAGGTGCAAGCTGTTGTGAACTACGTGGAAAACCATTGAAGGTACCCACACTCTCCCATGCCTCCCTGTGTCTGATGAGTTGCCCTTCATGCCCTCCTTCATTTGACAGAATTCTGCAGAACTTTCCAGACTGAGGCATCATATGCTCTGGGAATCTTCTTTGTCTCTTTCTAGACTGGGTTAGGTGTCCCTCCTGGGTATGCCCAAGGCACCCAGTAATCCCTTCTGTCACTACACTTAGCACATAGTATTGTTACCTTTGGTTTATCTGACTGCTGGTGTTATTGCAAGCTTCCTGAGAGCATGGTCTTTATCTTTTTTATCTCTACTTCCCAGTGGCTAGTGCATTGCCTCTGACATAGTAGTTGTGCAAATGAATAAAAGAATAAATGATAGAGAACTGGCAAAGGACACAGGCTCTGAAATTGGAATCTGTCTTTGCCACTATGTGGTTATATAGCTTTAGGCAAGTTAAACATCATAGGATTATTGTATGAAAGCTAAATAAAATAATGCACATTAAGTGGTTGGCATAGAACACATAGTAAACACACTACAAGTCAGCTATTCCTTTGATTATAAGATAATTATCATCATGACAGGGGTTCAGTACCTGTTAATATCACTAGAACACCCTGTAGACCAAAATATTAAGAGGTGATCTGTGACATTTCCTACCTCCTGTAGAACCCACCCAACATTCTTTGAAACTGCCCATGGATTGAGAGGAGGAGTGAAAGGAGACACAAATTGAAGGGAGTCACCATCCGGCAAAATCATTTACAGAGCGATTCAGTGACAGTGCAAGAGGACGCCTCTTGACATCAGGTTTCAGTAATTGCCCTGTCACTGGGATTTCACTAACAGTTCTACTGCCTTTACATGCTCATTTCTTTGCTCCAGAATTTTTCCCTAAGAAAAAAGTTGACACTGAGGTGACACCGAAAACAGTGTCAAAACTTCAGCGAAGGTCAAACATTTTCCAGGGGATTGCCTGGAAGCACACATCCCGCTGCGTTCTCTCTGTGAGCATGCCATGTTAAGACAGTAGGAGCTTCGAGCTGATGTCAGAAACCAGCTTGGAATATGGCAAATATCTTCTATGTGCCAAACTCCCAGCACAGCATCTTACACAGAGTGGATGCATTTCCACTGATGTACATGCAGAGTACCTTCGCTTTCTCTCTTTTCCCTGTGGGCCCACATTTATTTCACTACATTCAATTCAGCTAACATTTTTTTGAGACCCTACTGCGTGTAGGGAACTCAACTGATTCTTCCCTTCTGTGCCTGTTTCTCTCACCACATTAACATTACTGCTTCATTAGAAGTAAAGTTTTGTGTCAAAAAGGGTATATATATATTTTCCCTTATTAATCACAGGCATCTACTGTTTTTAAGGGGACAACATAAAATTTTTGTCCCCTTTTTTTACAAGTTTCCGGAGGAATACTCCTTGTTATTGGGGCCCGAATGGAAGTAGTGTGGGAAGAACACTGCCCTGGAGGGAACCTGAAGACCAAGGACCTAGCCCTCCCTTGATGTTTGATCCTCAGCATCTTGTTTAACATCTCTGGGTTCCAGGCTTCCAGTGACAATTCAGAACCTTTCCAGCCCTTATATACAGGGTCCAGCACAAATAACACCCCTTTTTATTTCATAAAAATCTTTTATTACAAATTCATAAGCATGTAATTCTGTACAATAACAATATCACACTCAAGCACACTGTATGACACTATAGGTGAAATGTTCAAATTAAGAGTATAAATTATTACACCCATATTATTAACCTACCAACCACACTCAATGGCATTACTTCTCTGGCGCCCTGTAGTATGGTTCAAAAAACTGTGAAAGGAGCATAACAAAGTTTAGATTTCCTCTTCTAACATGGAAACTGCACTGGGTTTGGTTGGTTTGAACTGTAGAATTGGCATTGGCTTGTGTGGTATTGGGCTTAACCTCTCAGCCTCCCCCAAATCCTGCTCTATAAAGTGGAGATTCTGCCTCTTGTCTTTCCTGCTGCAGAAAGTTGTATGCAGAGATGATGCATATAAAAGCACATTAAGAATGACAAGGGACTGTACACACACACACACACACACACACAAACTATTATTACTGTTAATAACCATCTTGATTTCAATATTTTATTCTAGCCAACACTTCCGCATTTTGCCTTCCGGGTTGTTTGACAGAAATGTTGTCTTTCAGTTTTATTTTTTTGTTTTCCTTTCCCCAAGCAGTCGGGGTTTCTCAAAGGAGGGGTGCTGTGTCTTCTGCAGGTTTTTCTGGTGGATGCCCCTCTCGGGCCCCAGAGCCTGTCTGAGTGCCTGATGTTTTATTTGTTGGCCTGAAAGGAGGCCATTCGTTCCCTGCTAAATGAGCTGTTGCTGTGCGCCTCTGTCCCCTCAACACCTGGGGCTGCTTTCATGGGAGAATCCAGCCGTGGACCTCAGGAGCCTTTTTGAAAAGTTTATTAGAAGGGAGAAAACATTTCTGTGCAGGCTGTGCCCTCCATTCCTGGCCCTGGCTCATTAGCCAGTGCAAGTGGTTACCTGCGGGGTGGGGGCGGGTCTGCAGGCCCTGGCTTTCGCAGGCACTGCCACCAGGGGCCAGAGGAGGCATTGGCCTCCTGCCAGCCTCTCTCTGGTCTTTCTGCCACCTCTGCCCCACAGGTGGCTAATTAGCTCTAATTGGATGGTATTGGGCTACCTGTGGTTTGGGGCAGTTTCTCGGGGCACCTTTTCCTTATTTTAGCCTTAGGCCTGACTGACCTCAAGGTCTGCAATGTGAAGACCTTTCTCTCAGAATTTCTGAGCTCTGTCCACCGTGAATGGCCTGGCTCTGAGAGCCCAGGGGGCAGCTTCTATCTCGACTGTGGTGGGTGGGTCTGCCTATTAAGGACCAAGCTGCCCAGCCAGCCCTTTATTTGGGTGCCTGGTCGACTTGGGGGCTTAGTTCACTGGGGATGATGCTGTAGTTTTATGGCTGTGCCAGGTGTTGGTCATCTCAGTCCTGGGTCCCTTGTGACATCCTATGGACACAGGACAATTTCAAACTGCAGGAGAGAGACCCAGAGAGATTATTTTTTCACAACTACTTCCACCACCTCCCTCTTTGTACACACTGAGCACACTGTCTCTATAGAAGCAAATTGAATTAATGACCCAACCAGGACTAGGGTTCAGGGCTCCTGACATGAAAGAGAATCTGTGTCTGCCTCCTGCACCTGGGGAAACTCCGCTTCCTCATCTTTTTACCTTCAAAGCTCAGGTGCTCAGCAAATCCTTGTGAGATAAATTTATGTGGGCCTTGAAATAGGAAGTTTTTATGGTTAAGCACTTGAATGCTGGGTTTCAAATCCTGGCTCTGCTATTTAATATTCGACCTTTATCAGGCTATTTAACATCTCCAAAATTCAGTTTCCATTACTGTTACATGGGGATGATACTATTGGCACTACTTTATAGGGTGCTTGTAGGGATGAAATGAATGAACATGGCTCAGAATAATATCTCACTGAGTGTTGGTAATTAGTTTTAATTAGCTACTTAACTCTCCCCACTTTTATACAGATGAGGACATTAAAGATCAGGGGGAGGGAGCATTGACTTGTCCAGTGTAAATAGGTAATTTTAGCCAGAGGCAGAAATAGAATCTAATTTTTGCTATGTTCCTTTCCACTATGGTCCAGATCTGAGAAGTAAGTTTATCCTGGAGTTTTCTTTCAAACAGATATATGTCTGTCTTTCTCTGTTTTCTCTTAGCTATTTCCTCCAGGTTTGCCCCTGAAGATCTGGGTGAAGGTCATAGGCTCTGGAGTTAGTCCTTCAGAGATCACGACCTGGTGTCAGTTCTTCTGCCTCAAGTCTTCAGTGGCTCCCTATTGCCTCAGGATAAAGTGCAAACCCTTCTCATGATCTGCCACCCATGCTCTGGCTTCAGAAGTCAAGTCTAAAGCAATCGCTTGCAGGTCCTGTGTGTGCCATGCTCTTGTTCCCTTCTGAGCCTTTGCATATTCTGGGACACAGTTTGTTGAATGAATTATGCCGAGTGAGTTGAAGCTTTTCCAGTTTTTCAGAGCTGTGACTGTAGGACTCTCAGGGAATAGACAGGTGGGCCCAGCAGCGGCGGGGCTCACCCCTTCTAGGGCTGCTGGTGTCCTGTCCTGGTAGCCTTTGTCCTGCTCCTGAAGGCTGAGCACACCCCTGCCGAGCAGGCTTTTCTGCCCACAAGAGTGTTTTCCACTGAGTGTGAAATCTTACTTTTGTGGGGCCCTCTCTCTGCTCTGCCTCTGGGTACTCTGCGTTTTCTCCATTATGTCACCCAACACGGTGAGGTGTATCATCCTGCTTCCTTGTCTGGGAGCACCAGGAGGCACAGACCTCATCCACTTCCCCACTGTAGTTCCAGGCCTAGGCACTAGGGAACCAATAATATCTGCTGAAGAAATGAAAGAGTGCATGGGTCTGGGTTTTGAGCAGTGGCAGAGAGGCAAACACGTGTGAGTTCCCGGAAAGCGTGTGGTCCCTGGTCCTGGCATATGACGTCTCTTACTCAGTTGATGGTAAACATCTGGCCTAGCCTTTACTTTTCTCATTATGTTTAAAACACACTAGTCACCCAATAGTATAATTTTCTAAGTGGTTTCATTTCAGCTCTGCTAATTGAAGAGAACCAAGCTCTTTTTGAAGGCTTACTTTGTGTGTGGCTGTCGCTGGTGAGAGTCGAGACTGGTTGTCAATCACTGACAATAGCTTGCCGTTCTGGAATAATTTAAGTTTCGGTCTTTCTTTCACTCAGGCATTCATACCCTGTTATATGTTTTCATACTGAGCTGAGAACAATCTGGGGTGAGAAACTGTCATGTGTTCCAAGGGCTGAGATGGAGATTTCTTCCCGGATTTCAGATTCCTGTGGTCTGTGGCTCAGAGTAGCTTGGGCCAGGATCCCAGGTCTGGGAGTCAGGTCTCCTGGACCGCAGGTTTGAATCCATTGCTTTCCCACCCACTTCATTAGCTGGGTGACCCTGATACAGTTTACTCAGTTTCTGAGCTTATTTCCTTATGCTATTCTAGGAGATGTGAATACACCAGAGATTATCATCAGAATTAGTGAGATAATGAAAAGCCTTGAATAAGAGCAGACACTTTGGCCATAACAGATCTCCTTGCCAGTCCCTCACACTGCATGACAGGTCCGCAGGTATCTCATTGCAGACAGGGCTCCAAAGAGGACTCCCCGTGGTCACTGGGCAGGCCCTGGGGATGAGGCAGCCCTGCATTCAAACCCCAGCACTGGTACTTCACTTACCTGCTGGAGGACTGAATAAATCATGTGCACATGGAATTATGTTAGTGTACACTGAGGGGAATGATACCGACCCATGACGTTTTTATGGAATTATTGAAATTATGTGAACTATCAGCACTGTCAATCCTCAGTAAAATTAGTTCCTTTCTCCTTCTCCTCTCTCCATTTCAACATATGTACTTGATATTGAGAGGATGGGAGAGAGGCAGTTAAGAAAATGCTCCCTACCTTCTGCTCCACATTAAAGAGGCAAGCGTACAAGCATTTGCACAGTTATACCTGTCTGAAACCTGCTCATTTATTTGCCAGATATTTACTGAGCATCTACTAAGTTCTACATACAATACTAAGTGCAGAGCTATAGCAATAAAGATAACAACAAGTCCACTCAATAGTGCTTATTATCCTAGTGGGAGATGGATAATAAATAGGTAATTTCATAAATAGCTAACAAATGTGAAGAGGAAACAGAGACAACATGTGCTATTTATATATGCAAGGTCAGGGATAGCTGCTGTGAGGAAGAAGCACTTGAGCAGAGCCTTTGTTCTTACTGTTCCCTCCACCTACTACTCACCCCTCATACTCATCACGCTCCATCTACCAGCAGCCGCCTGGACATCAAAACTCTGCTCACATATCACCTGCTTTGCGCCCTGCTTCTGCTCACTCATTGAAGCAGAGTTAGTTTCTCCCTTCTTTATGCTCCCACGATAGCTTATGTTCAGTTAGTTATTCAGTGCTTTCCATTGTTAGTGTGCCTCTCCTCCATTGGGCTTAAGCTCTTCAGGGTCATGCATTCTTCTTCCTTTCGGTTTCAGTGCCAGGCACGGTGCTGGGCACAGAATGAGCTCGTTAATAGTGCATGGAGAAAATGATGGAGGCCCTGGGTTGACTCGTGTGTTGGCCCATCCAGAGCACATTTGGGGGCAATGGTCAAGTA
The DNA here is from genome assembly GCA_028533065.1 of Trachops cirrhosus. NCBI lineage: Eukaryota > Metazoa > Chordata > Mammalia > Chiroptera > Phyllostomidae > Trachops > Trachops cirrhosus. Next base: position 37,282,895 of record CM052542.1, on the reverse strand, counting down.
TTCTCAGCTTGTCCTGGGAAAGCTCACTTCCCCAGGCTACGAGATGTAGATTTTGCTGTCAGAGCTAAGTATGTTCTTTTTCAGGGTACTCATCAGGCAGCACAAAGTCAAATCTATTCCAGACTTTGTGGTTTGCAAGTCATCTTTCTCAGTCTTATAATCATTATACAGTGCAGGTGGAGGGCCCTCTAGCCCATGGCTTGCACCTCCATCCAGTCTTCTCCTCACACCTCAGTTGCCAACTGTACCAGCTTGTTTCTCATCCACTTAGCTTGCCCAATTCCACACTGGTCTCTCCTTGCCCTCCCTCCTGTGTGGTGAAGTGGAATGAATTATCCTGAGACTTGAGTTCAGAGTCTGTTTATGCCTGCTGCCATTTCTGTGGCCTTGCCCCAAATAATTTCCATTTGCTGAACCTCAAGTTTGTTATCTTTGAAATCATCATTCTCTGCCCTGCTAATGATATATAAATTTGGGAAATAACATTACAAATTAAAATATTCTAAGGCAATGTATGAGTGAGTAGTAGCTGAAAGAGCCACAAGTTTCATGTCTAGCTCCTCCACTTATTGGCTAGGTGGTCTCCAGCAATTTACTCTCTCACTCTGGACTCAGTTTCCTCATATATACTGTGGAGATGATGACAAGGGCAACTAACACTTACTGAACCTTACTGTGTGGCAGGCAGTCTTCTAAGTTCTTCACATTTAATCATCCCCATAGCACAGCTGAGGACACACAGGCATGGAGAGATTAAGTTACTTGTTCAAGGTCACACAATTAGTAAGAGGCAGAGGTGGGGTTCAAACCCAGTCTCTCTGGCTCTGGAGCCCACAGTCCTAACCATCACATCGTATTGCCAACCATCTTGCTGAGCTGTTGTGAGGTGTTGAGAGACTAAACAGAGAATACCTATGATATTGGGATGTCCAATCAATATTAGTATTATTAGGTCCTTGGAGCTTAGCACAGCCTAGGTTTAATAAACACTTACTTCGTTGCTGCATTTGACCACACGTCTGCTTCTGATTCACCTGTGATTTTCAGGACCAGGCATTTATCTGGAGCTGCTGCCTTCTCATAAACCTGGGGTGTCGTGAGTAACATACCAGGACCTGCTTAGGAATTCCTTTTAAGAGCGTACCACTTTGTCCTTTGTATTGGTCCTTTGTTAGTGGTCAGGCCCTTGAGGGGCTTCCGTTAAGTAAGGAATTGGACTTTGTTGTAGAGGAGGGTCATTTCGAGCACAAGGAAGGTGGGGTCAGGTCTGCAATTTTCTCTGGCTCCAGGAACAAATCCTCCACCTGCTCCTCTAAGCTGGTGAGTCTCAGGAGATGTGGGGATTGGTGGTGACCTCCAGCCTGCTGGCGATTACACACAGGCTGAGAGCAATTTTAAAAGTCCCTTGCCGTTTTGCTCTCTCTTTAAAAATTAAATGCCGACACTGAGGTGTTTTATTCCCGGACTAGCTGGCCTTTAAAAGGATGGCTTGGAAGGGAGAATGCCTGATGACTTCTGACCCTGGGAGTTTCCAGGGCTGGGAAAGGCCGCAGGAAGGCAGAGAGGCCTCATTCTTTTTGTCAACTTAATGAAAAAGAAATGAAAGCATCAGTCTTGATGACCGAATTCCAAAGTGAGGGAGCCCTGGGTAGGATCCTGAACAAGGATATGGTGGGGGATACCAGATCAGACTAGGAAATTTGTACAGTCTGCTCGACACAATGGAATGAACACTGGACTGGGAAGATAAAGACCCAGGTTCTCATTTCAAATCTGCCACTAACTGTCTGTGTGGTTATGGGTAAGTTAAGGACCCTTTTAAAGGTATTACATTCTATGTTTAGTGTAAAAACAATACAGTAGAATAATTAATTTGAGTGAATTCTAGTTGTACCACTTACTACCTGGGTAATTTGGGTGAATTACGTGGCTCTTTGAGCCTCAGTTTTCACATCTGTAAAATGAAGGCTTTGGAGGCCATGCCTTTGTTCATCGTGTGCTTAGAATCTTCCATCCCCCCTTTCACCCTGATCTCTGCATCTTTGCCTGGCTAGGGCAGGCTCCTTTAGAATTCAGACCTATCTTCCCTTCAGGTGGAAAGCCTTTCTTGACATCCAAGCTGCTTGAGATTCACCCCCTCCCCCATCCCTGTCCCATCATTCCCAGTGCCTCCCTTGCTTATGCACTTACCACTCTCTGTGGGGATGTTGGGGGCCTGGGTCTGGTTTCTCTCCAGCTCTCTAGAGCTCACACAGGGCCTGATTGCAGATATAATGCTTGCTGATGGCATGAATGAATTTCTCTCCAGCTCTGAAATTCTGTGCACCTAAGTTTATTTGCCTTTGTGGGTACCTAATTTCCAAAAATAGACATAAAATATACTGCTTTGTTCCTTTCACAAAATGTAATAATTTCAGTCCTATACATTGATATCGAAATTCACACTTGACAAAACCTTTTTTACGTTGATTATCTACTACCCTACTACCCAGCAGCTTCTCAACACACAGGTTTTTGAACTACTGGGATCATCTCCAGGTAAAGCATCCTTGCCTTGAACTGACCATGTGCACAGGGCTGCCATCCCAGCCCACAGCCCAGGTGGTCTTTTCACCAAGCTCTAAGGTATCCCAAGTAGTGGACCAAGCTGCGTTGCTGGTCACCCGGATGTCCGGAGATCACTGCATTGGGGTCTGGGTTTTGAGCAGCAATGTCTCTGTCACGTATGTGATCTCCAAATTCACAGGCTTGCAGAGGAGCCTGCTGTTGACAGAGTTGTCAGCAGGAGCGAAAAAGGAATGCAAGATTGTCCGACAGAAATAAATCTCAGAGAGTGTTTTGCCAAGCCATCCAAGCATTCATACATTTGCTGCTGCATGCAGAATACTGGGAGGGAAGGAGAGGAGGGGGAAGTGGGCAGAGGGAGAGCTGAGGGTGGCTTGCACTGTGGGCAAATCAAAGTTCTCCCCTACCCCCATGTCCTGCTTCTCCCTCCCTTCTAGGAGGCCCTGCTTGGGATGCTTATGATATCTTTTCCTTCTTGGTTTATTTTCCCTCTGACTTTTTTCCTTTGTTGGTTTAGTCCCCGATGGCCTACATGCTAAAGGAAAACAAAGAGGTCTCAGTGTGTTGTAGGTATGGGGCTAGAAGACAGCACTGGATGCAAGCTGTACCCTGCTAAGTAGGTGTCCCTCAACCATGTGCCATTTGACCATGACTCCCCTTTGCTACCCAATCTGTATCTGGACCCCACTTTAATTCCGAATATGCCATTCCCTTGCCTGGAATACCTTACCCATCCAATTTTCCTCCAGTTTTCAAGAAGGCCCACTTGAAATGTTTGTTTCCTTCAGAGAACAAATCCAGCCTTTTGCAACCATGTTCCTCCTTGATGTTGGGTAGTTTTGCAGTTCAAACTCTAGAGACAGCTGTTGGGCTCTGCTGCGTCCAGTTTCTTTCTCCTGTGTGTATTTCAGAGTACTTACTTTCAGGAGATTGCAAAGTTGTTGAAGAAAAAATAAACATTTCCTCACATATCTCTGTATTTGAAAATAATACAGAGGGCAATCAGTAGATACCCGCAGTAAATACTGAGTCTCTCCAGAAGACATTGGTAGGACATCATGCCCAGGATTAAAGAGAGGATGATATAATTAGGGTCTGTGGGGTCAGATTGCCTGGGTTCAAATCTAAAATCTACCACCCGTGCCTAGAGCAAGTTACTTTACCTCTCTAAGCCTTGGTTTCCTCGTCTGTAAAATAAAGATGATTGTGGAACCTATCTCATAAGGATTATACAGAATAATTCATGGGCAGCATTTAGCAAATTGCTGAGCACTGAGTGAGCAATTGATAAATGTCAACTATTTTTGATGGGTGGATGGTACCTTCATTGGTTTTCTTAACAGTACCATTGCATTCCAGCTTCTCTGATGAAGGAACTGTGGCTCACCCTGGAGATTCTGGGGTTCATGTCACATCCTTAATGAAGCATACAGGGGGGCAGGAAGAGCCCAGGACTTGAATTCCTACACACCTACCTGGAGTGCAGCCTCTGTGCTTAGCTTATTTTTTTGTGGCTTTGAGAAAGTGAACCTTTCTGGGCCTTCTTGTTATCATCCTGAAAATGGGATAATAATGTCTATCTTTAATGGTCAAAACAAAAACAAAAAACAAACTAGCATCAGCCTATGGAGAGTGCTTTTGAATGGAAAACTGTGCTACAGAGGAAAGATATATCTGCTGTTATTTCTCTTACTATAATCGGCTGAGCAACGTTGGCATAGTATCTCTCAGGTACCACTGGGCTGGGTCTAAGGAAGACCTTAACATTTTTGGAACAAAATAATTATGGTCAAAAGAAAAAAGTAAAGAAATGCCATTAATACTGAGATAGCCAGAGCTCATGTCTCAATCACAGGGCCATCCCAGAGTGGCTCAGGCACAAAGCAGTCAAGAGCTAGAGATGAGCAGTTAGAAGGCCTGCCAAACCCTGCCTCGGCCTCGCGTGTGAGTTAGGCAAGCCACGTCGTTTCTGAGCCTCAGCATTTTTATCCACTAGATGGGGATTAACAATTCATGTCTTGCCCACTTTCTGAAGTTCCTGTTAGGGTCAAATGAGATGACCAAGGTTAAATTGCCGGGGACACCGTAGCTATGAGCTACGTTTTTGAGCTATGACATCTCTCAGTTTCCCCCTACCAGGTTTTGGAAGGCAGCAACTGTTGTCTGTGTTCTCTTAATGCTTATGACATTGCTTATAGCTTCACATTCAGCAGAAGCTCAATAGCTACTAATAGATGAATAAAGCATGGTTTCTGTTCATCTTATCAATAGACTTTATTACTTTCACCGCCTAAACTCCTTGTCAAAAAAGTGCTATTCCTCTAATGAGGCTGCCTTTAAGCTTTACCAGTTTAAGCTGCTACTGCCAGTACTACCTCTATTATTACTACTAAATTGTCACTGCCTATTAAACACTTCCTATGGTGTCAGCCCATGTGCTAGGCACTTAACGTGCAGTATCTTTAGCACTGAGGGCATTTCTGTGAGGTAGGCGTGGAGCTGAGGCTCAGAGCAGCAAGGAGAAACTTGCTCAAGGGCACAGATCTTATAAATGGAAGAGCGAGGATTGGAAACTAGTTTGTCTGATTGTGAATTCTACACCAGTTCCTTGTACCCACTGCCACCGGGAAGCCAACAGGCAGCCCAATTGTCCTGAAATAGCTCACAGTTGAGTGAGGCAGTGATTTTTCCTGTGAGTGGATTAGAAGTAATTCCCACTTTGAGAACGCAGGGGGTGTGAGGAGCAGACAGGCCAAGGTAAAAAGCCAGAAAAACAATTCTTCTTTCAAAGGGGAAAAAAAAGTCTGTATTTGGATTCTTTTTTACACATCCAACCCGGCAGAAAATTGGTTTGTGGAAGATGTAGGTCGTGGCTCTGGCCTCAGCATCTGGACGCCTTATATTGTACACTATATTACCGGAGTAATATCGTGTACTTTATTAGCACCAGCAGGATCTGGGATTCCCATGGGGACTGTTCTTTGCTGTCAGATGTATAAGGCCATTTAATCTCCTTTATCAGATCTGGTTCTGCCTCCCCACTCCCACCCCCACCTCCTTTTACAGACCAATAAAGAGAATTTCTTCAGATTCATTGGTCTGAAAACCAGCTTTTAAATACTGCTCCATCCTCCCCAACCCCTGAATCAAATAGCAGGCAAACCAAGGAGGTGTCAATGCCTTAAAAATTAGCTTTGTGCAACTGGTTAGCAATTTCCTCAGGAAATTTGTAATTGGAACTTCATCTTCCTTAGGCAGAGACTGGAGGAAGAATTTGCTAATTATGTCTAGCCAGCTTTGGTCTCACCCAGGCACTGTGATCTTTGGGGACAAAATTGGTGGTTTTTGTTTGTTTAATTGGTTGGTTGGCTTTTTGTTTGTTTATTTGTTTTTTTTTGTTTGTTTTTTTTTTTACCAGAAACCCAGTTATACCTTTGGTTCTGCTTGGAAGAAATGGCTGCAATCACTAGATGGAGAGGGAGAATTTTCTCTGGACAGAACCTGCATATATGCCTGGTCTGTTTGGGGGCCATTTTTGATAGAATCCAATAAGGTGTTTGAGGTTCAGAGAGGTTTGTGTTCCAAATCCAATTCTGTGTATATTCCCTGCGCATTGTGATACCTATGCATACATGTAGCTTGTGCCAGCCCTGGCACTGGTTCGTGGGACCTTGGGATTAAGACACAGCCCCACAACCACAGTTTTGTGGATCAAAGACATGTCTGAACAAAAGCTATCAACACAGCAGGGTAAGTTCTATGGTTTCCAAAGCAGGCCCTCAGCTTGCTCATGAAGCCCAGAGAAGGAATCTTGGAGGAGAGAGTGCCTAAACTGACTGCATCCTTGGGGTTAGTCTCTTCACCTCTGAGCCTCAGTGTCCTTAGCTGTAAAACAGGGCAGTAACACCTACCTTGAAGGTCTCTTTAGGAAATAAGCTATACACTTTGTATGAAATGCTTAGTCCAGGATCTACCATATAATAATTGGTATAATTTAAAAGAGGCAAAGGGCTCGAGTAATAACTCTAATAGTCTTTGTGTGATAGAACTGGAGAGAACTGTAGATTAAATTCTGGAAGACCTGCATTTGGCTTAAGTCCCTTCTTAGCTGTGTGACCTTAAGCAAGTCACTTAACTCCTCTGAAGCTCAGGATCCTTTTTGTCAGATGGGGATAAGATTGGGAGGATCAAATCAAATTGTTAAATGGGAAGGGGCTTGCAAAGTGTAAGGTGTTGTATGTCTAGAAAGAACTTGTTTGTTATCGTTACAACTGATAAGTACAGATGATAGAGGAAAGTCAGCTCTGCGGAAGAGAGGATGTCAGGTTCCCAGGAGGTGAAGTGGAGGCTGAATAAGACCCAGGCTTAGTGCAATGAGTATCTATCTGTAGGATATGATTTTAAGCAGGACTTCTCCACCATGGTGGGATGACAGGACAGAGACAATAAAACAATTACCCAGAAAAATTTTCCAAAAAAGAAAATATATATATAACTCCTCTTCCTTCCTATCCCAGCTGTATGACCAAGACTTAGCAGAATCTGCAGTGGGAATTGACGAGATGCCTTTATAAAAAACTAATAGCCCTCCTCTTCCCTAAAATTGGGTTCCACAGTTTCAAAGAACATTGAAAAGCCCACTTGATACTAAATCCACATCCCTCTACCTCTTGTTATCACCACTGTAACCCATTAGCCTGTCCCTGTGCCTAAAGCATTGTTCCAGTGAATGAATCACTCAGTCTCCACATTTGGCTTCTTATCTGTCACTCGATCTGATGCATCCAGCCACTATCCAGCCAGCTGGGCAGTTTAAAACATAGGACCATTATAGGGCTGTGAAATCTGTAGGACCAATAGAACAGACATCTTCATGAGCAAACCAGGGTTTTGAGAGTCCTCTTAGAAGACCCAGACATATGCAGTCATCATTGGCGATCCTGGTCATCCTTGGCACAGCCCTGTGCTAGTCTTGCCACTTTGTATTTGCACAGCTCTCCATGGGGCAAGAAGCACTTGCTCCCATACTATGCCAGTATCCCCCAGGAAACTCTGAAGTCACCAGTGCAAGTATCATTGCCAATTTCACAGACAAAGTGAGGGGTTCCAGAGAGGTTAGGGGGGCTGCCTGTGGTCACAGTTAGTGAGTGGTGCAGCCAGGGCTTCCCTGGTGTGGAGGATCCCTGTCCCTCATGCACTGGGCTTGTTTCCTGCCCTGGAGACTGTGTCACCATGAGGAAATGAGAGAGGGCTTACTTGCATGCACCAGTGACTGTTCTTTTAGACAGGACACGCTCAGGAGCTGGCATCATTTTGTAAGCCAATCCTGAGAATCTGTTAAAAATTGTGTTCCTTGCAATGCACGCTCTTGAATCACTTCCCCTTTGTTTAGGGTCAGATGTTCAGTTCTATACAAGGACCATGTGAATAACGAGTGGGCAGATCATTTCTAGAAATATATATGTGACCCCACTGCCTCAGAGGAAAACAGCACAACATGATAAATTCTGACTCATATTTTCTCAGGCATGTTGGAGTTCAATGGGGACTTGGGGAAAAAGAGAAATATATGTGTGTGAATGTATTTATACATCTGTATGTGTACAAGTGTGTGTGTGTTTAAGAAGACTTAACCAACACCAGTGTACAGGAGAAAATCACAGCTCTCTAATAATCTTTCTGGGTTTAAAAAAGAAAAAAAATCAATTCCACAGCTTTCTACCTGGGTCGGCCAATAATCACAATGATGATGCCTTTACACTTAGGCTGGTAAAATGTATTCACATCGATAATATAAACACACACACATACGGCCAACCCTTGCTGAGAACTTACCATGTCCTAATACTTACTGGCCCCCTTTCATATCTTATTTTGCTGAATTCTCTCAGAATCTCTATGACAAGGTTATCATTATGCTCATTTTTAAGCTGGGGGAGTGGGTTCAGTAAGGCAATGTGACTTACTCCAAATGCGTAGCTGGAAAGGCCCAGAGCTCTTCAGTAGACAGGATCTGAGACTCCAAAGCCAGTGCTCTTTAAATTGCTACATGGCTGATTCTAGACTTACATCTATAGGTTTTTAAAAAATTATTTTTAAACAATTTTACTGTGCTAGTGTTTTTCTCCTTGCTCTTTCTCCCTGTCCTGCTCTTTCCTTCCTCCCTCTCTCCTTTGTCCCTTTCTCCCTCTCTTCCTCCTTCTCCTCTGGTTTCTCCTTATTTGTTCCCCTCTTCCCTCCCCTCCCCTCCTCTCCCACTCTCCCTCTGAAAAAGCAAGTGGTCTTTGCTCTTCTGGAATGACAGCTTCTCACTGCTAGAAGAAAATTTACAGGTCATCTATCTTTTTGCCATGACCAGTGTGGCTCAGTTGGTTGGGTGTCGTCCTGGGAACTGAAAGGTTGCTCATTCAATTCCTGGTCAGGGCACATGCCTGGGTTGCAGGTTCATCCTAGCTAGGGTATGCTGGGGTGCATGTGAGAGGTAACCAATCTATGTTTCTATCTCAGATCATTGATGTTTCTCTCTTTTTCTCCCGCACTTCCCCTCTCTCTAAAAATAAACAAACAAGTTTAAACCAGTGGTTCACAGCCATGGTTCACATTAGAATCACCTGGATTTAAAATATTCCTGCTTGGATCCCATCCCAGACCAATTAAATCAAAATCTCTGGAGTCATCAGTCATTCTTTTTTTTAAACTCTCCAGTTGATTCTAATGTGCAGCGCAGATTAAGAACAACTCATCTAGACCATTGACCGTTCCTTCTACAATACCCCTGCCCATTTTTCACCCATCCCTTGCTAAAGACCCCAAATAGCAGAAAGCTTAAAATTCTAGGGGGAAGCTGATTTCATTTTTGAGTCCCTCTATTTAGGGAATAAACAACTACAATAACAAACACAAAATCTTGTTATGAGTCAGGCAGTGTCACTTCTGTTATCTTGTGTAATCCTCACAGGGTTTTTATTATTATCTCCACTTTACAGACAAGGAACTTGAGGCTCATTTATTCCTCCATTCAACAAATATTTACTGCATTTCTACCAGCTAGATGAAAAGCCTGTTATAAGCACTGGACAGGCACAGATGAACAAGGCAGGCATGGCTCTGGTCCACAGAGAGCTTTCTTTGGCTGGGGAAGATAATCATTAAAAACCAGATTGCACAGCTAACTAATCACAGGTGGAATGAGAATTTGAAAAAGGTAGAGCTGGCCTTGTGTGAGGGCAGGGAGTTCAGAGAAAGCTTTCTAAATGGAGCGCCCCTCTGAGCTGAGCCCTGACAGACAAGCAGGAATGGACTAAGGAGGGGAGGGACTGTGCAGGGGATGAGGCAACTGTGTGCAGAAGGCCATGAGACAGCACTAAGTTCTTGATGCTTTGGAGGAACCAGAAGTCAGCCAGCACATCACCAAGATTGAGAGAGGAACCGCAGAGGTTGGTGAAGAGGGAAGGTGGGCAGACTCAGCCCAGTCTGCTCATTCAGGTCAGGAGAAGCCTTTGAAGGATGTTAACTAGTGGGCAAGGTATGGCCAGATGTGTGTCTATGTCACAGACAACACCTCTCCAAGAGACAATGAGGATGAGCCTTCTCCTATCATTCCATAGCTTCCTGACTTTCTACATATAAGAAGCATTTACTTTCTTTCTTCCTTTATAGATGTGCTCTGAGGGATGAGCTAGATTCAGAGTCAGCACTTAAGCAGCTCCCAGTGGGAGAGTCTCATCTGAGGAGAGGAGAGAGGAGTCTAGAGAGCAGCTCAGAGAAAAAACCTTGGGAAGCTGAGCCTTGGGTTCAGAGATCATTCTTTATTCTAGTGCTTATATTGCTATGTTTTTAAGGATAATACATGAGTATACTTATTTTAAATTAAAACATAGAGAAGATATCACAGATCTAGAATTGTGGGAGTTTCACTACTCAGAAAACCACTTGGAGAGTCTGTAACAAAACCTGTCTTCAGTTCCATTTTAAAAACCACCCACAATCTAAAAGGAGAATCTTGAGCACTGGGTGTTTTAAGAGGCCGCTGTTAGGAAGTGTGGATGGTCATCCCTCAGACAGTCAGAGAAATGGACTTTTCTCTCTGTATATAAAAAGCATGCACAAAAGCCCCATCTGGTTGATGAGCACTTGATTTAAATATTTTGCTCCATTGGCTTTTTCTCTCTTTTCTCTCATTTCCTACCACCCGGACATAGGCAACACTTAGGTGTGAGCCAGGAATTCAAACCCAGGTCCAGGGACAGAGAAACCAGCAGAAACAGGTACCCACAGACACATGGTCCAAAATACAACACAATGGCTGGCTCCTGGCCTCCTTGCCCTCCTGCACATATACACAGAGACAACTGACACTCAAAACATTGACCTCCAGAAAGCAAACCATCCCTCCCCAGGCCCAAGAGTGGAAGGAGCATGGGCAATGGAGCCAAGCATTCCCAAGTTCCAATCCCAGCCTGTCACTGTGACTTGGACAAGCTGCTTATTTTTTCTCAACCCCCATTTTTTTCAATTGTAAAATGCACATAAGAATACATAGGACTGCTTTAAGAATTAAGGTAGAGCAAGTACTTGAAACATATAAGATATTTGTTCTAGTTACTATGTGCTTGTCAAAATACTCTTGCCTGGATCATCAGTGCTGGTGATCCAGAACTGAATTCCAGTTACAGGAGCCCTGAGAGCATCCATCTGAATTCAGCCCCCTTGTATCGTATTTTAGAGACTATCAAAGCTTCTGACTTTTCTTTCCCTCTCACATCCCGAATGTTTATGTCTTCAGACCCAGTTTCTCTTGCCATCTCTGCCTATAAAGAACATAATGGTCTGTTACCTTCCTTTTGGGTTGATTGGCTTATAAAAGTTATAGTCCACCTGTCTATCAGCCCATCCATCCATCCATCCATCTATCCAGGCATTCACCAAGGTCAGAGATGCCACAAGATGATCTTTAAGGTATGAGGGGTATAGGAGCTAAATTATAGAATCACATTCTCCAAGAGGTATCTGCTAATTTCAGAGCAAAGTGTTCCACCCCAACCTTCTGAAGCATAATCTCTGTGGTTAAAGCCTTGAAACCTACATTTTAAACCAGCACCCTGAGAGTTCTAATGCCACCTAAGTTTGTGAACCACTCACTAGATCATGGAGTGTTTTCACTGTCCTTCCGAGGAACATTGATTTTAGCATTTCGGGGAGAATCAGGGAGTAATTAGGAGGCCTGATGTGGAGATGTACAGGACCTGGCTTATGTGTGAATGTTTGTGGCCATTTGAAAACCTTCATTCATGCATTTGTTTAGCACAGTGTCTGATTTGTGCCAGCGGCTGCCTGATTGCTGAGGATGTACCAGTGCAAGGACTGATGGGCCCCTGCCTTCAGTAGGCTAACAACTGAATGAAGAGAGACAGAGAATGACTACCCAAACACACAGATCAATAAGGCTCTCTCTTGGAGATATTAGTGCTGTGAGGGAAATACTATCCAATATGAGGTTGACTAGGCTTGGGGACTCCCTTGACAGTGATGGTAACCAGGGAAGGCTTCTCCAGGGGAGAAGTGAGGGACAGGGAATGTCCCTCACCTCAGAGGGACATCTGAGCTGAGACCTGAATGTCAAGAAGGAACTGAGCTTGCAAGGATATTGGGGAAGAATTGTAGGCAAATGGGACAACAAAGGTAGAGACCCAGAGATGCAAACACATGTGGAGTGTTTAAGAGGCACAAAGAAAGCCAGGATGGTTATAGCTGAGAGAGGTAGGGAGAGGGTGATAGAAGAGGAGAGCAGAGGAGTCAGCCTTGTGGGCCGCAGTAAGGCATGTGGTTTTGATGCTGATGGTCTTGGTAAGGCCTGTTTCTGCAGCTGTATCCAGGGGCAGTGGGAGACAGAGCATCTGTCTCTCCAAATGGCCTTCAATGCATTGGCCTCATTAACAGAGGCTCTCTGAGACCTGTTGATGCTGAAGATTCAACCCTTGGGGGAAAAACCCCCAGGTTTGCCTCCCTACCTCTGTAATCATATTTTCCAGGATTGCTGTCTTGTTGAGGCCACGAGGGCTGGCCCTAAGAACAGCTACTTGGAGTCCACATGTCTGGAAAGGATGATCTCAGTCAAAAAATTAGCCTCACTCCAACATAAAACATAATTTCATTTGAAAAAAGGTTGCAAAAATGTTGCATCTACAAACCTATTGCTTCCAAAAGCTAGCAAGCTTCATAAGCAAGGATTTTAAGCAGTGGAGAAATAAATCAGTGTGTTTGTTCATTATTCAACAAATCCCAAAAGCTGATTTTGAGGTCATCAAAGATTTCTAAATTGCTCAGCCCAATGGTCACTTTTTAGAACTCATTTCATTGGATGTCCAGGCAGATTTTATATAGAACAACTTCATTTTTTGTTTATTGTCTTTGTTTTCTTTAAACAATTTTTATTGTGATAAATTATATACCACTATAACATACAATTCACCATCTTAAACATTTTTAATTGTGGAGTTCAGTGGTGTTACATTCATTCATAATGTCGTACAACCATTACCATGATCCATCTTTAGAACTCTTTTCTTCTCATAAAACTCTATACTCATTAAACAAGAACTCCCTATTACCCCCTTCCCCTACCCCTTGGCAACCACCTTCTACTTTCTGTCCCTGTGATTTTGACTATTGTAAGTTCTTAATAACATGAACTGGCTTATTTCACTCAGCATGATATCCTGAAGGTTCATCCATGTTGTAGCACATGTCAGAATTCTTTTTTATCTATTTATTCACTGATGGCCACTTAGTTTGCTTCCATGTGTTAGCTCTTGTGAATAATGCTGCTGTGAACATAGGTGTACAAACATCTCTTCAAATTTCTGCTTTCAATTCTTTTGATTATATCCCAGAAGTGGAATTTCTGAGTCATATGGCAATTTTAATTTTAATATTATGAGGAAACACCATACTGTTTTCCACAGCAGCTGCACCAATTTACATTCCCACCAACAGTGTACAAGGGTCCCAATTCCCCTACATTTTCACCACCCAGTGTTATTTTCTGTTCTTTTGATAGTAGCTCTCCTAATAGGTGTGAGGTAGTATCACACTGTAGTTTTTTAAATTAAAAAAAGTTTAATTATTTTTTCAATTACAATTGACATATATTATATTAGTTTGAGGTATACACCCCAGTGGCTATTATATAAGTTACTAATCTCTCTGCAGTTTTGGTTTGCATTTCTTTAGTGATGAGCGAGGGTGAGCATCTGTTCATATGCTTATTGGCCATTTGTATATCTTCTTAGGAGAAATGTCTAGTCAAGTTCTCTGCCCATGTTCATGTATTTATTAATTTTCAGTAGTTCTCTCTATATTTCCATCTTTCTCAAGCCTCCTTTTTCTTCTGGCTCTTCTGCTGCTATACTCTCCTGGAACGTCTGCCCTACCTGGCTTATCTTGTTGAGTCTCCTTTACCAATTGTGAATGCCGAATGTAACTTCTAAATTCTGATGGCATTTACAGCTCGAACATGATTCAGCCAGTGATGAGCAAAAGGTATAAACAGGGTGTTATGGAAGCACACGATATGGGCATTTGTTCCAAACAGGGATTCGAGAAGTCGCCTGGCTGAGAAGGCTCATGAGTCAGAGCTCCTGATCTGAGAGAGGAGGACAGTGCTTTCCTGGCAGAGAAAATAGCCACAGGAAGAGAATTTCATGGCATGGTATGGCATGTGGGATTTGGCCTTCTGACAGCAACAAATTTGTGATGGAAGGCCGTGGAAAATAAGACTTGGAAGGTAAGCAGAAGCAGGTTAGAATGGTCTTTTTTTTGACTGTGATGAGACATGGTTTTAAACTGGAGACATGGTGTAAACTGGAGAGTGACATATTTTGCATTTTAGAGTGATTCTTGTGACCGCAGTGTGAAGGATAAAGTTAAGTGGGTGAGACTCAGTCAGGGTTACAATTAAAAGGCCCTGGGAATAGTTGAGGTAAGAGATGATGGTGGCTTGGCCTAAACTGTTAGCAACAGAAACTGAGAGGGGCAGATGGGTTCCCATGGATAGGCAGGAGAGACAATTATACAGGTGGCAAACACAAGGCCTGTGGGCTGGATCTGGCCCTTCACCTTGTTTTATTGGGCCCATCATCTTGTTTCTACCTGGCAGCAGCACCAAGCTCTCACTTAACTGTTAAGGAGTAGTTACATCTATACAGTCCTAAAATTACATTCGGCCATTTGAAGGCAACCTCAAGACTGATGTGGCCCCCAGTGAAAATGAGTTTGACACCCCTGAATTAGGAGACAAAATTATCAGACATAGAGTTTATTGGATGAGCAATCAGGTTCTAAGTCCCAATTCAGGAAAGCACAAAGGAGTAGATTCCAGAAGGCAGACCCTTCTGCAGTTCAACAAAGTAACTTGGCCTTACCCAAACTGTATGACCTTTCCCTCTGATGTTTGGGCATAAAACCCCTGTATACGAAATGTCCAGGCTGCAAAAGGCCTCAGTAAGTCTTTAAATTCCTCTTCTTAAGGATATGGAAACTGAGGCTCATACAAAGGATACGTTGCCCAGAGCTCTTCACTCCCATTTTTTGTAACAGCAGATTTGACCTCTAAGAATGACCAGATCACTGCAGGTTCTCCTTTCCCAACATCAGATACTTCCCTGAAGATATTAATGTTTAAAATATAGCTTTAGGAATATATCCTTTTCTGCAAGTGTTTTTAGCCTTTTTCTGTAATTGACTCTAAGAATCCACATTCAAAATCAACAAAGTACCAGGTGAGGTTTGGGGCTCTCTTAACCATGTTAGATCTGGAATATTAATGACCCCACCACCTCCAAACAGCTGTTTTTCTTATCCCACTAAACGTTTTCAATAACAAACTGATGGGTACCTGAATGGGACTTGACTCAGCAGAAATTAGAAATCATTCCAGTGAAATGTACCTTGGCTCACTCTGTCTATCTTCATGATGAAGTGTTCGTCCTAATTTGGGGGGATGATGGGAAGAAATAAAGGCCTTGAGGTGTTGTCCTCCATTAAGTTAACATACGATGGGATAAGTTTAAGTTTCAGCCCACAAGCTGCATTTATCTTAATTCTAGGGAGCTCTAAGAGTGGGAGAGATGTTATTTCTGTAATCATTGATGCATCTAAAAGAAGAGGCAATAAATGTCATAGAGCTGTGCCATCCCCATGGAAGAAGTCAGTTTCACTGTATGATAATTTTAAAAACAAATAGTCTTTTAAATGATAAAAATAAAATAAATGTAGTTGTTCATTTTGTAAGCAACTGTAAAACAATTGTAAACAATTGTAAAATCTCCCCAAAACAAAGCAAACCAACCAGATGGCCTAGATGTCAGGGCTTCATGCAGAGTTGCCCGAGGGTGCCCATGCTGTGGTCCCCAAGAATGGGAGCCTTCCAGTCCACTCCCATGGATTCAAATCCTGGCTCTACTACTGACTAACTGTATGGTGTTTGCATGTCAATAACTTCTGTGACTTACTTTACTTATCTGTAAAATGGGGGTAATAATGCCTGCTCCACAAGATTATTTTCAGGTTAACTGCTGTCAACAAGGTAATGCACTCAAAGCACATACTACAGTGCTTTGTACCAAGTGGGTGTTCAATCTGTTCTCTTCAGGCTTCAAAATGTGATGCTGCTGTTAAGAGACTTACATTGGAACCAGAGGATGAAGAAGTGGTTCATTAACAACTGGCCCAGGGAGAATACACTCCATGGGAAACTGCAGGGTCGTTAAGCACCAATGGTGGTAACAAGGCCATTAATTTCCTGGGGTTTCATTTATGGAGCCACACAGTGAGGTGATGCTTAACTCAGCAGGAGGGAAGAGTTTGGTGGTGTCTGGGGGCAGGAGATCACAGCTACTTTGCAAGGTAGACTGGCTGTGAAATGCCAGAAGAATTGTGCATTCACTGTGTCTTCACTGTGGATCATCCCTAAGGACAGAACATCTGAAAATCATTTTTGTGTGTTCATTGCAGGCAGTGAGGTGTAAAGAGCGTTGACTTTGGACTCTTAGACCTGACTGTGAATCACATTTCTAACATAGCTAACAAGAGACCACAGACATCTTACTTCACCTCTTTTGACTCAGTTTCTTCATCCCAAAAATGGGGAGAATTGTGAGTTGCCTTGAGGGCAAAATTGGAGAATATGGGATAAAGCACTTTGAGAATATTTTTTAAACTTTAAAGTCCTACCTAGGCAATGGAAAGTATTATCTTAGTATAATGGGAGTGATTTAAACTCAGGTGTTTTCTCATTTCCTTTCATTAACCTTGTATGTCTCCTCCATTTGTTTGCTTGAAATAGTAGGTAAATGAGTTATTTCTACCAATTGTCAACTACTCATGCTTTGGCTAAAATCCATTGCAAAATTTACAAAGCAAAGAGCAAGTACAACGTGATCTTCAGAAGTTATTTCATTAGAATGGATTTCTGAATGTGAAAAATCAATATCCCCTCAGAGGAAATTTCTGGAAGAACTGAAAAACCCGCATATTACCATATCAATTTGAATGGACTATATAAAATAATTTTAGCTCTGATTATTTTCAGCAACTAGGAAAAAATGGAGAGAGTCTAAAAGTTATATAGATAACCATGCCAGACAGTGGAGATGTTTTTTTTAGGACAAAATGTAAATGTGGAAATAACTCTGAAGACATTTCTAAAAGACACCAGATACCGAACCAATGTCCTTACCATGGCTTATTAGACCTCATTTGGTTTGCTCTCCACCTGCCTTTCTAGCTTTATCTTCCCACCTTGTTCTCTCTGCTCTAGATGTCTATTCTCCATCAAGCCATGAAAGTTCCTACCTCAGAATCATTGCAAAGTTGGTTCCCTCTGCCTTGCAGGCTTTCTTTCCTAACTTCACCAAGTTAATTTCTACTTACTTTTCAGAACTCATCTTAAATAATCTTTCCTCAAAGGAAGTATCTAAGCCTCCAGATTCTCCCTGCTGTACCTCTCCCCTTACTCCGCATAGCACCCTTCCCTTCACAGAACCTCTCTTGATTTGTGATTAAGTATTTGGCCACTGTTTATTTTCTACCATGTCCACATGTGAGCTCCCTAAGGGCAGAGACCATGTTTGTTATGCTCACCAACAATTCTATGTACCTAGTATAAGACCTGGCACATGATTGGTGCTAAAAACATTATGAATAAAAACAAATGCTGAATAAATGAATGCATGACTCTTCTATAGCAACACAAGTTCTCAGAAACCAACCTGTTGGACCAGAAAGTTCTGATGTTTCTCATCTTCATCCTGGCAGTGGGAATGATGTGGTATAGTACATTTTCTCAGCCCAGAAAGAAAGCATTGATCAGGAAAAATGTTCTGCTATTATCTTTACTTATTAATCCATTTGTGTATGTTTTGAGGGGGTGGATAAAGTCCAGAGTATCTTTCATCATGTACCAAATGCTCCATGATATGGCTTTTGGCTCATCTTTCACCATTCTTCTAATTAAGAGTCAGATCAAAAGTCATCTGAAGCCTTTCCAGATCTCCTGGGAAGACTAAGGGAAACTTTCTCACTCCATTTTATATACGTCTCTGTCATAGCATGGATTTCATCATTCTCTAATTGGCTGCATATCCACTCTCTCATCATACTGTAATGTCCTTAAAGACATGGTTGAAATGTGAGATCTGTCTGGAAAAACTCCAGCCATTGTTTGTGTGACATCGATGTAACCTGGCAGCCAAGGTGAGTGGAATGGAATGTGCATGTGTGAACAAGGACGACTTCACTATACTAGTCAGTGAGGGTGGTAGATGCCATTGAGTGAGCATGTGTACTGTGTAGCCATTGCATTCAAAATGACTGAGCGAGTGGAGTAATGGATCTGCACCAGATTTTGAATTAACATGAACATTACTCTGCAGAAACTATTCGGATGTTCAGAAGGCTTTCAGGGACGAAGCAATGAGTGCAACACAAATAATAGTGTGGTATGTATGCTTCAAAGATGGTTGAGAATCAGTTGAAAGTGATTCACATTCTGGAAGGAATGCAGCAAGCAGAACACCTAGAATGTTGAATGTGTTCAGGCTGCAATTAGCAAAGACCAGTGACTGACAGTGCAAGAACTAGAAGCTAATCTGAAGATTCCAAAAAACTACTGTGTCTGAGATTGTGATGCAGGATTTTGGCATGAAAAGTGTTGTGGCAAAATATGTTCCACAGCTTCTGCTACCAGAGCAGAAGGAACATTGTGCTGCAGGTGCTAATGACACTGGGAGAACTGTGTGAGGTCCTAAGGTGCCTATCTTGAAGAGGGTTGAGGCATCACTGTTCTATGTACAATGTTTCTTGTATCTTCTGCAATAAATGTCTCTTTCTTATAGTGCATGGCTGGATACTTTCTGGACAGACCTCATTCCCCAACTGTGCTTTCAGCATGAGGACAGTACTAGATATAGTACTAGGTGCCTGATGAACACATTTTGATGAATAAATAAATGAATCAATCCTAAGATAGTTAGAAAAATTCAATATAGCAAGGAAAATTGGCCCAGACATTTTGACTGGCTCTTTAATTTTTTCACATGTCTTGTAAATATGTCAACCAAACATATTTGGTCTTTCTACAGTAAGGTCTACCTGTTGACATTCCTAGTCTTTAAGAAAATATGATGCAATGGCAAAGTGGTGCCTATTTTTAATTCTCATCACTATTCACATTGGAAAACAGCTACTTAGCACATTTTTCAATGACTTTCATAAGGTAGATTTTTCCCTTCTTTTTTTGTTAGCCTCAGGTTCTCAGCATGTGATACTACAATGTTTTTGCTCCAGATTTGCAAGTGCAATGGCATTAGTTCTCAAATCAGTTTGTCACATGGAAAATGTTCTACAACAAACAGGATTAATTGTTCTCATTGTGTAAATGTTTTGAAATGCAAGGAAGCCCATCTCTCATTGGATTCGGGTTGACTAGAACTACTAGAACTCCAACCTATAACTGTCTCTTTAGCCCCATTTCCTGGAACCCTAAATCACACTCTGTACAACAAAATGGATCAGCCTGTGGATACCATGTGATTTTATGCTTCTATACTTCGTCCAAACTGTTTTCTCCATCTGCAAGATCTTACCCCAGTATCGCTTGTGAAATTCTCACTTATCTCTTGAAAATCATTTGAGGTGTTACTCCCTCCAGGAAGCCTTCTTCAAGTACCCTGATCTGTTTTGGATTCTTCTTCTTCATTCTCTCCCCTAGCTCTGTTCCTTGCATTGATGGGAATGAATATGTGGTGCTGGGAGTTCAGCTGAATGTTTAAGAAAATAAGTTTTGGAGTTAGCATGAGGCTGCATTTGAACTCCACTACTTACTAGCTTTGTGATCTTGGGCAAGTTATGGATTCTTTCTGAGATTTCATCTTCTCCCATGAAATGAGGTGACTTTACAGAACAGATGTGACTATTAATAAGAACTCCATACTGAGTAGTTTATACAATGCATAGCATATATGAAGCATTTCATATATGCTGGGTGTGATTTTACTGCCAGTAATATCAATACTACTACTATTAATACTTCTACAACTACCAATATCAAATTACTTACATACCATGTTAAAACTATCCATTTAGGTACTTCCTTCTCCCAGTGGACCTAGAGCAGCCAGCCATTTCAGGTTGCCTAATATTGAGGGGATTCCTGGAATATGGGACTTGCAGTGTTAAAACTAGGATGGTCTCAGGAAACCAGGATGGCTGGTTGTGGTCACTGTCACTGGGCCATAAAAAACTTAGAGAAACTCTGACCTCTAATATTTATATTCTCAGTACAGAGCACATTACTTTTTAGGTATCAACTTGCATTGATAGGAGTGGAGTTAATGGGAGCTTTCTCATTTTTTCCAACCATATGTTTCCATACCCTGTATTTTTCTTTATACTTCCCATCTGTGTTAGTGTGCTAGGGCTGCCATAACAAAATACAGTGCAATAAGTGGCTTGAACAGTAGAAACTTATTGTCTCATGGTTCTGGAGTATAGGTGTTCACGATTAAGGTTCCAGCTGATTTGGTTTCTGCTGAGAGCTCTCTTCCTGGCTTGCAGATAGCTACCTTCTCACTTTGTCCTCACATGGCCTTTTCTTGCTATGTACACAAGGGAAGAGCAGGCTCTCTGATGTCTCTTATAAGAACACTAATTCTATTGGATCAGAGTGCCACCATTATGACCTCTTTAATTTTAATTATTTCTTTAGAAGCCCCGTTTCCAAAGATAGGCTCACCTTTTTTTAATTGCTTTTCATTATTGCACTTCACAGATATTGTGGTTTCATCAAATGGAGGCAAGACCCTCCACCAGAGAAAAGATTATGATTTGAAGATGCTGGTTAGCATTTTTCGGCAATACAGCATTTTTTAATTAAGGCATGAACATTGGTGTTTTTAGACCTAACATTATTGTACACTACAGTACATTGTAAACATAACTTCCATGGGCACTAGAAAACCAAAAAATTCATGTGACTTGCTTTATTGCTATATTCAGTTTATCACAGTAGTCTAGAACCAAACCCACAGCATCTCCAAGGTATGCCTGTACAGCCACATTGAGGGTCGGGGCTTCAACATGTGAATTATGGGAGATACAAACATTTAGCTCATCATACCACCTTAACCTCCAACTGTACCACATTTATAAACCACTGTATCTGTTTGCTATTGTTCTCTAAAAAACCACTCCAAAACTTGGTGACTTCTAACAGCAAGTATTTACTTAACTCATGAGACTGCAAGTCATCTTGGGGGCTTGACTCATCTAGGATGACTTTCCTCATGTATTTGCGGGGTTAGTTGGCAAGTCAGCTGAGGCTTTTAAAATCTTGGCTGGTTTCTCTCACATATTTGGGGCTCCAACTAGATAGGCTAAATCAGCTCTGCTTTACACGGCCCCTTGATTCTCCAGTAGGCTAGCTCAAGCTTGTTCACATGGTGGGGACAAGGGACTGAGAGAGAGAGGAAGTGTGCAAAGCCTTGAGGGTGTGGGCTGGGAACTGCTCACCATCTCTTGTGTTGCATTCATTGGCCAATTAAAGGTACAACACCAGCACAGATTTAAGGAAGGAAAATAGATGCTTCCACTTGAGCTATAAAATCACATAGCAAAGAGCATAAATACATGTAGTTATGTTTATAGGATTATGATTGTGGTCATGTTTATAATCTACTGTAACCACTAACCTAACAGCTGATGCTCAGTAAATGTTAGGTTCAAAGCAGACATTCTGAGTCTCATAAAACGGCAAGATCTTGGAAATAGAGTGTCCAGAAATTAAGGGAAATTGGTGCAACAGGTCAGTGCATTATTTAAAGGAGGTTATAACATAGTCTTAGTACAATAATAAAGTGTTCTTACTGGGACATGATATATGCATATAATGCCCTAATCAGGGGGGTCAAACTCATTTTCACTGGGGCCCACATCAGCCTCGTGGTTGCCTTCAAAGGGCTGAATGTAATTTCAACTCCTTAACAGTTAAGGAGTAGTTACATTTATATAGTCCTAAAATTATTTCGGCCCTTTGAAGGCAATCTCGAGGCTAATGTGGCCCCTGGTGAAAATGAGTTTGACAGTCCTGTCCTAAATGGTCAGAAAATTACTCAGCTGGCCAGTTTTAGAAAGTTTCACAAACTGACCAGGGAAATGGATGTGAACTTGAAGTTGATTATGTGTGTTCCTCCTGAGAGTCTGGGACAGTCTGGGTTGGTTCTGCATTAGAGAAGGAGGAAGTACCCAGGAGAGGGGTCTGGAGAAATGAGGGGATGACAGCTCCTAACAGCTGCGTACCACCATGGGGTTCCATGCTACCTCTAACAATCAGCATACCTTAGGTTCACTCACACATTCATCATTCAGTTAACAAATTTTACTACATTGGGGAAATCGTATGGTTTGGCCCCAGTAGCTGGTAAAGTGGATAACAGTGAAAACAAAAGCACTAGGCTAAAAAGGAGCCATTTGATTTGATATTTTTTAGTTCAATTCGCTAAACAGCTGAATTAATTAAAAACTACTTTAGGACCACTTTATATCCTTAACCAGCAGAAACAGGATCTTTGGGCCTCAAGGGGCTTTGGGTGAGAAGCCCTCAGACAAACACTAGCAGCAAGCTGCAGTTTTAGAAGCACATGTTTGGAAATCACACGCCCTTGCAGGGGAACACTGGAGTTAATTGCGGATGTGGGAATAAAGCAGGTCATAAGCTGTGAAGTTAAAAGGCCTGGGAGGGTGGTGATTTGAGGAAGGCAAATGAATTAAGCTCAGGCAGTCTCTGCAGAACAGAACAGTACTATTATTAGACCAGAGCCTGCGAGAGAAAAAAAATAAGGCTTGGCGGAAAGAGTTGTCCAGAAGGAACCTTATTCAGATGGAATTCTGTTTGTGGGCTGTGAATTCAGAATGCCTAATGTGTCCCAGTGGGTGGTAGAGCAGAGAACTTCAGATGGGGGGCCAGGCAGGTTCTTGTGTAGTCCTGGTTCTGTTTCCAACTTGCTATGTGACCTCAGACAAGTCTCCTCAGCAATTATGGCCTCGGTATTCTCATTGGTTAAGTAGATAGTACCTCTGATTATAGGGCTGATAGCAGGCTAATCATATCACATATGTACCACATGCTGGTATTAGATGTAAATATTATAATGGCAAACCTTAGAATGTCAAGGTTCATAGGAAACTTTAATACTTAGAATTGCATCACAGATGATACATGGTTTATGTACACCTTCTCCTTGTTTATACTCACTCTTTGTAGGAAGGTATAGTAGATGCTGTTGGTGCCCCACCCAAATCCACTGGCACTCACATTCTGTTGAAGGCTTCTTGGTACATCTGTCTACAAATGAAGCAGGCTGACAGTACCCAGGAATTAATGTCCTTGGGAGTAGCCATCAGCTAACTACAAAAGGGAGGTGGTGGGTAAATGCTCCACCAGCTTTTTCGTTCCTCAGATGGAGTAGCTCTGAAGCATACATAGGCTTCATCATCTCCCTGAGGAGCCCGAGGGGACTGAGCTGCAGTTACCCATAGGGATGCTCTATGTACTATCACCCCCTGAAAATGACTTCTGTCCCTTTCATGCCTCACTGTCCACTCCCCTACTGGTGCTTGTAGGCATTGCCTACCAAATAAACCACTTGCCTTTAAATCTCATAAGACAGTAAAGACTGCGCCTGATTCATTTCTGGATGGTAGTACTTTGATTCTTGGGCAGAGATAACTATTGGGTGAAGGAAGTTTGAGTTTAAATTCCACCCTCTGTGGTTCCAACAATTAAGCCCATTCTATTTTCTCATGGCAGTTTTTTCTGTCAGCTGAGCTTTAACTCCATTCTTTCCTCACCATCTCTCACCCCTCAATCTTATCTTCTCCAGAAGATTCACTTCCAATTTTTAAAAATTCTCTCTCATTACTTGATTTCAGGTTTGCTCTCCATCCTGGATTCTGTATTAACATGACATACTCAAGTGGTGGCAACTTGAACCTGAGCCCCATAATGCACTTGGTGCTTGCTTTGTGGCTGGGTAGTGTCACAATGCTGGGTAGCATTGTCTTAAATCCTTATGTGTACCAGGTACATGGTCATGATCTATATCCACTGTCTAAACCCTTGAGTCTTTCTCAAATCCCTTGTGTACCCATGCCCTTTGATCTCAAGACATAACATTCATTTAGTCATTCATTCAACAAACCCTCACCAAGTCTATATGCCAGGCTTAGGGTTAGGCTATGGACTTAAGAAGGTAAAGAAGACAAATACCTGCACTTGAAAAGTTCAATATAGTCTACTGGGAGACACAATAGATACTCAGTTCACATTTTTAGACTGAGCAAGAATGCAAAGAGATTGTTACAGTGCAGTGTGGTCAATGAGGTGTGACACAGCAGCAGTCTCAGTGAGGTCCTTGGACCTGGATCATCAACATCAACTGACATCTGCGCAGGTACATCCTCAGGCCCCACCCATTCAGACCTACTTAATCAGAAAGTTTGGCTCTGGGGCCAGCAGTCTGTGTTCTAATAAGCCCTCAGTCATTCTGATGCTCCCTAGAGTTTTAGAACCACTATGACAGAGAAAAGGAGAGGATTTTATGGTGGGAGAGAGAAGGGTGTAGGTATATCTGAGTATTTATATAGGGGTGTGAAGAGAATGAGATGCATATGCAAAGAGAAATAAAGGAAGGCTTCCTGGATTAGGTGAACCCTGAGGTAAATCTTAAAGGAGCAGTATGACTTGGCTTAGTGAAGACCATCCTGAGATGAACTCAGTAATTTAAAGACCAGATATTCCTAGTGGTGGGTCAAAATCAGGTAAAATGTTTTATCATAATTATGTTTTAATTATAAACAAATAATTATTTAGCAGTTTGTAATCATAGAATGGAAACTGTAAGGAACACATTTTGACCTAACAGAAGAAGCTTTGAAGGATCCATCAAAGATTCTCTCAAATAGGGCCGCCCCTATTCCCATACTTTCCCACCATGGTTTTAAACCTCTTGAAGGCAGAACGTTCTTGACTTGATTTTCCTTTTTTTTTTTTAAATAAACACGACCCAAGCACTATACTCATGGCTCAGTGCATAGATACTCAACAGGTATTTATGGATTTGAGTTCTTAGAAACAAAGGGCACAAGGCAGATCTTTCCATGTTCATTTTTTTTTTTTTTGGCCACATGCCACTAAGCAATTGGTTTAGGTGACTTTAAATAAAATAGCTGAATTAAACCGAACATATGTTTGCTGTTGCAGAGACATAACCTACCTGTGGAGAACAATTTGGAGGTGTAGGTGTTCCATGTTGTTCTTTAGGGTCCCCAGTGTCTAGATTACGCATATCGACAAAGCAACCCTATGGTGCAGGTGATTTCTACTGTTATACAATAACGCAGATTATAATTAGTTTGTACAAATGCTAGTAATTCTTAGTGCTTGTAGAGTGCTTTCTATTTTACAACACATTACATCCACTAACTCATCTGATTCTCACCAGTTTGAGAAGCAGGCACGGCAGGTATTGTTAGGGTCCCTATTGCTCAGATGGGGGAAGCCATGACTGGAAACAGCATAAGGTCATTTCTGCTGTGTTCTGTGGGCTAACGCAGTCACAGACCAGACCAGGTTCAAGAGGAGGAAAATCAATCCCATTTTTCAGTGGGAGGATGCCAAAGAAGTTGTGCCATCTTTAATGCAGTGCAATAACCTTCATACGTGACCTCCTGCAGGGGTGTCCAACCCGAGGCCCACGGGCTGCGTGAGGTCCAGGATGGCTAGGAATGCGGCCTCACCCAAAATTGTAAATTTACTTAAAACTTTTTTTTGTTCATCAGTTTTTGTTAGTGTTTGTGTATTTAATGTGTGGCCCAAGACAACTCTTCTTTGAGTGTGGCCCAGAGACACCAAAAGGTTGGATGCCCCCGTTAAAGCCTCAGTTTCATCTGTAAAATGCAGATAATGCCTACATCAAAGGGGCCATAATAGGGTCTCAGATAGTGGCAATTATTATCAGTGACCAATAGGGGAATCTTTTGATTCCTTTTAAGAAGGGAACAGCTAATCATAATATGTGGAAGAGAGTCAATAAAAGTAAGAAGGCAAGGCATACGTAAGAACTTTGACTGCTGTGGAGTCTTAAACACTGTCCTCTAATTTCCAGGGGTTTTTTTCTTTAAAGCTAACACATAAGACATTTGCTATATACCAAACACTCTTTTAAGTTCTTACATTTATTAACCACTACAACCCTGTGACATTGATGGGATTGTTGTCACTCCTGTTTCACAAGGGAGTAAACTGAGGCACACAGGTCTGAGGAGGTGCTGTAGTGAACGGTGGAAGTAGAGTTGGGCACATTGGGCCAGATGCACGTTCTTCACTCTCATTCTCCGCTACCTGCCAGGTATATTAACTGTGCATCAAGTCACTCTTTCCATTGCCAGGCAGGGGCGCTTACCTTGAAAACATAATTAAATCGCAATTTGTCTCAGACTTAAAAAGAGTAAATTTGAACTCCTTAAATAAACACAGAAGAATTTTTAGAAATTGAAAAATTTGAGAATGCAGGGCATCAGCTATCTGCCCAGGGTCCTTGTGGTCCTCTGCCAGGAGCCCCTCACTGCTTCCACAGAGGTAATCGTCTCTGGAAAACCTCCCCTGGGGCTGGAGCGAACAGTGGGCACACATACCGAACAGTTCTCTCTGTGAAACCCTGAGACTTGGGGTCCTTCATCTACTTTAAGCATATACTTGTCAGCTTCCAGTATTATACAGTCCTTGAAAGGCTTTCTTAATATTTTCTCCCTGTGGGGTGAGGAGTATCGAGTTGGGGAGGCTGTTGAATTATTTATCAACTGTGTTTGCGGACCTTTGGTATTCAACAGAGCACAGGCAAAAACTTGGAAAGATCAGCATGTCCAGAGAATCAGTATTCTGAAAGGGTACTTGTCAAATGGCATTTTTAGTTTGCTGCCTGAATTTTCAGAAGATATAGCTGAATTAACTAATATAATAAAATAGAATACATCATTTATAGGTATTGATGAAGGCCATATATCCAGTAAGGACTAAAGCACGTTAATCAAAAAGGAAATTGGCAACATTCTGAACTATGGCTCTGTTGATAGTTATTTTCAGTTGTGCTGGTAACCAGTTAATTTGGTTGCATGTTTCAGCAGGTGAGTGTATCAGTGGAGCCTGGTTTCTTGGGTGAAGTGCTAGAATTGCTGAATGAAACACAGTTCATTTACTCATTGCCACTGAAGAACCTACCAGTTAAAGCAAGAAGATGTAAAAACAAACAAACAAACAAACCCAGTCAGTAGAACTGTACTTCCAGGTGTGCCAAATGTTCTCACTGCTGCAGACAGCCAGCATGGTACCTTGCTTGTGCCATCCATGTAGCCACTGTGATGTTAGTATACACACAGTAACCTCTGTTCTGTTCTGCTCACCCCCAAAGCCATGTTTTGTGAAGGAAGGCAGGTGACACAAAGCAATGAGGCACTTGGAGAAGAAATCTAAGTGAAAAGAGTAGTAAATTTTCTCCCAAAGACAAACAGCTAGCTAAACCAGTGAGCAAAGATTTGACAATAATACACAGATTATTAGATTTGGAAAGGACACCTTAGAGAGGAGATGATTGGGTGGACAAAGGAATGATGTGCAAGTTAGAAGGGGGTTCTAGTTAAAACTCTGCCAGTATTATCCAGGTGGGTGACCTTGGACAAGTTCATATAAGGTGCTGGTTAGACTTGAGAATAGTTAAGGGGCTTTTCTGTCTCATAGTGCCAGCAACCTGCTTCCTGAGAGATGCTTATTCAACTACTTCTTAAATACCTTCCAGATGTGGCCGGATTTGCTGGGACCCCCCAGTACCTGTGGTCTCCTTTGCATCCAGACACACAACTAGACTTAATTTCGCAGTGGCTCCTTATGTGGCCATGATTGTAGATTCTGATGAATGAAATGTGAAGGGAAATGATACAAAACTTTCAGGCCTGGTCCATAAAATCCCCCACTTCACCCCTTGCTCTCTTACTCCATCATTTGGCCTGATTGATGTAATGAGATGAGACACTCACTACGTTTCAAGGCAACTCTAATTACTGGTCAGTTCCTTTCTTGTAATACTACCATTATTCACTATTAAATATAATTTATCGAAGTATTAGTTATAATTAATAATAAATAGTATTAGTTTCAGTTGTATTTGCATTATAGTAAATACTTAAATGGCATTTATGCACTGTTCTAAGACCTTGACATATTTCACTTCATTTAATCCCCTTGTGGAACAACTCTATATGCTGGTTCTGTTATAATCTCCACTTTACAAATAAGGGCAACAAAACACAGAGATTAAGTTATTTTTCCAAGGTGACACAACTAGTATGGGATAAAAATCTATTTTACTAGAGTCTTGTGAAATTGGCAGGTGAGACATGATTATTTCTGTTAATTTATGAATGAGAAATATACCAATCAGGACTCTTCTTAGTGGGAATTATAAGAAATCTGACTCAAACTTAGTTCATCCAAAAAGGTAATGAAGGGTTCACATAAGCCTGTAATGAACAAGCCTGTAAGTTGCTCTCTCTGGCTTCAGGCACCGTTCAAACCAGGACCTCACAAACATCACCAGGGCCAATCTTTCCCACGTTCTTAGCTCAATTCTATTTTGGATTGGCTTCTTTACAGAACTTCTTATGGAATCACTATGGCTGCTGGCAGCTCCAGACATATATTCTGTAAGTTCTTCCAAGCTAAGAGAATTAAGCTTTCAAAGGTCCTGTTTTTCATTGGATTGGATCTTGCACTCGATCTTGAACCAGTCGTGGTAGCCAAGGACTCCAGTACCTGATTGATCAGGCTGAGTGACATGTCCAAACTCTGAGCCAAAAGTCTGAGTTCATTCTACCCGAAGTACATGGCTGAGAATGTAGAAGGGGTTGGTAACAAGAGGAAAATGTGCTGATGCTGTGAAAAGACAGCATGAACATTGGGCAGCCAAAATATAGTTAAGGGGCTCTATAAGGAACCCAAAGCTCAGAGAAGTAAAGGGATTTGACTGAAGTCACACAGCTAATAAATTCCATGAAATAACCTAATGTAATATATCCCTTTGCATTTCCACTTCTGGTACCGTGACACTGGCAAAGCTTTTTTTTTTTTTTTAATGAAAAAAGGAATGGATAACATATGATTGAGAATTGAACCCATGTCTTCTGACTCTGCATCTTAATAGCACCCCATACACTGCTGTAAAGATTAGTAAGCAGTTGTTGTTTGTTGTAGAAAGTGGCTTTGAGTTTCTTGAAGGAAATGCTGCTTTGAGAGTTGGGACAGCTGCCTCTGCTTTGGCTTTCTCTCCCTTGGATGCAGTTCTCACCACTTCATGATTAACTCCATGAGCGAGAAGAGGGAATTCAGGAAAATGTTGGCATTGCTGATTAGTCCTTCTTACCATGATATGAGGCTGATAACTTACAGTGACAGATTCTTCTTTGAAGAGTCACTCCATGGCTGATAGTATTGGAGCTGAAAATACTATGCAGTGTGAACCAGTGTACTTGAGAATCTCAATCAAACTTGTGATGATGGGAATAGATTTACATTTACAGCTTTTAAGTACAAAGCAGCATTAATGCATTCATGTTGAACTAACATTATGCCTGGGGTTTAATTTCCAAGTGAGATTTTTCCACACAATTATTTCTCAGAAGCTGTTAAGTATAAATTAAGGAAGAAGTAGAGCTCAAATGTAGTTTTGAATTTTGTGCCTTGATGGTGTCTTTCTTATACATCCCTAGCTCTGTCCTCCAAAAGTAAATCTTCTACTGAAACTTTGTTTCCTCTGAAGGCCACAAAGAGAAAGGAGATCTCAGATCCAATTGATGGCTAGGTCGTGTCTGCTTTACCTTTGCATGTCTGTTATATCCATCTCCAGCTTCATCCCAATTCTCACTGCCTTCAACAGATCTTGTCAGGGGTTATTGTGACTTAACATAATAAAATCTTAACTTCCCACATATGTTGTGGGTCAGTGTAGGCTGTAGGGGGCTCTGCTCCGAAAAGTCATTCCAGGATCCAGGCTCCTTCCATTGTGTGACTCCACCATCATCCAGGGCCTTGTTCTCTGTGTAGCTCAAAGGTGGGGAAGAAAGTGTGACAATCCCATGGGATGCTTTCAGGGGCCAGACCTGGAAGAAAGTGCGTCATTCCCATCCTCATTTCATTAGGACTCAGTCATATGAACTTCTCATAAAGGGAGACTGGGAAGTGTAGTCTGTGTGTCTAGGAAAAAAGGAAATGTCTTTGCCACACTTGAAATATTGCAGTAAAATCCAAACTAATTGGTCTCTAAGTCTACAGTCTGGCCACACTGTCACCAGCAGTACCTAAAATGGAGTTGTCATCTTACTATTCCCCAGCTACTTTAATACTTGACCTATGATAGAAGAGAGAACCCAGAGTATGTAGGGTGGCATACAGAAGCCTCCTTGATCTTTCCCTGCTTCTCCAGCCTATGTTCTCATAGGGCCCTTCCTCACATCTGGTGCTCCAATCCTCTCAATTTCTTGTGGCTCCAGAACACCCAGGACTGTGCTTTTACTTCTTGCATTTGCACATGCTTCTTCCTAGCTTCTAGTTAGGCTAATTTTCAATTAATAACCTCATATTTTCACATTTGTCACCAGGTGAATATTTTAATGGAACTTAAGTTCTTGGGTGATGTGCTAGATTTACTGAATGAAAATGTTTTATTTACTCATTGCTACTTAAGAACCCACCACTTAAAGCAACAAGTTGAAAAAAAAAGCTATATTTCCCATCTGTCTATTGAATAGCCGTGTACGTCTTTCAAGATTCAGCTAAGTTCCCCTGTGAAGCCTTTACGATGCTCTCTGGCCCAGAGGAAGCAACCTCTCCTGACTCTGCCCTTCCCCCTTGTCCACGATGCTCTGCAAAGAGCACAGTACTGTTTGGGAGCATGATTCCACGATCTTAAGAGTAAAGAAGTCAGCTTCTGGATTTGAATTTTAATATCAACTTTACTACATGCTAATTCGGTGAACTTGGTTAAGTTACTGAGCATTTATATGCTTTTGTTTGTTCATATTAATGGATAGAACTGTAATGCTTACTGTTAGGACCATTGTACTTGGCACTCAATAAATATGAGGTCTTCACATTGTTTTTGTTGTTCCATACCTGTCTCATACTGTAGATTCTAAACAACTTGAACACAGGCACTGTATCTTCCTATGTGTCTTTGATATAGTCCAGCATTGAGTCATATGCTAAGAAAAGTCATTGAATGAATGAATTAATGACATGCCATATTTCCATAAAATTACCTCTTTTTTTGAGGGATAAAAAAATATCGCCTGCTCTCAAAGACATAGTAGGTGTACTCTTTGTCCTGTGTCTGCCTCAACCTCCTTCCTTGCTTTTCTTCTATTTTTTCTTCTTTTTGTTATTTTCTGCAGACCCTATTTCTTTAAAAACTCTTTTCTCTATGTCCCTTTGTCTTCATACCTCTGTCTTTGCCCTACCATGCTGATCCCTGGCACACCGTTCTTTTATCTCTGATGGCAAATCCTGCCCATTATTGAGTCAGTTATCTTTCTTCTGGAGCTTTTGTGATTTGCCTTAGCCATCATCATCCTTTGTTGTTTTAATTTTATGGGCTCCACAAATTCAACAGCTACCATGGTTTGAGCGCTCACTACCTGCTAGGTAGCAAGGTAAGCAGGTAATGATTTCTCTCCTGTGATCCTTGTAATTTTTCTCTTATATCTATTTATGCCCTTGTCTATTTTCCTTATTAGAATATAGGCTCCTTGAGGACAGGATTCAAGTTTATCTTCCCTGATGTATTATAGTTAGTGTATTCAATAGCTAAAGGAAAGAGAAAGACACAGAGACAACTATATCTACTTATTCTTCTTTACTGGGAATGGAGTTTATTGCCATATTGGAGGAATGATTGAGAAAATCAAAAGCAGAAAAGGATCTTGGCACTAGTATGGGCACTACTGTAGGCTGTGTTTGGACAATTATCAGGTGACTATTTGTGTTCAATATAATCTTCTTATTTGATTCAGTCTGAATTGGACTCTTACGGCTCTGTTTGCAGCAACATCATGGCTATAGTGATGCCGTGGAAAGTGGACATGGGTGAATGGAGTTGGAACCATTCCACTTGAAGAATGAAGGGCTTCATGAAAAAGATACCCAGAGCCTACATATGGACTTTCAGCACAGGAAGGGTTAGTCAGCCCCCAGCAGTAGAGTGGATTTAGTTTAAAAGCAAGAGGTTTTTTTTTCTTATGCCCATATTTTGACTTAATGGGGAATCTTACTTTGTTGATCCTGAAAAGTAGTACAGGTATTAATCTTCCCAGAACTATTAGAGCATTTTCATACCCAGAGGCTGAAGAGTGTACTAGATAAGTCTTAAGAATTGAGGACAAGATATTTTTATTCTTCATTATATTCTTTTTAAATCATTTTTATTGTTATTCTATTATGGTTGCCCAATTTTACCCCCTTTGCCCTCCTCCACCCACCCCACTCCCCTAGTTCCCAGAGTCAATTCCCACACTGTTGTCCATGTCCATGGGTCACTCATACATGTTCTTTGACTAATACTTTCCCCTTCTTTCCACCATTATTGCCCTCCCCTCCCCTCTGGTTACTTTCAGTCTGTTCTATGTTTCCATGCCTGTAGTTCTATTTTGTTTGTTAGTTTATTTTGTTCATTAGATTCCTTTTATAGGTGTGATCATATGTGAACTCATATTTGTTGGGCCAGGTGTGTGGGGGGGCTATTGCTTTTACACAGATTATCTGATTTAGTATTCACAAAAATTGTGTTCGCAATATCATTATTCTCTCTGTTTTATAGGTTCAGAGAGTTCACATGAAGTGTCAAATGTTATGTAGGCCAACAGTGCTGGAGCCAGGATTTAAACTTGAGTCCTACCTGAATACAGAGCCACTGCTCTTTGAGTATATATGCCTCCTATAACTAGATTGTTCTCTTCCAGTCTGAGAATGGAATTAAAATAAAGACATCATACAGATGCCCCAATTTAAGGAAGATGGTGAGATATTTATTACAGATACAGATTTAGACAGAGATACATACATATGACCAATTTCCAACTTCTGCTCCTGCATCACATTTCTTGTAATGACCTGATGCAGCCTCCTCATGCTTGGTTCTTGGATTACAAGCCACGTGACCTTGGTTGAGATACTTCACCTCTATGCGATTCAGTTTTCTCTCTTGTAAATAGAGGTCATAATAGTATTTACTTCATAGGGTTGTTATAAGGATTAAAGAAGATGAAGTGTTGACATGCTCCTCCCTCTGGAGCGTGTCCCTGCCTCCCCTCATCATTCCCTGCCACTCTCTGTCTGGAGCATGGCTACACCTTTCCCTTCCCCCTCTTCTTTCCTCCACGTGTGTTACCTTTGCCTTCTTCTTTCCTAAGCTGCAAAGACCCTTCTTTTACCTCTGTAACTTATTTCCTGAGCCTATGCAGCCCAACTGGATTGCCTTTTTACCTTTGTGACTTTCTAAATAAACTTTCTCTTATTAAAAAAAATGATGATAAGTGTTGAAAATAGTACTGGCACACAGCAAATGAATAATAAATGTTAGCTATTGATTTTTTAAAAAGTTATAAAGTACATATAACAAAAAATTGATATTACTTCTAAATTGTACATTACCACTAAATTGTAAAATTTACCACTAAATTGTAAATTTACTCCTAAAGTGTACAGTTTAGTGGCATTAAGTTTGTTCATATTGTTGTGCTACCATTGCCACCATCCATCCAGAGAGTTTTTCATTTTGCAAAACAAAGTCTCTACCCATTAAACAATAGCCCCATTCTCCAACCCCAGCTCCTGACAACTACCATTCCACTTTCTTTTTTCTATGAATGTGACTACACTAAGTACCTTGCTTGTCCTTAGCTATTGACTTTTTAAGAGTCAGAAGATTGAAGTGTAATCATAGCTCATCCACCCCCTGTGCATCCTTGGAAAAGAAACTTTCCTGTAGAGCCTGAGCTTCTTCATCTCTGAAATTGAAATAATAATACCCTTCCTCAGTTGGCATTGAAAATTAAAAGGGATGTGAGGTATGGAAATACTTTCTACCCTCCACAGTGTTATTTTTTTATAATACCTTAAAAGGTACTCACATATTCATTTGTCATTCATTCATTTCTCTGCCCATCAAAACATCCATTTCATTTAATGAAGTTTGCTAAGTTCTGGCTGTGCCAGTCTCTGTGGTAAGTCCCACTGTGCTAAGATGATATAGGCAGAGTCTGTATTCTCAAGAACCTCATAAATGATAAGGCAGAGGGTGTAGTAGGTGCTACATACACAGAGCCCAGTTCTCAGTCCAGTGGTAGATCAAAAGGGGAGATGAACTTTTCACAAGGAGGCCCCCCAACTGTGAAGTGCACTCCTGGAAGGAGCAGTGTGGTGGGCTCCAGAAGACCCGTGTGCCCCAGCTTCTCTGTTGGCTGGCCCTGGTGACCTTGAGCACCTTTCAGTTCTCAGCATGTGCTCAAGGAATGGTTTTCCAGTTGGATTCTATAGGATGCTAGAATTCTGTGGTCTCAGATCCTTTCTTCTGTAACTCTTCTTTTATTTGTTTTCATTATTGGGGTTCTGGGTGAAAATAGGGAAATGTTCCATTTGAAGAGTTTGAAATTATAGGTTTAACCTTGTGCAAAGTATCTAATCATTCCATACCTCGGTTTTCCTTCTTTAAAGTGGATATAACAGTTATTACCATAACAGAGTTCTTGGGAGGACTAAATGTGCTCATAATTATAGTAAGTACTCAGTAAGCACCTAACATTATCATCACTGTTATTTGGGAAACACTGGACAAGAGTGTCTCTCAGTCACTTCCTGTGATAACCTGCATCAGGGACTCTCCACCCTGGGCCCTGGATTTCTGTTTCCTTTCTGGTATCAGGCTCTTTGAGTTCCTTCTCACATTTCATATATACTCAGTCTTTGGATTCCTGCCTCCCCACACATCTGTGGGCTACTGTTGATACCTTGGGATAAGGACTGTGAGAGCCAGTGGGTCTTGGGTATCACATGTGTGCCCTTCTCGAAACCTGTGCGGAAAGTCAGCTTCCTTTCCTCTCCATCCCATAGTCTCATTAGCTCAAACACAGTCCTCAGCCTCAGAACAGTCAACTTGTTCAGTAAGTGAACTAATTACATTGGCTGTGTTTCCCTTTTGCCAATCTTGCCAATTAGCTATTTATAACATTTTCAAAGATGTTTGCCTAAAGTGCCCCTTTGAACCCAGGTTCAAAGATGTGACTCGGAGGATGAAAACAGCTATAACCACGCACCTCTGTCCCCTGATCACTTTGTGGGCAGGGATGAGTGGTTTTTTTTTTTTATTTTTAAGGATTTTTTTAAAGATTTTATTTATTTATTTTTAGAGAGGGGAAGGGAGGGAGAAGGAGAGAGAGAGAGAAACATTAATGTGTGGTTGCCTCTCATGTGGTCCCCACTGGGGACCTGGCCCGCAACCCAGGCATGTGCCCTGACTGGGAATCGAACCTGTGATGCTTTGGTTTGCAGCCCGTGCTCAATCCACTGAGCTATGCCAGCCAGGGCTAGGGATGAGTGTTTTTAACAGGATATCTTCCCAATATCTTTTTTTGGCAATGAATGGTAATCAGAGTCTTCAGGGTTGGTTGAAATGGCTTGTGAAAGAAAAAAAATGAAAAGGAAGGAAAAAGAAAAAAGGAAGGATAAGAGGGAGGGAAGGAGAGAGAGAAAAAGAGAGAGACGACTATGGACAACATATCAGGAAGTGTGTTTGACTGATTGTCACAGGAGATAAAACAGGAGGGAGCCTCTCTGACATCACAAATCAGTGTGGACATAACAAACTGGACCAGGTATGGGCAGGTGAGGTGGTGCATGACATGGGAGCAGTTACGTTAGGTGTCAGCGACCACTCTGCAGCCCCTTAAAGCATGGAGTGGATGTGGTGCAGTCAGTCAGGGGTTTCTCTCCCTCCTTGACCAGTGAAAGAACAATAGTGTCGCCTTTATTTTATCCAGCATATATGAGGATGGAGAAATCACTAAAGTTAGAGTCCTTTGCACTGGGCTCGCATTCTAGATCCATTGGTTCTCAGATCTTAGGCTGCTTGAAAATCAACTGGGAACATATAAAAATGCCTGACTTCCAAGCATTCCAATTCAGTAGTACGTGGCCTGGGTCCCAGAAAGCAAAACCCAGGGCAAAAGCTTATATCCTACCACTTTATGGGGAACAGAAATCCCAGAGAAGTACCAGGAGGACAAAGGGAATGAGGAAGGGAAGGAAGGAGTACCAGACAGGGGCTCATTATTGCGCTGACTACCGTTCCATGTCGAGTGAAACCAGTTTCTCACAAGACTGTTTTCCAATAATCCTGGAACCAGTGTGTTTTAGGATGGTGAGACCAAGGGGAGGGAAGGGGAAGAATTGATCCACTGTCTCCTGCTTCCATGGGTTAATAAGGCTTGCCCCATGGAGCATGAACTCCTCTGCACTTCCAGATAGAAAATGCCTGGGTAGCAGTTGGGTCTCGTGACAGCTTATGCCTTAGCCAGGGCAGTTAAGGATGAGAGATGAAGGCATATTTCATTGGCATAACCTAAGTTTTTTCAGATTACACTCATGGGAAGCTGAGTTAGTAGGGACTGGGGAAAGCTGGTGGCTGTAGAACAGGTGACCAAAGGCTCTTGAGAGAGGCAAAGCCAGTGACCTCCAGTGTAGCACACAGGGTGTCCGTAAAAACCCTAAATGATACTAATATCAGGGTGCTAATATCAGGGATGCTAATGATCTGGGGCTCATACTTTGAGAAACCTTCCTTTACACTTAGTGACCTAGGGCAAACCACTGAACTCCTCTGCACGTCAGTTATTTCAGTTGTAAAACAGAGAGAAGGATGTTGAAACCCACTTTGCTGAAGATAAAACTAAATAGATCTCATGGAAGCAAACACTTAAATGACAACAATCCACACAAATCCGCACCGATATTCTGCACTGGAACAATTGCAGTATGACTGGACATGAAAACATCCTTTCCCTGTTTCAGTAACACTCACAGAGCCAAATGTGTATATGGTGAATGCACGTGGACATTGCTATTAAGCAAATATGATACAGCTGAAGTTTGTAGAAAGCAAGCAATTCATTCAATTTTTAACAAATTTTAATGATTAACTTTGTGCTAAAATGCTGGGAGGTGCAGCAAATGAAAGCGCTCCAGCTCCATAGATTTAAAAAAAAAAATCAAGGAGCAATTTGGGAATTGTACTTCTGTTTACCATTCTAATTATAAGGCTAATTAAACCCTGATTAGTGGTCCTTGAGTATAAATACTTTTGCTGTGCTTGGTTCCCTTGTGGAACATTCAAGACCAATGAAATTCAGGTACATAAGCAGACTCTCGTCTGCTGAAGGCTCTGCCACCTCCAGCTCTGGTGATGCACGTTACACAGGGCAAAAGAAAGTAACTGGGTTAACACCTTCCTAGTCCTTGATAGGGACAGGCATATATGACCGCCACCTTCAGTTTTAACATGCTAAGGATATGATTGAATAAATTGCAAGTTGTTAAGATACCATCATTGTTTATTTTTGGACTATGGTATTTCCACTAGAGAGGCTATTTTATTTGGAGGCAATTGAATCTTTTAGTAATTATCCTTTATGCATCAAATCCTAGCTTCATGATTTGGAATTAGCATTAGACAGGACTTTGGGGTTATCTTGTTTTACTCCTATTCAAAGTACAAATGTGCTGTTTCTGATGATTGTTCACTTTCTACTTGAATATTTACAGTGTTGAGAAACTGAGTACCTGAAGACTAAGCTCCTTTTATTTGGGAAGAATTGTCCCTAGTAGTTTCTTGTAGAGTCTACACCTTGGTCCAAATTGGAGTCTCTGGATCAACAAGTCATATAGTGAGTCCATTCTCTAGCAAACCGTTTCTGTAAAAGGCCATGTGAGAAATAGTTTAGGATTTTCAGGCCAGCTCTATGTGGTTTCTGTTGCATATTCTTTGTTTTGTTTTACAAATTTAAAAGATATAAGATCTATTCTTATCTCACAGATCATGGAAAAGCAGGCTTTTAGTTGGATTTGGCCTGTGAGCCCTTGATCTGTATGTTTAACACACACACACACATACATACATACATATATCTATAATATGTGTATGTATATGTACATGTATACAGTTGTTCCTCGGGCTTCGTTCCAAAACCCCCAGATACCAAAATCTGAGGATGCTGAAATGCCTTAGTCAGCCCTATATATCTGAGGGTTCTGCATCTGTGGTTTCAACCAACTACAGATCAAAAGTATGAGGTCTGTCCAGAAGTTATCCAGCCATGTACTGTGAAAAATAGAGACATTTATTGAAGAAGTTACAAGATAAAAGAAACATTGTACATAGGACAATGGCACCTCAGTCCCCTTCAAAGGAGACACTTTGAGACCTCACACAGTTCTCTCAGATGCCATCAGTTGCCCTGTTGTATTTCCCTCAGTCTCATCGATGGTCTGAAATTGCTTCTCTTTCAAAGGTGATTGTAGTTTTGGGAAAAGCCAGACATTTCAGGGTGCCAAATTTGGGCTGTAAGGGGGCTGATTCACCTGGGTGATTTAATGTTTTGCCAAAAAACTCTGCACGAGACATGAAACATGAGTGGGTGTGTTGTCATGATGAAGCTGCCAATCACCAGTTGCCCATAGCTACAGCCTTCTGAATCATCCAAATAGTTTCCATGGAGGAATGTTCAAGCTTAATGCAAAATTTTATGCAGGTTCGTTGTTCTACTCACTCATTTTGAATGCCACGGCTACACAGTACATAGTCTTGCTTAGCAGCATCTACAGTCCCACTGAGTAGTACAGTGAAGTTGTCATTGTTCACACATGTGCATTCCAGTCCTCTCTCCTTGGCTGCCAGGTTACATTGATGCCATGCAAGCCATTCTCGATATATTAACAATGGTTGGACTTTTTCCGGATAGACTTCATATATACTATTTTTCCCCTCTTTTTCCCTTATATGGAAACATACACACTTTGTCCCTTAATGGAAATGTTTCACAGCTTCTCTTTAGCACCCCTCAATTGCCAACATCATTACTCTTGAGCTTTGGAGCAATTATTAAGTAAAATAAAGATGGCTTGAAAACAGGAACTGAGAGACCATGATAGCTGACCTGATAGCCCAGATGGGTATCAAGTGACTATTGGACAGGCGGTGTATTCAGTGTGGACAGGTAGGAGAAAGGGAAGAGCCACATCTTGGGTGGGATGGTGCCGGATTTTACCACACTACTCAGAACAGCAT
Organism: Trachops cirrhosus; assembly: GCA_028533065.1. Taxonomy (NCBI): domain Eukaryota; kingdom Metazoa; phylum Chordata; class Mammalia; order Chiroptera; family Phyllostomidae; genus Trachops; species Trachops cirrhosus. Next base: position 37,243,338 of record CM052542.1, on the reverse strand, counting down.
GAAAGTTAAAACTTGTGAACTATTTATTTCTGGAATTTTCATTTAATATTTTTAGACCATGTTTTACCTCGAATAACTGAAACTGTGAAGCAAAACCGTGGCTAAGGGGGAAGTACTGTAATTTACTGCATTTTAGGGTGTTTGGTGATTTAGCATTCTTGCAGAAATAGAGAACTGATAGAAATAGATTTTCTAGAGAACCAGGCTTGGATGTTACACTGTCAAAACACCCAGGTCAGGAAAAGCTTCTAGTCATTCCGGGGTCCCATTCATGTGGAAATCTATTGCAACCTAGTGCCCCTGGTACCTGCCATTTCAACTCTGTGGCACTCAGGCCTGAAGCCAGAAACTCTACCCCAGCTCTTCCAGAAGAACCAGAGGCCTCTGCCATTTAGGCTGTTGGGAGATTAGCTCTCACTGTGTGGCCACTGTCTCATGTTGCTCTTTGTATAGCATCTTGTGTGGCTATGTGTCAATGGAGGAAGACGTGCTATTGACTGTACCCTTGCTGGAAGAGTGCAGGAAAGGTAGTTTTGATTGTTGAACAGAATGCAAGCTAGGAGGGGTTCAATGGGTCCTGCAGGGGGGCAAACTACAGTCTCTGCCACACAAGCTCAGGGGTCACTGATGCTATCCATACTTCACAGGTGAGCTACCAGAGCTTCAGAGAAGGTTAATGACTTGCCCAAACTCATATAGGATTCAAAGAGCAGCACCACCCAAGCACTGCCCTTCAGATACTGAGAGCTGTTTTTTTCTGTAATATAACAGCTTCCCCTCTCTCTGGGAGGGTGGCCCAGTCCAGGGGCAGTCAGTACTGCTGGTTGGAAAGGTTTGACATGGTCTGAGTTTCCAGGGCATTGCTGAACTTCCGACATGAAGCTACTTTGCCAGAAGTACTGGCAGAGGGAAGTCATACACTAAAGGTTCGAATTCTTCAGAGAAGCTGTGGTACGCCTCAGGAACCAGCATGAAACCAGACCTTATAACCAGACCAGTTGTCTAATTAGAAGAGCATTCCAGGCTCCTGAATTCATACCCTCCTGTCAGTAGGGCTTCGGGCTTGAAGGACAATCCGAGTGGTTGCCACATACATGGCAGCAAGATGCTTGCCCAGCTTGGATTTGCTGCAGGCCCTGGAGACGTGTCAGGACAGTGCTGCGCAGGGCGCCAGTTATGGAGGCTTCCTCAGCACGCAGCCGAGGACCACGGACTCCAGCCGACAATGAGACTCTAAGCCCACGGCGCTGCAGCCACCCTTTTCTTCTCCTGGGGTCCTATCATTTTTCAGACCAGTAGGATGGGTCTGCTTTGAGACTGATGAGTTGGACCACGATTGGAATATGGTGACTAGGTGGAAATTCTTATCAAACCAGCAGTGGTTTCTCCTACTTTATAACCAAGGAATAGAAAAGATAAAGGACATTTTTCCCCTCAGAATACAGGATAAGAGCGTTTATCCAGCTGAGAAGGGAATAGGGGCCATTCCCATGCCTTAGTGTAACAGGCTTGTTTGAGTACAGTCTGCTCTTCTTCCTGCTGAAAGTGACTCATCTCTGTGACTGTTCCCATGGACACAGGCTCAGTCATATCATTCTCTTCTGCTGTGTCCCCAGGCCTGAGCTTTTAAGAACTCAACTGATGTAGATGACAGAGACAAAATGCATTCTGAATTAGAGTAAAAGGCTTTTCATTTATTCTTTGAGACCCATTAAGCATAATAACAGAGGACAACTTTGACTTCTTGCTAAAGGTCTGCTGGCAACACATCTGCTAGCCAGAGAAAACATGGCCTTCTCCAGAACATGAGCTCACCTTAGCACCTGCTGTGCTGTGAACAACTAGTGATTTCTTAGAATTCATGCTCCAGCCACTTGGAATGAACATCAAATTGGATTAAAGGACAGCATTGTTTTAGCTGCTGTTACTGTGTTTCAAGCAGTTTATACCAAGTAGTTTTCCCATTTATATGAATGGTGGACTTAGGGACCAAGAACCCCTCATGTTTCTATTTTGTTTGTTATTATTATTATTATTCAAAATAAAAAACTTGAATGGGAGACAGAGTGTTCTAGTTAAAAGGGCTTTGATCCAGGATTCAGGGGTCAGGGCTCTAGTCCCCAATTACGGAGAATGCTTTGCCACATAAAATCTAATCTAATCAGTGCTGAGATTCGTTTATCTGGAAAAAGAACACATTACATTTAAAATATTGTTTTATTTCTACCAAAACTGATAGTGGTGAATATGGTTTCTATCTGTAGGATATTATTTTAGGTTTCTTAATCCCAAAGTAAAGAATAAGAAAGGTGAAATTCCCTCTATAATCCCAGGCAGTACTGGACCAGCACAGGTCTTCCCTGCTTTCCATCAGACCGCAGACTAGCCCCGCAAAGACATGGGCGAGTTCTATAATGGCAGAGAAAACAGAAAGCTAGTGAGCAGCTCTGCTGCTAGATGAGACTGGGTTGATTTGGAGTGGTATATATATCCAGAGGTATTGTTAAAAACTAGCAGTGTCAGTGGGAAAAAATTTAGAAAATCAACTTGTAGTTCTTGTTGAGGCAAAGCCACAGGTCAACAGATTAATCAGACATTTAATAGGGAGATTCAGAGACTTTGGACAGTGGACTTTGATAAGCAGCCACATATTCTGTTGGTCTGAAAGGCTATGTATGTGTGCGAGTCTGCATGCACACTCAGAAAACACCAGAGAGGGTCTAGCTGACTGCTCATCCCCGGATGAACATGAGGCCTGGTGAACTCATGCAGGAGACACAGGACAGCCCATCGCAGAGTACACTGGGCGGATTTATAAAGTGCTTGGACTTTGAATGTTTTCTCCAACTTACATACAGGTCCATCAGCAAAGGGCAGAAATCTTACTCAATTGAGGTAGTACTTCTGGCCAATCATTGGCTCACCACCAAGCTAGGGCAAGCCCCAGGAACATAGGAATAAAAATAAAAACAGGAGTAAAAAAAAAGAACTGAGTAGAAACATCAGCAGTTGCACAATTTGAGGGAGACAAATTCTATAGAATTGGTCTAGTAAAGTCCCTAAATAACAGCAAAACAAACAACAACAGTGCTGGCAATGAAACGACCTCTGGGGAGGACCAGAATTTTAAAAACCCTGCATATATTATCTAAAATGTCAATTTATGAGCAAAAATATATGGTATGAAAAGGAAAAGTGTGACCCATAGCAGGAAAAAATAGTCAGTAGAAACTGTTGCTGAGGGTTTGAGGGTTTAGATTTGGACTTAGCAAAAATGGCTTCAAATCAGCTGTTGTAAATATGTTAAGATTAAAATAAGCCACGTTTTAAAAATAAGGAAAATATGCTGACAATGACTCATCAAGTAGAAATCATAAAAACCAAATACAAATTCTGGAGTTGAAAAGTTCAATAATTGAAATGGAAAATTTTCTAGAGGGGCTTGAGCAGATTCAAGGTGTCAGCAAAAATAATTAGTGAACTTTAAGATAGATAAGATAGCATTTATCCAATTTGAAGAACAGAAAGGAAAAAGAGTAAAGAAAAATTAACATAGGAGTACATATATCTTTACAAATAAGTGTCTTCATATTTTTCAGGTCAATAGCCAGAAGAACAATTGCTGGATCACATGTAGTTCTACTCTTAATTTTTTTGAGGAATCTCTGTACTGTTTTCTATAGTGGCTGCATCAATTTGCATTCCCGCCATCAGTGTATAAGGGTGCCCTTTTCTCCACATCCTCTCCAACACTTGCTATTTCTTGTCTTTTTGATAATAGCCATTCTAACATGAGTGAGGTGATATCTCATGGTGGTTTTGCCATGTCTGTTGCCATCTGTATATTTTCCATCGAAAACTGCCTTTTCCTCTAACCATTTTTTAATTGAATTGGTTTGTTGTTGTTGTTGAGTTGTATGAATTCTTTATATATTTTGGATATTAGCCCCTTATCAGAAGTATCATTCGCAATATCTCCTCCCATTCAGTTTGTTGCCTTTTGTTTTGTTAATGGTTTCTTTTGCTGTGCAGAAGTTTTTAGTTTGATGTCGTCCCAAGCATTTTTCTTTGCTATTTGCCTTGCCTTTGGGGTCAAGTGCACAAAAACACTTCTGAGACCATGGTGCATAAATTTAGTGCCTTTGTTTTCTTCAGCGTATTTTATTGTTTCAGGTCTTACTTTCAAGCCTTTGACCCATTTTGAGTTAAGGTTTGGGTATGGCGCAAGATAGTGGTCTAGTTTTATGCTTTTGCATATTGGTGTCCAGTTTCCCAACATAATTTTGAAGAGACTTTCTTGTCTTGATTATACCTTCTTAGCTCCTGGGTAGAAAAGATATATGTACCCTATGTTCATTGCAGCATCATTAACAATAGCCATGACATGGAAAAAGACCTATGTGTTCAGTGGAATACTACTGAGCCATAAAAAGATGAGATGTTGGCATTTGTGATGACATGGATAGATCTTGAGAGTATTATGCTAAGTTAAATAAGTCAGATAGAAAAGGACAAAAACTATGATTTCACTCATATATGGAATATAAAACAAAAAATAAATTAGCAAAACATGTTCATAATAACAGACAGCAGAATGGTGTTACTAGAGAGGGAAGGGGCTGGGAGGGGGGCAAAATGGGTGAAGCAGATCATGTATATGGTAATGACAGGAAACGAGACTTGGGGTGGTGAGCATGCAACAGAGCATATAAATGTCAAATTATAATGTACACCTGAAAACTGTATAATGTTATTATCCAATGTAGCCCCAATAAACATAATAAAAAGAAAAATGAGCAGTGCCTCAGAGACCTGTGGGTCACCAATGAGCATGTCAGCACTCATTTAATGGGAGTCCCATAAGAAGATGAGAGAGAAAAAGGAGAACAAGTTCTTGAAAAAAAACAGTGGCCAAAAGTTTCACAAATTTAATGTAAAAAAGTTATCTGCACATCCAAGAACATCAGTGAACTACAAGTAGGATAAAGACAAAGAAATCCATGACTGGACACATCATAGTCAAATAGTTGAAAACCAAACACAAAGAAGAAACTATGACAGTGACCTTATGTGTCCTAAAAAGCCTGAAATATTTACTATCTGTCCCTTATAGAAAAGTTTGCTGACCTCTGACTGTAGCATATAAGAAAGCTTCTAGTACTCATAATAGCTGCCATTTTCTATGCTCACTATAAACCAGACACTATGTTGAACATTTGGAAAACAGTGGATCAGTCACTCTTTATAGTAGTTTTTCTTTTTCTTTTTTTATTGTTGTTCAAATATAGTTGTCTCCATTTCCCCCTCCAGGACTCCCCTGACTCCATCCACCCCCACCTCCCACCCTCGATCCTACCCCTCTTTGGCTTTGTCCATGTGTCCTTTATACCTTGACAACCCTTCCCCCTTTTCCCCCTCATTATCCCCTCCCACCTCCCTCTGGTTACTGTCAGTTTGTTCTTAATTTTAATGTCTCTGGTTATATTTTGCTTGCTTATTTTGTTAATTAGTTTCCTCATATAGGCGAGGTCATGTGGTATTTGTCTTTCACCACCTGGCTTGTTTCACTTAGCATAATGCTTTCTAGATCCATCCATGCTGTCACAAAGGGTAGAAGCTCCTTCCTTCTGCTGCATAGTATTCCATTGTGTAAATGTACCAGTTTTTTGATCCACTCATTTACTGATGGGAACTTGGGTTGCTTCCAGCACTTGGCTGTTGTACATTGTGCTGCTATGAACATTGGAGTGCATAGGTTGTTTTGGATTGGTGTTTCAGGATTCTTAGGATGTAATCCTAGCAGTGGAATTGATGGGTCAAAAGGCAGTTCCATTTTTAATTTTCTGAGGAAGTTCTATACTGTTTTCTATGGTGGCTGCACCAGTTATAATAATTTTTTAGGAAAGTCACTTTTAAAGTGGTATTGTCATTTTTAATTTCCATTTTATAGCTGATGGAACTCATCCAGGTGTAGAATGTGGATCTCGTTTTCAAAGCCCTAACTTTTCAACACTGCTGCCTGAAAAAGTTTCATATTTTTCCAGGAGGGAAATTATTTTCTGACTACAGATGAAATATGCTAGAACTTACTCAGGTACCTGTTGGAAGGCATTAGGGGGCTCTCTGGTAATACTTGCTGGAAGTGAAAACACCAAACAGTAGAAATAAATTTCGTGTCCATATAGTGGAATCACTGAAGCCATGATATTGGGTCAGAGCAACCAGGCATACCATAAAGTACAGAGAAATGAGAGATGCAAGGCTTATCCTTGGGGACAAGGTACCTGAAGATATTGAGGATAGAAAAGGAACAAGAGAAGGAACTTTCAGAAGAGAGGTGATGGATGATGTGTGTATGTGTGCGTGTGTGTGTGTGTGTGTCAGAGAGAGAGAGAGATGGAGAGAGAAGGGGAGAGAGGGAGAGAAAGATGGGGAGAGAGTTTTTTTCAGAAAAAAAGGGGAGCGGGTAGATACTGGTAGCACCTGTCTCCAAAAAGTTACAAGGGGAGTGTGTGTGGTTGGAAATCACTGAGAAAATGTTACTACTTTGATTATTATCACCTGGCCACTAGTGATCTTGGAAAAGAGAGTTTTGAAAATGATAAGAGGACAGACAGCATAAGAAAAACAACTTAATTTAAAA
>CM052542.1:37174455-37236595 GCA_028533065.1 Trachops cirrhosus | reverse complement strand
GAGACTTTCACCAAACCACGCTCTCTCTTCGGGTTTTTCAATGTCCGCTACAATTTGCGATCTCCTATTTTCATTTATGGCGTGATAATGTTGGCTCTTTGCTCTGTACCTACGTAAAATGACTCAGATTTTTTTTCCCTGGTTGTGGGAGAGTAGAATCTGCTGCATCCTACCACGCCGCCATCTTCTCTCCCTCCACAAGCAAAAGTTTTGAATAAATATTTCACCAAAGGAAGAATACAAGTGGTTAATAAGTAAATGAAAAGAATCTGAACATCATTAGTCTTAGGAAAATGCAAATTAAAACCTCAATTTGATACTACCCCATACTTAAAAGAATGGCTATAATAAAAAGTCCAATAATAACAAGTTTGCTGAGGATGTGGAGAAAGTGGAATTTACATTGTTTTATGCACTGACAATAAAAATGTAAAACGGTACAGCTACGTTGTAAACAATTTGGCAGTTTTGTAAAAAGTTAAAAAGGAGTTTTCCGTACAACTCGGAAATTCCACTCGTAGATATCTATCCACACGGGAACGTGTGACCCCAGAGACTTGTTTGGGATGCTCATAGCAGTGCTACCTATGATGCCACACTGCCAGAGATGAAAACAGTTCAAATGTTCGTGCACCGGTGAGAGAATATACAAAATGTAGTACATCTGTACAATGGAATAAAAAGTAATGAATTATTGATAACTGCTGAAATATGATGAACCTCAAAAAATTATGTTAAGTAAAACAAGCCAGATGCAAAAGATCACATAATGTGTCATTCTATATTTGTAAGTAATATCCTGAAAAGCAACTCTATAGAGGAAGAAAGTAGATTACTGGTTGTCTGGCCCTGGGGTGATAATAGGGACTGACTACAAGTAGACACAAGGCACCTGTCAGGGGGATGGGAATGTTCTAAAACTAGATTGTAGAATATTGAAAATTCACTAAAAATCTTGGGTACACTTAAAACCAGTGAATGTTACAGTATGCAAATTATAGTACAATAGAGCTTTAATAAAACCCTAGCCCTGCACATAATATTGACTTAGAAAATGCAGTTTCTTCTCTTTTCTCTTACTTACAGAGAGGCAAATTTGCATTGCAATTAAGAATTCAGCGCCTAAAGCTGAACCCTGGCTTTTCGCTTGCTTGCTAGCTGTGTGTTCTTGAAAGCATTCCTTACCCTCTCTGAAGCTCAGACTCTTCATCTGTAAACTGAAAATAATAATAACTATGGAGGGTTTTTTAAAAAAAGAATTAAATAAGATCATGTATGTGAGGTGTGTAACACATAGTAAACCCACGACGAGAGGGGAGCAACATTGTTTTCCAGATTCATCACCTCCCATCTGCTCCTTCCTTGTCTTTAGCAACAGTGGTTACAACAGAGTTTCTCTAACTCAAGTCTCTTCCCTGACAACCCGGGAGTCAGTTTATACGCCTGCAATAGAATCTAGGCTTGAACTACTGCTTAGCATTATCTGGCCATGGGATGCTTGCCACTTATATAAGAGTGTCACTTGGAGGTAGATAAGCAACTTTAATAACATTCCGTGTGTTAACATGCATACTCTGTTGTATGCATTTGCATCTGGAAAGCTCATTGCCTTTTTACAGATGTTATCAAATGGCCTCTACAGTGTTCCTGTCAGGTAGAAGGAGTGAGAGCCCCCCTTTGCAGATTTGCAAATTGATGCACAAAGAGTTGGAGAGATTTACAGCAATCTCATGGCAAACTGATAGAGAGAGGTGGCTGATGGGAAGGGTTTTCTTACAGAGCTGGATGGGGGTGGTCTTACTTAAGTGAGTGATCTTGATGTAAGAAATCAGAGCTCTTTCAGGCAATGGTGTTTTATTTCCCAAAGAGGTCTGGGGACATGTGTTTTACCAAAAGAAAACAACAGCATGAGTGTGGGGATTAATGTAGTCCAGTTGGCATTAGGGAATGGTAGGGACTGTGGCAAATTAGAGGGTCCATGCTGCTTTCAAAGGGAACATCTGTTCATCAGCACCATTCTGTTATTTCCATGTGGGGATAGGGCCCAAAGGAAGCTAGGTTTTTGTAAGAACTCTCATAATGTTTAAATACTACTAACAATGAAAAAGTATTAACTAAAAAAATACATCTACCAACTAGACATGACCCAAACTCTCACTTCTGTTCTAAAGTAATCTTGCTGCATCCATTAGGGGTGCTCAAAGAGAAGTGAAGAAGCCCACAAGGATGCAGTGGAGGGGGTTGCTGTGTTTAGTAAAGGGTAGGCTAATTATTATTGAGGCCCCCTCCTTATTTTTCCCAAGATATCAGAGAACCAGTAGTAGTGTCCACACCAAAGGTGCAGCTGCACCCCAGTTGCCCCTAACAGGTGATGTCACTTGGAGCATTGCACAATGTCAGTTACAATGTGTGCATGAACATCACATCAGTTTTCTTTTCATTGGCATGCTACATTGTTAAAAAACTAATCCAAGATAAAAAAGAATTTTAGAAAGAGGCTCTTATAAGACACAAAACTCAGAGGAGCTTTGAAAAATCAGAGATGATTGGAAAAGCCTTTGTATTAAATGCCTGTTCTGAACCGATATGCTCACCTTTAGCTCAGATTAGGGAGATGTTTTCAAGGAAATGGCGATGAGCTAGTTTGATACGTTTTTTGCTGACACACATTCATTGCTGATCTCAATAACTTCCAAGCCAACTTTCAAAATAGAGAAAAACTTAAGTGGGAATAATTGAAATTATCTCTGCCCCCTGTTGCTTGTAGATATGTTGTAACACTTTAAAATGGGACGTGAGCTTCAGAGTTTAGAAAAGGAGCTCTTCTCCTCTTTGGTTTCACTTATAATTTTTTTAACTGAGCTCTGTTGAGTCGATAATTGTGTGACTACTGGGGTGGTAGGTGGGGTTTTTGAGAAATACACCGAGTTTTGAATGTATGGTAGCCTGGATGAATGCTACCTGTCATAGTCATTATTATCATCATCACTCTTCAGGGGGAACAAGAGTGAGTTTGCTTATTACACCTTTATCAACAATGAGAGTAAAATTGTTCTCCTTGTCATGCTTAATGTCCCTCTTCAGAGAGTCCCATTTTCACTAGCATGCAGGATGCTCATACTAGATTTTCTCTTACTGCTTGGAGTGTTCTCTCTGTGTCTGCCATTCAACAGCATGATGATGATATATGTGAGGGAGATGTATTTTTGTTCCTCTTACTTTGGGTTCATCAAGTTTCTTAAAGCTTATAGATTAAGCTTCTAATGCTTAAATTTGTAGCTTTTCACCAATCTGGCAAAATTTTGGCAATATTTCTTCAAATGTTTCTTCTGCCCTCTTTCTCTTTCCTGTGTTTCTTATACACATTCATCACCAATTTCAATCTCTTCCAAGTCAACTTGGCAAAATAGAGAAGAAATTAAGTGGAAATAATTAGTTATTTCTACCCACTGTTGCTTAGAGGTGCATTGTAAAGTTTTGAAAATTTGTTAATTCTCGGACCATTGATAATTGCAGCTTTGAAGTCTTGTTCTGCTTAATCCAACATCTGGGACTCTGGGAGTTTCTCGTGGCTGCTCCTCTCCCCCTAGTCCAGGTTCTGCTTTCCTGTTGTTTCACTTGTCTCATAATGCTTTTGTTAAATTACAGACATTTTGGATATTATCTTTTAGCGAGTCTGAATTGTTATTTTTTGTCTTTTGTTTGCCTCTTTGTTTAGTAACTTGCATGGGCTAAATCTGCGAAATCTGTTTCTCTTCTCCCACAGGGCACAGCCACGAATGTTTACACTCTTTTTAAAAAAATGTTATTGTTATTGCTTGACTTTTTTTATTATTAAGCCTACAAATTGCCCCGTGTTTGCATAGCTTTGTAGTCACCCAATGATTTGACAGGTTGTGTTCGGACGCCTCGATCCAGGAAGGCTTCCTGGAAACTACTGTGTGGAGTTGCAACCACTGCAGCCTCAGACCAGTGGAGCCATTGCCGTCCTTGCTGGCCACCTAAAGGTCATCACTTTTACTAAAAAAAAAAAAACCATGAGTGTGGGAACCTCCCACCCCCTCAGGTCCAGGGAACCCCCTTCTACCTGGCAGGCAAGATGCTGGTCTTGACGCCTGCCCTGCCCTCGCAGAGTCTCAGGAGTAGTGGGACCAGGGACAGTCCCAGGCAAGAACACAACAGATTCCCAAGCACAACTGTTTTTCGCAGTGCTACATGGTATTGCTTGATTTCCAGCATGCTTGAGACAGTCAATTTTATTAATTTTGTCCAGCTTTACAGATGTTTTGGAGGGAGAGGATTTGCCCGTCTCCTTACTTGGCCATCATTGGAACTCGCAAGAGACCATGGTACACACAGGCAGTGGAATGCCTCCTAGGTACTGAAAAAGATGACTTAGCCCCGTATTCAACGACTTTGCAATATTTCCATAACAGCATAGGTCAAAAAAAGCCAGTTTCCAGAATGAAGGTAAGGGTTGTGATGTATGTGAGCACGCGAATGTGTGGGGTGCCTCTGCTGTGCCGTCACAAAGTCCTGCAGAGCCCTTCACCAAGGTGTGAAGGGTGGTGGGCTTTTAGGCAACTTTTTTTCTCCGTGTTTTTTTTCTACACAGGTACATGTGTTACTTTACAATGGAAAAGAAACCAATATGGTTGTCCTCATTTGAAAGGAAGGGAGGGAGGGAAAAAGAAGGTAAGGTAAGGGAAGGGAAAACGGCGTCATTGTGGAGCTGACTGCCTGCTTCAGGTTGGTTGTTGTTTGGATTGGCCTCCTGAAATCACACACCTGAGCTCACAGACTTGACAAGAATGTCCTCAGTCTCTCTTTGCCATGATAAGACAATATTCTTTTCTCATTACTTTAAGGGCAGGATCCGCCTGTCAAGACTGAACGTGCACTTTGACAGATCATCCTGTACACCTCCCTCTCTCTTAAGCCCTCTGTCCTGGCTGTCACAAGGTGCCATTATCTCTTCCCCTTAAGTAACCTACACCAGCTTGCCTCTACCCATTGATCCCTCCTACCCTCAGATCCTCAGCTCCTTTGCCCTGCTCCATTGTAAGGCCTCCTGCTGGTCATTGTGCTTTTGGTTCTGTAACATTCAAATCACACTCTATGTATTACAGCCAGCCCAGTCTTTCTAAAATGCAAATCTAGCTATGTCACTTCCCAGCTTAAAAGACGTAACTATATCCCCATGGTCAAATAATGAAGTCAACAGTCTTAAACCTGGCCTCAGGTTCTTAGTGGCCATGTGGTGGGAGTTTCTTGCCTAGTTTTGCTATTTACTAGCTGAATGATCTTGAGCAAGTTACTTAACCTTTTCAGTTTTCTGTGAAATGGGGATGATGATTATATTTACGTGTACAATTACTAACAAGGTGAAATGAATTTATATACATATATAATCACTGAGGATAGTGTAACTCAGTAGGTATTCAATAAATGTTAGCTTTTATTATTGCCTCCTTTCCATGAATCCTCATTACTTATTTTGTACTCTAGCTATAGCACGTTTTCTAAAGCACCTTGCCATCTTAAACGTCTGTGATTCTGAATAATGCTCTTCATTTTGCCCAAAATGCAAGGTCCAGGCCCTTGTTTACTCTGCTACAGCATTCCTAACACCCAGAAATACACATCTCCTATCCCTGCTCCCAAGCAGCTTCTCATGAACATGACTATACATTGTGGTTATGTGTTCATGGCCATACAGCACCTATTAAGTGTATGGCTCATGCAGGCATTTAGTGAATGTTCCTTATGTAGGTGAAAAAAGGAGAAGAGTCCACTCTTTAAGACTCATCGAGCACTGATTTTGGTAATAAAACTTGCATCTCATCTTCCTGCCTTGATTGTAACTTCTTTTGTAAGTTGAATGGTGGATAACCCTGATACATTCCTTACATCGCTTGGCTCTGGACTGAAGATACATCCTACATTGGCTCAGTGCTGTCAATGTACTACGATTACACCATTTCCTACATTGTACTGTTGGTAGTACAAGTGACTAGTCCACCTATTCCACTGTGTCTTCTTTCAAAGGTATGAGCTGCTTTGTTCATTTCTCTCCCAGTCTCCTAGCACATACTAGTGACCTAATGGAAAAAGCACTGGGCAGGTGTTAGAAGGTGTCTAGGGGACTGGGCAATCCAGGCTTATGTTCTTTTGTAAGGAGGCTTTTCCCCTTTAGTCCGGTAACTGTGGCCTAAATTATGCATAGCCTGTAGGACCCATGTCACAACAAACTGATACAACTTTTTTATAGCCCAGCGATTTGGTTTTAGTGTAAATGCTATGCTTGGGTGATAACAGCATGGCTGGTTTTTGGTGCTGTAGTTAGAGCACTGGAGGGAAACTGGATTTGGTGAGATCCAACACATGTATAAGTAGATGCTCCCCCTGAGAACTATAACTCAACTCTCTTTAGCTCCATGAAAGGTTGCTGTTTGAATATCAACTTCTTGGAGAGGCTTTCCCTGAATGCCCTATATGCATAGCCTCACCATCACTCTCTACCCTTACCTGCTTTGTTTCCATTTATTCTACTTAATTGTACCCCTCCATTATAATACTTCTTTATTTCTTCACGTACTTATTATCTCTCTCTCCCGTTAGAATATCAGGTCAACGAGGACAGAATTAGCCTCTGATTTGGGCAGTGCTGTATCTTGATCTCCTTTAATAGTGCGGGATACGTGGTAGGGGGCTCCACAACGTGGTCTAATCCAGAGCAGCCTGAAGTGACAGGGAACTTCTGCTCTGCTCTTAAATCTGCTGAAACTCCCTGATAGAACCATAGCTTTTCCTTTCTGGGAAAAGCACCCAGAGCTTTTCAGAGACCACAGACAACTTCTACCACCCCCTGCCCCCCATGACCCTTCCTGCTGCTGCAGCACCTGGGGTGGTGTCAATGGTGACAATGACTCTGCCACTCTGCATCAAACAATAGAACCTTTTGTTTCTCTTGCCACTCTCGAAACAAATTGACATGTCTTGGAGTGTGAGGACTTGTATTCTGTTCTCGACTGTCTTCACCAGCTGTATTCACAAATGACCTCACCACCCCGAGTTTTTGCCACCCTGACTTCTCCTGCTGAGCAGTAGAGATAGGAGTGCATTTCCTGCCTAGCTCACAGGAAGAGTTAGCCTGAGTCCTGCTTGGAAGAGCCAGGGTTCTTATAACCTCTAGATACAATACATTGCAGAGAGCATCAGCCAACATGTGCCCTACATTCAACCCATTGCAACTCTCTCCCTGTAACTGCTGTCACAAGTGGTGATGGCCAGTGAGAAGACTGATAACCCACAGGCTCTGTCATGTTGCTGCTGCTGCTGATAATGGTAATGGTAAAAATGATGCTCTCTTTTGACTCTTGTCCATGTGAGATTAACATGTGTTTAATACTTTCTTTGGGCCAGCCATTGTGCTAGGCACTCTGCAGGCCTTTCCACATTTTCTTAAAAAACAAACAAAGAAAAAGTTACAAAAAAATGGAAGTGTGTTACATGAATGGTAAGTAGAGTGCTCAAAGTCCATTAATGTTGAGTGTACAGCATGGGGAGTTTTTACATATGTACAGTCATGTCATCATCCCGTCAATATATAGAACATGTTCAACACCTTTCCAGTTCACACACTAAGGGCCCTTTGTGGTCCACACGCCCAGAGGTATTCAATATGCTGACCATGAATTAGTTTGGACTGTTCTTGCACCTCATAACTGGAATTATACAGTATGTTCTCTTTGTCTCTGGCTTCTTTTGGTCAATGTGACCTCTGTGGGATTCATTCCATGCTGTGCATGTATCACAAGTCATTCTTTTCTGTAGACTTGAGCTGGTTCTCAGAGTGAGTCAGAAAATGTCTTAAGTGTTTTCCTTGTATTATCTCACTTAATTCTTCCCTCTGCCCTGAGGCAGGGACTATTATCTTCCTTTCAGCTCAGAGAAGTTAAGTAACTTGCCTCAAGTCACAGAGCTATTGAGTGGTAGAGAGCCAGTTCTGGTTCACAGAGCTGGACCTTCCTATGGAGCTCAACGTGGCTTCAGAACTAGATTAATCAGATCTGCCCACAGGTTTGTACTGAAAATCATGTATCATTTTGTGGTCATTCACAGAGGGGTCTCTATGGAGCGCTCATATCATTGGAATACTCCTTCAGAACATTTTCTCCCTCTTGCTTCGTCATCAGAGTTTCTCACTGATGTGTTCTCGATTGGCCTTGCCTGTTTGTGGCTATGTGGCTCTGGAACCCAGTCCGGCTTTTTCTGCGGGAGGCTGCTTTCTCGGGCCTTGCCTGAAAGATTAAGCTGCCTACTGATGTCTTTCTCCTTCTCCTTCTGGGGTGTGATCTTTGATGAAGGAATCAGTAGTTCTCCCATCTGACTGTGTGGCTACTTTTCCATTCTCTGCTTATGGAGGTTTCTAGGGAAACAGGGCTGAAGTAGATTTTTCTTTCCGCCTTGTGTAGCCTGACTTGCTGTTCTCCCACCCTCCCGTCCACGTTATCCCCTGTGATGGAGGACCCCTCACCCAGGGCTGAGATGTGGGCTGAGAGCCATGGCTGTGGGCAGCCCGGGCCTGACCCCTGGAGCTCACACTGGTTGCCTATAACCTCACTAGACATTTCTCTTTTATAAATTCACCCTCCAAATTCATATTTCTGCTCTGTGTAGCTTTTCTTATAAACACAGTATTCATGCCTTTCCCCCTGGGCTCTGAGCTAATCCATTACGTTTGCCTAAGACATAGACAATGGGTAAATGCCCTCTTGCAGGCTGGAGAATTAAATAGATCATCTGAGCTTTGCTTGGGTCTGTGGCTCAGCATTAGGGGTAATTGGTAAGAGGCTTTGGCTTTCCTTATGCAAATGGAGAGAAGAGTGAAGGCAAACAGAGATGGAGGTTGAACTTTTTTGAATACTGACATTAGAGTCACTAGGACAGACAGGATGTGGCTTTTCCTTTAACCCATTGGAGGCCACTGTCCCTTATCAACTTCTCTTAAACAAGAAAGATCAGCCGTTGCACTGATTGCACAATTGATTCCTCACCTCGTGTGAGTTCCATGCATGAAAAATGGTGCCTGTTCACCGCTGTATCCCCAGTGCCCACCGTGTTAGCTCAGAATAGGCATTTAATAAATATCTCTCAAGTGTTTACAGAGTCATTCAGTGGCAGTGCACGCGTTATTTGGGTAGGGAGCTGTTGCAATGCAGTGGGAAGATCATGGGGTAAAATGATGAAGGAAACCATTAACCCCAGTGACTTTTAAGGCTTTTCTGGATTGGGTTCTGGAATCCAGCAAGTCAGGATTCATGTGGTTCAGATGACTGAGTTCTGGGGCTGTCGCCTGCCTTCCCCACTAAACCAGTTCTCTGTGCCTAGGACACCCTCATTTCAAGCCACCTCCTACTTTGTAAAGCACCCAGACAAGAGGTGTGATGGTGCCTGCGCCCACACCTTTTGGGTCCCGTCACCCAAATCCAGTGACTAGAGCCCAGTGAACCCACGGGGAGAAGGCCACAGATCTTCCCACAGAAGACTGTGCCTGCTGTCAATCACCGTTTCCCCCGCCGGCCTCAGCACGGCCTCCGAGAGCACAGTGTACACAAATTTATAATGTCCTCACACAGGCTGGCACCCACGGTGAGGACAGCCACTTAGGAAGGCACACACCAGGGGCAGGAAGGCACAAAAGCCATTCTGAGGCTGAAGTCACACGGATTTATATTTTTAGCAGGGGGAGGCTGAAATACAATTTCTGTGAAGATTGCGTTATAGATTATTGCTTGAGAAAGCTTTGGCAAAGGACTAAGGAGAGTCTTTCTTTTCCAAAGGGGACTTTTTCCTCCACAGGGGTTGAAAGAGAAGGCTGCTGCTTCTATTTTCTGAAGCTGACTGTGGATGTTGAAGTGATAATGTGTGACAGTTTCTTAAGCAAATCTCCATGTGACTGTGTGTGTGTGTATTTTATTTGAACAACTCAGACCCAGTTTGGTAGTCAGAGCAGATGTTGTTACTACCATTTTACACAGTAGAGACGGAAATTCAAAGGAGATAAATGGCTGCACTCACATAATTAGCTGGTACCATTATAAAGTCCAAGTTCCTGCACGTAGGTTACAAATCCCTTGTTGTTCTGGCTCCCACTTATCACTCCAGTCTTCCTCTTGCAACATTGTCTCCTTCTCAGCCTAAAACTACTTCCACGGTGAACCAGCAGACCCTAAATGCACCATTTTCTTTCTTAATCTCTGTACTGTGTGGAGGCTGTTCCTCCCTCTCCATCACCTTCATCGGTTACCCCCCTCTCCTTCAGGTCTCTCCTCATGCTGAAAGCCTTGCGGGACCTCTCAGGACAGGGTTCCTGCTCTGTCTACATGGTGCCACGTGCCTTGAGCCCATTTATTGACTCTTCTGTCTTTCACATGAGATGAGGGCTCCTTGTAGAAAACTAACATCCCGAATTGCTCCATTGATTCTGCCAGTGGATGGAGATGGCATGGGAGGAAAATCACAGGGTTTAGCGTGCCGCAAGAACCTAGCTGCACGTGAAACATGCCCAGATCAGGAAGGGCTAAGGGTCACAATAACACCAGCCATCTCAAAGCAATTTATAAGCCACTCTATATCACCTAAGTGGGTTCTAATATCATTCTTCCACTTAAGGCTTTACTCGGGACCAGTCACTCCTCATTTGAGCCTTACTTTTCCCATTGAAAAATGGGGAAGCAGGTGCCAGATAAAGTGAGATAAAAGAATGGTAAAGTAAGGTATAATAAGCACTAAATGAATCTTTATTAATATCATGCTACAGTGTTCTTCCTCCCCTCCCCTCCCGTCACATCTCTCCCCTTCCTTCTCCACCTGGTAAACCCCTACTCCTGTTTAGAATAACACGCTTGCTTTTCTGGAGCTTTGTTGTTTCACTCTGCTGGGCAGAACCAGCCTCTCTCCGGTATCCCCCAGCACTTGCTACAGTGTTTCTTATGCTGGTAGAGCCCCCGGCATGTATCTCTGTCTCTACTATTAGAGGGTAAACTGCTTAGGGCAGGAACTACCTACCTTCATTTCTGTATTCTTAGCACAGTACTTTGCACATATTCAGTCATGTCTGAATGAATAAACAAGCGAATGAACTACATGCCACAGGACTTCTTCTGTCTATTGCAAGCCCTGTCTTGGCTATTTTCCCCTCCTCGCTTTATTCCTGGGCTGCCGTCTCCGTGGGCGCCAGGAGAGCCTCTCCTCCTGTGTTCCCTCAGGGGCCAGCCCATTGCTTTGCAGTGACAGCATTACAGCACCCTGGCTGTGCTGAGTTTCTCTCAGCTGGGTCTCTTACACTCAGTGGATATTAAGATCCTTGTGGATAGGGTGTTTGGGGGCATATAGGAGTTTCTTACTAAATACTTGAATGAATTGCTGAAGGGGCTTAGGGGAGGTTACACAGGAAAGCTCATGAAATGGGAGGGATTTTAGAAGTGGACCCTTCCTCAACAGTGGTGATGGGGTGGGGACGCTGTGAGGGGACACGGTGACATTGTTTAGGGAATCATGGGTTATTCTAGTCTAATAGAAGGCAGAGCACAGGAAGAGGAAATTTGGGAGATGAGGCTACAAAAATAAGTAAGATATAGATTTTGGTCACCCTGAGAACCAGGTTAAGCAATATTTGCAGTAATTGCTGGGGATCCAGTGGTCCTGGTATGAGAGAGTGGTATCACCAGTCTTCCCTTTTGGGAAGAAGCCTCCAAGTGCGACAGGAGTAACTGGTGGTGGAAGCCATTCGGGAAGAGCTGTGTGCTGTAAAACCCAAGGGTTAACACCCAGGGCAAGGCTCCCACAGTCCTGACAGGTTTTCTATTCTCTAAGAAGTGGATTCGTTTTGTGGAGGAAGATGAATACTCCATGCCATAGACAATGGAGACCAAAAGGAAGTGAGAAAAGGAAAGAATAGGAATGTAACAATTATCCCAGGTTGAATGGTTCTGCACAGCTTTTTTTTTTTTTTCTTTTTTGGTCTAATTATCACAGAGTTTTTCAGAATTTGATGTATTTTGTAAGATATAAAAGGTAATAACAAAACACTATCTTGACTTTTAAGCTGGCCTGTGTGTGTGTGTGGTGGGGTGGGGGTGCTACAACAGTGTGTGGAATTCAGTTGGGTTCTATTCCAGGAGGGAGTATGAGTTAATTATAATTCTTAAAAGGAAGAAACCAACAGCAGCCTGGGTGTGACCTGCATATCATCATCTATTAAATGCAGATAATGATATCAGCTTTCCTTTATGTTCCAGGGCCTTTTGGAAAATCAAATAA
Source organism: Trachops cirrhosus (assembly GCA_028533065.1). NCBI lineage: Eukaryota > Metazoa > Chordata > Mammalia > Chiroptera > Phyllostomidae > Trachops > Trachops cirrhosus. The sequence continues at coordinate 37,224,268 of CM052542.1, read as the reverse complement.
GGTGAAGGATGTAGAAGTACTTTGCAAATCGTTAAGTGCCTACAAAATCCACCCATTCATCCATCAAACCCCACTGAGTTTGTCTGATGCAATAGGAATGGTGGCTGTGTGGGCATGAATGAGGCTTGGTCTCTTTTCTTCAAATTTCTAGGTGGACTGACGAGCTTTGGCAGAGATACTTGCCCTGCTACAGGAGAAGCACCACTAAATTTATGATTGTTACTAATATCGCATTTAGTAATGTAGGCTTTGTTGTCAATGGCTGCCAAGTTAATGTTCTCAATTTTTCTAGAAGAGAACTCAGAGAGGCAATGCTGTGTGGTCAAAAGGAAGGAATTGGGCTTTGGAGGCAAAGGATGAGCTTGCAAGCTCATCTTCTGCTACCTGCCGACTCTGTGTATTGGGGCGAGTCGCTTGTTTCCTCACCTGTATCACCGACCTAACTTCTTTTATCTAACCAGAAGGTTACTGAGTTCACTGTATCAGCTAACAGATGTGAAAGTGCTTTTAAAACTGTAACATATTGCACATATGTTGTGGATCATTTATTAAGAATAACAGGAGAAATTGGCAATATTGTCTTCCATGGCCATTATCATGAATGCTGTTTAATTAAGGAGAAGGGAACAGTAATTAGCATGCATAACAAGGAAATGCTGTGTCAGACACTGCACTAGGCTTTAACATGAAAAATCTTGTGTGATTTTGATAGCCTTGTGTGATTTTGATAGCTCTGCGTGATAAGCATTCTCCCCATTTTACAGATGAGGAGACTGAGAAGAGATTTTCACCCATTTCCCCAAGCTGTACAGGTAGTACTTAGAAGTGCCAGGAGCTGCCCAGGAGGAAGCCTTGTGCCTGGTGTGGCAATGGGGGATACCGTTCTTCAGGCTCTGCCTCTCTCTCCCACTCCCCATGGTCTTGTTAGGGATACAGATTCACGGCTGTTTCTCTGGTGAGGCGCTGGCAGAATGAACTCTCTGGGCAAAGGAGTTATGGATTGCTTTCTTCTTCATTAGCAGTATCCAACTGATGTGTTTCACGCAGGTTTCGGGACCCATTTGCTGAGTGGATGCATAAATGAGTGCATGAGCTCCTAAGACTATGTTCTGGCCAAGGTATATGGACTCAGGGAAGACACTGCTCTGATGGCTTGTGAGGTCATTTTATTTTCTTTTGTAGAAATTATCAAGAGAATTGATACTTTTGGGGTGACTTAGAAGTGCTTAGCAAAAGCTATGGTCTTCATATCCAAGATCTGGTGGGACTCACCTTGGGCCTGTTTTGGACAACAAAGGCAGGCCTCCCGACCCAGTTCCCCCTTTGTCTTAACTTTGCATATCCTTGCATTTTCCCTGAAAGCAAACTCAATGCCTTGAAGAGTGTGAGTCCAGGAGGAAATCCCTTTGGACAACTTGCCACATCTCATCTGTGCTCCTTTTTCTGTTTAGCCTGTCAGAGAATGATTTTGTCTAAAGTTCTGCTCTGGGGAGAGAAGCTGTGAATAGAGGATGAAAAGAGTTATGAAGGTACCTTGCTCAGACCAAGGGGACAGTTCCTTAACTGCTGAATTTGTTCATTTCACCATTGCTTTTAGGTTTTGTTGAATCTTAGAGGCTGTGAGTGCAAGACCTGGGCCCTAAGAGGCTTGGGGGGATGCTATGGTCTGAATGTTTTGCCCTCACCAAATTCATGTTGAAATCTTAATCCCCAAAGGTGATGGTATTAGTAGGTGGGACCTTTGGAAGGTGCTTACAGCACGAGAGTTCCACCCTCATGAGTGAGATTAGTGCTCTTATAAAAGGCTGCAGAGTTCCCTAGCCCCTCCCACCATGTGAGGACATAGTGAGGAGACTGAGACCCCGAAGAGAACCCTCACCCATTCATACTTGCGCCCTGATCTTGGACTTTCAGCCTCCAGAACAGTGAGAAATAAATTTGTTGTTTATGAACTACCCAGTCTGTGACATTGTAACAGCCAAAGTGGACTAAGACAGGGGTTAGGGCTTAGGAGGGGATGGGAGTGTGGGGGGCATAGTAGAAAATTCATGGGCTCTAGAGCCAGGCAGACCTTCCTGGACATTAAGCATGGGTAAGTTTATTCACCTCTCTGAGATTCTCTTTCTTTGTTTATAAAGTGGGGATACCACTACTTATTTTGTAGTGATACCTAAGACTTAGAGGTGGCGCAATTATAATGCCTGGTTCACAGAAAGCCTTCATTAAGTGGAAGCTCTTTGGTCATTGTCTCTCTCCTGCTTATTTTTGAGCAACCATAAAAATATGCCCTGAAGAGCATTTTAACCTTGCTTTGTGGCTGAAGGCATCGCCAGTGAACGGTTGACTTAGAACCACTATAAAAGGAATTGTTGCTGTTTCAATTATCCTTTATGTTAGCTACCTTGATTCAAAATGAAAGTGTGGCATTTTATGATGAAAACCCTATATATCAGTAAGAGCCTGCAAAATTAACAGTGGGGGGTAGGGTGAGGAGGGGAGCAGAGAAGTAGGCTTTGTGAAAACTCTCCCTTTGGTACAGATCACCTCCTACCTTGTAGCAGGGTGTGTGTGGGTGCGCACGGCTGTTGGCTTCAACACTCTATAGTCAGCTTCAGGTTCCACAGGTGCTGTTTTGGCCTGGGGAACTGCTTGAGCTATGTCAGGTTGATGGTTCAGGGCATGAGTATGACTCTTGTCAAATTTGGGATTCGAATCCCTGTATGAACCCAGTTTAGTATTCAGGAGATGTATCGAGAGCCAGTGCTGTCAGGGTGACTATCACCAAGTGTAGACAGTTGGTGGCTTCCTTCGTGCTACCACTCTCTCCTAAACAGCCTCAAAAATAGCACCCTTTCGCGTCACCACCCATTTGGAAGCCAGAGGGAAAAAAGTCTTTCCTCATCTCCCCTTGCCCAAATTATTTGATGATAATCAGCACCTGTGTTCCTCCTCCTCCTGGAAGGCAGCTGCTGTTAGAATCTCTTATTCACACCCACTACATGAAGCTTGCAACTCTAGGTGCTTACAGATTTGTGACCAGAGAGAGATGGAAGGTAAATAAGTAGACAAATAGACAAGATACTTTTAGGCAGTGAAGAAAATGAAAGAGGCGACGTAATGGGGAAGGGTGGTTGGGTGCTCCGGGAAGGGCTGCTTGTGGAACGGACATTTGAGGCTGAGCCCTAAATGACAGGGAGCGGCAGCCCTGTGAAGTGGGAGGAGGAGCATTCCGGGCAGTGGAACACCTGGCACCCGAGGCGGGAGAGAGCCTAGTCCATTCCACGATCTGAAGGAAGGTCAGCGGTCAAAGTGTCAAGCACGGGCAGGGGGAAGGTAACAAATGAAGTCAGAGAGGCAGGCAGAGGCCAAATCATGAAGGACCTTGAAGGCCATGATAAAGAGTTCAAAATTTATTCTCAGGGAGTGGGAAACTGTTGCCGGTTTAAGCAGGGGAAAAGTATCATCCTGTTTTGAAAAGATCACCTGGCCACCATGTAGAGAATACCCGACAGGGGCGAGAGTGAAAAAAAGACCAGGTAGGAGAGAGAGGCAGTAGTGCTGGTACCAGCCCATTGCCAAAGGGACTGAGGAATGCGGTGAGGCCTATTTATTGATCTGATGACTCCATAATACTTCCCCTGGCTTCCTGAACTTTGAACTCTACTTGTCATTGGGAGCAAAGCAATAGTGACTTGGCTTTCTTCACCCTCAGCACTTAGGACTTTGCTTTATTGTCTCCAGCTACAATGGCTCTTAGTGAAAGACCATGGGCTTTGGTGAGAGATAGGCCTGGATTGGAATCCTTGCTCCAACACTTATTAGATAGTTGACTGGGTAGCTTTTTAATTTAAAATCTCTAATCCTCAGTTTCCTCAGCTGCAAATTAGATTTAATAATAAAGCCTGCTTTTGGTGGGCTTATGCTAAAGCATGAAATGAGATGGTACTTGTGAAAATATCTAGTACATAATAGGCTTTCAATGATAAATTATTTGGTCTTGACTTTGAATCATCTCTTTCAACCCTCCACCTTCCTAAACAGGAATTGGAGGCCAGATGTTTCTGCTTAAACCCCACCCCCAAGTGGAGCACTTGTCAGTGAAAACAAATGTTGCACCAGGAAGCGGTAGGTAGACTTGGCTTTTCTGTTCCCCTTCTTGCAAAACACTGGATGACTTTGGATAAGCCTCTGTCCCTCTCTGAGCCTCAATTCCTCATCTGTGAAGTGAGTAATCTGGACTAGTTACTAGACAGTGTAATTCGAGTGGATAGTGACATGACTTCATTTGCTGCCAACATTAACAGCAACCATTGTCCATTATGGAACACCCACTGCGGGCCAGACAATGTGATACATGCCATATGCCTTACATACATGTCATATGTAACCTTTAGGACAGTCCTGTAAAGGGGGTACTGCCATTGCTCCCATTTTACAGATGAAAAGCTGAGGCAGAGAAGTGAAAGCATAATATCTTGCTAACAATAGCAGCCAGACTCTGTGCAATTCCATTCAACAAAACTCCTTGGGAGTCCAAATGTGCCAGGCACTGTGCAAGCCGTGCAGCCGTAGGCAAGGGCCTGGCCCTCAGAAAGCCCATGATTTAGAACTCAGGGGAGCCATGCAAAAGTCTGTTTGTTCTTGTGCTGAGAAGAGGGTGTCCGCTGTGGCATCTCTTGGCTCAGGAAGTTGGTTTGGGTTGGTTCTGTGTTGCAGTACAATGTGGCCCTTTCTGACTTGAGCAAGTACAAAAGGTCTCCACCTCCTGTCTGTGTTCTCACGTTCCACTCCCAGCTCCCGCCCCCTTGCTGACTATTGCTTTGTTTCTGTTTCTGGTCTTTTGCAGTAGCACTTATTTCTTGCTCTTCACAACTTTTTCTCCTATTTTTTTCCTGTATTAATTATAGAAGAAAATGTTCAACAAGATACAAGGAGCTCTGTGCAGAGGAGGCAGACTGGAATAGCAACAGGGGGTTTTGTCTTGCTTGGGCTTATTTGTAGACCCTGTGTGAGGTTGCAGGGGCTGTCTCTGAACTGGGAATCGGGGCACCTGGGTTCTCAATTTGCACTCTGCTACTTACTTCTGGATGACCTTGGGCATATCACCTACCCAAGCAGAGCCTGAATTTCTTTCCCAGCTGATGCTGCTAGCAATTCTATTAGAATCAGAGTGCTTGGGTTTCCATCTCAGATTTACCGCTCACTAGCTGTGTGACCTAGTACAAGTCACTTAGCCTCAGGTTTTGTTTATATAAAATGAGGACGTACATGAGGACTGTTATGAAGATTAAGTTACATTATCCATGTTATGTGCTTGGCAGAATGCCTGGTATATTCTAAGCTCTACATAAATATTAGCTATTAGTAATGACCATGCTGGTTAACTGACTTAATGGATGTAGAAGCATTTTGTAAACTGTAAAGCACTATCCAAATGTTAGTTATTATTTTGGTGATGATTGCTATTTTGAAATAAGAAGAAAGGACTTTTGATAATCTTTACTTATCAAGTCAGTTTTTTAAAAAAATTAGTTTTATATTTATCTCCCTCAATAACTTGCTATTAATATTATATGAACTCCTTCCAGGGCATTATTGTTCCAGAATCTAGGGCAGCAAAGGCCATCCTGTGCCTTTATATACACAGAAATGGGAAATCAGCCAAAAGGCTGTGTAATTTCATTTTACCCTTTGCTTCTCGCATTGAACTTGCTAGTTCACATCTAAATGAACTGAGTGTCTGAGCTTTGAATTTTTCCATCAATAGCTCTAGCAAGCCTGTGTACATTGTGATTAAAATGAACCAATCTTCCTTAAAGAAATAAAATGCAACTCAATGGAAGGAGGGAATTAAATAGGAAAAAAAGAAGTATGGAGAAAAATACTCCGGCAAGATGTCATTCTATTTGTCATTAAAATCTGGTGACATATATAGCTATACAGCACTATCAGGGTGGAAAACCTGTGGTAGGAAGGGTCTGGGTCATAGGACTCTAATCTTTTGTTTTGGACCTAGGAGTCTTTCTTGAGGAAGAGAAAAAGTGAAACCCTTTGAATGCTGAAATTGGAGGAAACTAATAATAGCTTTTAGGACAGCTGTGTTATTTCACACTCTTCTTCTAGGTGGTTTTTGTGTTCCCGGGGAGAAGGTTCTGACCTGCTGTATATTGGATCCATAGAGTAATAAGCACTGCTCTCGCCTGCCTCCTGTGCCCGGAACACGGTAGTCTCCATCCTTGGAGTCTATGAAACAGCTCTGATGCAGACAGAGGTCTCAGGACTGTCCTACTAAATACCGTCCTCAATGATGAAGAACTCCTGGCAATAAATGGTCCAGGCATGTCCCAGAAACAAAGCAGTTATCAACTAAGCTTGAATGAGCACCTGCTATTACCTGGTATGATCTTTTGACACAGTTTATCTGGTTTAAGATGCACTAGGGAGTGGAGCGCTGGCCAGTTCTGTATATATAGCTCATCTCTATTCTTGAGTGAATGTTTCTTTATGTACCCCCCTTTCCCCCTATAGATTATGAAAAGAATGTTGGGGGCTGTATCATTAAACAAACTCCACTCAACAAAGCACTTATGAAGCGCCTGCTGTGTGGGTGGGGACTCTGCCAGGTGTTCTACGTTTCCAGTCCCACCAGTGAAGCAGTGGCGCTCACACTTCAGTGTGCTCTAGAGCCTCCTGGAGGGCTCGTTACAGCTCAGATTGCTGGGCCCACGCCCAGAGCATCTGACTCAGTAGGTCTGGTTGGGGCTGGTTTGAGAAGGGCGATGGCCATAATTTGAATTGCCAACGAGTTCCCAGGTATGCTGATGTGACAGGTCCAGGATTCCTTTTAGAACTACTGTCATAAAGAACTCATGGGGCTTCTCAGGGTAAGAAGTACAGATGATGGATTCTTATAAAAATCAGACTATTAAGATGGAGACATAAAAAAAAAGCTCCGACTGTGAGAGAAGGGAGCAATTTATGCACAGTGGGCAATCAGGAAAGGTGGAGAGAGGTGGGGGCATGAGAAGGAACCAGGCAGGTGATAAAAGGTGCTGAAGCAAGTTTCTCTGAAAGATTGCAGGTTAGGGGAGGCAGAAAAGATTCTATAAGATGTCCTGCTCTTCCTTTTCTTTCCCGACCCAGGGGAATGAGAAGGAGCAAAGGGTTAGATCCAAGGAAATCTCTCCCTTTGTATTTAAAAGCTCCAATTTCTGCTCTTATGTGGGCCAGGAATGAGACTGCAATTTTAATAGCAGTGCCCATCGCCCCTAGATCAAGGATGAAGAAACTCTATTTCCTGCAGAAACAAAAACACCATCATTCAGTCCCCCAGGGAACCTCAAAGGAATTAAAAATGGAATTAACAGTTCATCTGGAAACCTTCTTTTTAAAAATCATATGCTTAGCTCACTGTTCCATGAAAACTGCTTCTGAAACACCAACTTAATGCCCCTGGCATCACATTTCTGATTCCTCTGTCTGACTGAAGTACAAAGGGCGGCCTAGTGGCAGGGGGTTAAATGAGGTGTGGCTGGAGCTTGGCAGGGGAGATGGCGAGGGGTGAGGGCATGACCCTGCCCCGCTACGGACAAGCCAACTTGTGAAGGGGGTGTCCATGGCCATCTCCGTCAGGGGACAGAGCTGACAGAGGAGGCTTCTGAAGGCATGGCTATAACAGTGGCCTGTGGAGGTTGGGTAAGATTTAGACAGGCGGGGAGGGGAGAGGAACCAACAGGAACATGGATACAGTGGTTGGCAAGTGCCAGTCCCGTGCTGAGAACTAAGGGGAGGTATGTCTAACTGAATTGTGTAAAAATTAAGTAGGAAAGTCTATTGGGGGACAAAGGTACTTTCTCTAGTTTAAATGAATACTTGTAATTCTCTGAACGTGACATTAAATATATTCCACCTTGCACCTTTGTGCGTGCTGTTATCTCTGCCTAGAATACCCTTCCGTATCATTCCAACAGCCCTCTGCTAGGCTCTGCTAGTGCCTTGTTTTTCCTTCTAGCATAGTATTTAACATTAGAATTATCTATATGTCTCCTTCATTAATTACTTTCAATTCAGTCATTTATTTAATAAATACATATGGAGGACTTGACTATATGACAGAAATTCTGCTAGACCTTGGGAATATGAGACAAACAAACTAAACAGTCTCCTCTTCAAAGACTCATAGGACATTGGGAGAGATAGGTAGTAAATAGGGAAGAACCAAAATGGGTATATAATTAAAATTTGTCTCAGTGCTCCTCTGAACTCTTCAAGGGGAGCAGTGGGGAAATCAGGGGAGAGGCATCAGGTCAGAGGGAAGAGCATGAACAAAGGGAAATAGTTTCACTTGGTCCCTGGTGCCTTTGTATTTCCATGCTTGTAAGGATCATTTCATTTTTTTCACTATTGGGATGTTGTCCAAGATGAGGGAAGGAGACATATGCTGCAAGCATCAGTCCTTCGCAAACACATAGATACTTGATCGTAGCATTGGCTTTTGCAAGCTCTACTAAATATGAGACTTTCCTTTGATATCAATGCTAAGGTTATAGTTGTGACACCTGATTCCATTACAGAACACTTGAGAAAGCTGGAGAGTATAATTCTTCCATCCCTCCTGATGTGGCATCTTAACTAAACAACAAGGAATTTGCCTCCATAGAGAAAGACCTGAAAGTTGAGAGAGATGGGGCTGCCCATTGTTAAATATTGAAAAAAGAAGAACATTGAATTTGTGGATTTATGATAAAGAGGGATGGTTGTGGCTTGGGAGAGCCTAATCTTCCAAATGTTAAGAAATATGCCATTATAGGAGTCTCTGTGTAAGGGAGCCCGGATACCCAATGATCCTTGAGAAAAAGGAAGGTATTAAAAAGACTGCCATTATAGGAATTAGAAGATCTTACTTAATGTTATAGTTTCCATTTACTGAGCATCTACTATGTACTGGCCAATTTATATGTATTAGCTCATATAAATCCCATATCATCCCTGTAAATTAGTGTTATCACCATTTCACAGATAAATTTGAATATAATTAAGTCACTTCCCCAGGGTCTCACTTCTAAGAAGTGGTCTGGTCAAGTTCAAATCAGATTAAACCTAGGCTTTTGCTATGATTTGAAGTACAAACTTCAAGTCATAGCTCAGTACAGTGTTCAATAATTGCCATGAAATGACAAAAGAAGTAACATATTTTTTTTACAAGATGATGTGCAGAGTAGATGAATGGAGAGGTTTACATGTTCTGGTCTTTCTACCTAGAAAATGGAATGACATGGAGGCTGCCAGATCTCTTAATGACTGGTTTTTACTGAGGTGTCACTAGGGAAAAAGCCTGAAATTATTCACACTGTTGTTGGAGTTCAAAGGGAGGGAAATGTATTCCTACAGAGAAATTCCAGCACAAGCACAAGTAACCATCCTTTCGTCTATCTGCCCATCCATCTATCCATTCTTCCATTCATTCCTCCTCCTATTTGTCCACTCATCTATCCACCCGCCCACCCATCTATCCAACCTCTTTAGCATCTTCATACTCTTTTCTTCCTTTTTCTTTTGCACCATCACCACCACCCTAGTTACATTCTCATTCCTTCTTTTCTAAAGGTGTCTCTTAAATATTTTCATTTTAAAATGTCTTCATTTTTCAAGCTTTCATCCTTTTCACCATCCGATGGAATATCTTGAAAGCAAGGACTTTATTGTATTACCTTCCCGCTCAAGAACCTTTAATGGCTTCCTATTGTTCCTAGAGTTAAGATCATGTTCCCAACTTGATCCCAACCTTCTTCTTCCTAGCTCATTGCTCCACCACCACAGCCCACTTATTATTTCCTGAGCTTGGCCCATGCTTCCCTAGTTCTGTGCCTTTACTCAAGCTGTTTTTCCTTCTGGGGATTCCCTATTAGGCATCTTAGTTTAGTATGAGCTTTGAAGTCCAAGAGTCCTGGGTTAAAATATTGGCCCTGTTGCTTGCTAACTATGTGACTATGGGATAGTTTCATATCTGCCTGAACTCAAGTACTGCACTATAAAATGTAGGTGGAGGAGATATTAGGATCTATTGTATAAACATTGTGAGCATTAAAGGAACACATGAGAAATGCGTAGTTGGGGCTCTAACCAGTGTGGCTTGGTTGATAGGGTTCCGTCCTCCAAAGCAAAAGGTCACCAGTTCAATTCCCGATCAGAACACCTGTCTGGGTTATGGGTTCAGTCCCTGGTTGGGATTCCTACGAGAGGCAACTGATCAATGTTTCTCTCTCACATGGATGTTTCTCTTTCTCTCTTTCTCCCTCCCTTCCTCTCTTCCTAAAATAAATAAATAAATAAAATCTTTAAAAAAAGAAAATGCATAGTTGGTGCTCAACAAATATTTGTTAATGGATAATTATAATGAGGCCAAAATTTTGCCAGTATTTATTATATTTTTTAATGAAACTTAATATTGTTTTATGAAGAAATACTTATTTTCAGGCCTGCTCTAGGCTAGACCTAGAGGTAATTTGCAAATGTCAGACCATCACCTTCCCACAATCTCTGGCTCAAATGCATGCATGTGCCACTGAAGGCAGTTCATGTTGAAAATGATGACAAATCTAAGTGCTGTAGAAGCTTCTTCACATCTGGTGCATTGTTTTTTGTTTGTGTTACTTGTATTTGTAGCTTGCTACAATGGAGTGGAATTATAGCTCATATTCACTCTGATATTGTGTCTAGAGATAAGAACATGCTGATGGAACAGGCAGGAAGCTTGGAGTTCTTTGGGTTATGGTTTTGGATCTGGCTTAGAGTAGGAACTACACTACAGTTGGTTAGAAGGAAGGGCAAATAGATGGGCAGATGGGGGATGAACACATGGATGGATGGATAAATGGGGATGGATGGATGGATGGATGGATGGATGTGGGTAGATGGATGGATGAGTGGGTGAATGGATGGATGGATGGAAGAATGGAGGGTGGATACATAAATAGACAGCAGATGGATGGATGAAGTATGAAGGATAAATATAGTCCTCTAGGTTCAGTTAAAAGGCTGAAAAGCTGGATAATGAGATGTGTAGTAGACTAAGAAGAAGGAATATGGGTTTCAAGGTAACTTTTGTGGCTTCTTTACTATATGACCCTGGGTGAGTTACGGCATCTGAGAATCCCTTCTCTTATCTCTAAAAACAAAAGACTTAGATAAAATGATCTATATGCCTCTGTTTCTATTTTGTTCTTCAGTTTATTTTATTAGAATTCACATATAAGTGAGATTATATGGTATTTGTCATTCTCTGACTGGCTTACTTCACTTAACGTAATAATCTCCAGGTCCATCCATACTATCACAAAAGGGTAAGATTTTTCTTCTTTTTTTACAGCTGCATAGTATTCCATTGCATAAATGTACCACAGATTTTTTATCCACTTATCTACTGATGGGCACATGGGTTGTTTCCTAATCTTGACTATTATAAATAATGCTGCAATGAATATCGGGGTGCCTGTATTCTTTCAAATTAGTGTTTTGGGTTTCTTCAGATATCTTCCTAGAAGTGAGATCATTGGGTTAAAAGGTAGTTCCATTTTTAATTTTTTGAGGTAATCCCATACTGTTTTCCACAGTGGCTGCACCAGTCTGCATTCCCACCAGTAACACACTAGGATTCCCTTTTCTCTACATCCTCACCAGCACTTGTTTATTGACTTATTGACAGTAACCATTCTGACTGGTGTGAGGTGATATCTCATTACAGTTTTAATTTGTATCTCTGATGATTAGTGATATTGAACATTTTTTCATATATCTAATGGCCATCTGTATGTCCTCTTTGGGGAAGTATCTAGTCTTATACTTTGCCCATGTTTAAATTGGGTTGTTTTCCTGGTATTGAGTTGTATAAGTTCTTTATATATTTTAAAAATTCAGCCCTTATCAGATGTATCATTGGCAAATGATATGTTCTCCCATTCAGTGGGTTCCCTTTTCATTTTATTGATGATTTCTTTTTCTGTGCGGAAGCTTTTTAGTTTTATGTAGTTCCATTTGTTTGTTTTTTTCCTTTGTTTCCCTTGCCTGAGGAAATATATCGGCAAAAACATTGCTTTAAAGGCATGGGTACACGGAACAGACTGACAGCTGTCAGAGAGGAAGGGTGTTGGGGGACTGGATGAAAGAAGGTGAGTGGATTAGCCAAAAAGCATGGATACATAACACGTAAATACAGCCAGCAGTGTGGTGGTAGCCAGAGGGAAAGTGGGTAGGGGTTAGGTAGAGGGAGGGAAGGGGTGGAAAATGGGGGTGGAAAGACACTTTGCTTAGGGTAGTGGGCATACAGTACAGTGTGCAGATGATGTTTTATTGAGTTGTACACTTGAAACCTCTATGGCTTTGTGAACCAATGTCACCCCAATACATTCAATTAAAAAAAGATAGTTTGTATGCCTCTTACAGATCATAGTCTGTAGTTCTATGACTCTGTGAAGTAGATATAGATCAATATATGTGTTTTTATCTGCTCTTAAAAATAGATATAGATAAACAAGCATTTAGTTCTGTTGCTTTCTTGGAGATCAGAGGAGACAAACACACAGAGTTCCTGATTCTCAGTTCTGTGCACCTGCCACCATTCTGCCCTGTCTGTCCTGTGTCACCCCTCCATACCCTCATCAGCTCCTAAGTGTCACAAAAGTTCCGTATTTGTCATCTGTAACTGTTACTAGAGGTAACTTAGACTTTAGAATCAGACAGATATGTGAATCAAGTTCTGAATTCTCTACATATTTGTGATATCTGGCAACTTACTTATTTCTTAGGCCTCCTTACCTGTCAAATAGTATCACAAAATGCCTCATAGTAAGGACTAAAGAGAACAGTTTTGTCAGGAAGGTAATAGGTCTTGATAACTCTGATAAATGGGAAGTCCCCCCTTACCCTCTGCTGTATGCAGAGAAGCTACTAGCTGCCTACTAGATGTGCAGAACACACTTGTTGAGTCAAATGGATTTGAATTCCATCCAGCCTCTGGGTTTTACTTGCTTTGCAGCTAATGCTTTCAATCTATCACCAGCAGAGGAGAAAATGCAAATGTGAAACTTTGGAGGTAGTTTGCACACATTATAAATCTGGTGTATTGAGAGCATGGCTGTGAATAGTGAGCTCAGCTTTTATGTCATGTGGCCCAATATTAATGCAGCCCTGTGCATTGGAAGGTCATCAGACACTGACCTCCCTGGGGTCTGAGAGGCAGTGGACATTAGGCTAGTAGTTGTGGGGGGTGGAGGACGTATGAAAAGGACTCAGGCAGCACAGAGAGAGACCTGGCCCCACATGAGTTGCTTCTGAGTCACACTTGAAGCATTAGACTAAAATGGGCAGTTAGTGGTGAGGGCACCTTGCCCACCAGCAGTCTTCTTGCACAGGCTGCTCATATGTGGACCTCAGTTTCTACATTCTGGGGCACTATTACCCAAAAGCCCTAAGTTCCAGAGGATGTGCTCCTGAATGGATTACCTGAGAGCTGGGCACTGCTATGTTTTTTTGGTGTGTGTTTGTGACATCAAATATGCGTGCTGCCTTGTCCTTCCTTTCCTTTCCTTTCAGCACTTTGTTGCAGTGATCTGGGTATGCGTGAGTGGTGTCAGGTCATCCCGATGCTCCTGCCATCCAGCTCTGCACTTTACACCTGAGCAAATGGAACCTGGGAGAATGGCCCAGGGTCATACAGGGAGTTGGTGGAAGAGCTCAGGTTGCAACCTAGGGGTCCTGACTCCAAGACACAACATCCCCAGCTTATGACTGTCTCTCAAAAAGGTTGGGTTAGAAACAGAAACATGCTGAAAGCACATTTCACCAGCCCCATGGTATCTCCCCTGAATCCCTCAGTACCATCCAAAATTTCTACATCCTGTCACTCCTTTGGTTTAAGGCAGCATTTCCCAAAGTATGCTCATCAGATGCTCTATAAAGCAAAAGGAGTTTGTGGCCAAAAAGGAGTGAGAGACCTTGCAAAAATATGTTGCCCTCTTTAGTTTTATAGTGCATGGTATGGTAGCTAGTCAAGGGGGGTCCCTGCTCAGCAGAGAAATTTCATTTAACTTTGTTATCCTATTGTTTCTTAAATTGATTGGACCACAGAGCCTTACTTCCCTACCCTTTCACTTTTTAACTCCTGGAAATATCTCACAGAACCAGGTTCATGGAATTCACTGCAATGAACGGTGGTTTAAGACATTGAGCACCCTCATGGATGAGTATGGTTTGCTTTAGAATCATCCCAATGGCTGCAGAACTTCAGTGTCCAGGGCTCTTTCACAGCCATCATCCCTTTTGATTTATAGCAGCCCTATTAGGGAGGTCATGTACTGTCCTCAACAAAAAAGACAGACTTCGATGCTTGACAAGATTGAAGATGAGAGATGAGACTGGGGGACAGGTTCCAAACAGCACATCTCATGGTTCCCTACTCTTCCAGTCCTCCTCTTCCTGATGTTGACCTTTAACAAATGGACAGCCTGAGGTTTCTCCAGCAAAGTGGGTTTATTTGGGAACAACAAAGAATTTCAGTTAATAGCCAACCGTATTCAAGTCCAGAGAAACAAGGGAGAGAAACAATCTTTTATGGATTTCAGAGGGGCTGTTGCAAATGAAGAGTCCATTGGAGGAAACAAAGTTCAAAGTCCAGTTACTTTTCATTGGCTAAGTTCTGGCAGTCTCCCATTGGCTGAGCTGTTTCTGGGCCGGGGTTGAGGGGGGATCTTTTCTTCTGCCTGCTGAGGTAGTATAGTAGTGTTACTTCCTGTTGGAGACGGAAGGTACTTCTCTTCTTGTTGGGGTTAGTAGTGGGAATTGAGTGACAAGTGTTTGAGATTTGTCTCTCCAGCCTTCTGACTTCAATTTAAATGAGTTTTTTGTTTATTAATTTTCATAATAGTTAGTCAGCTTCCTCTACTGGCCAGCATTGTCTGTCTCCTGCAATGGAGACAGCAATGACAGACTGTATTTTCTATACTGCTTCACTTGACAACAAAAGACAATGAGGCTCAGAGAGGGACAGTGATGTGCCCATGGTCACACACCTAGAAGCCGAGACCCAAGGTTCTGAGAAGCCAGTTGAGGATGAGGGCCCTGTGTGTATTGGGGATGAGGAAGTAAGCCTGGAAGTAAGCACAGAGCATGAAGAAAAGGGGAAATAAAAGGCCCCAAGGATGAAATTGGCAATGTTGCTTATTACCAGCCCCTTGGAGAATAGCCGCATTCACTGATGCTACCGAGCTGGCTGTCTTTCTGCAGTACCTGGCTGCCAAGTACAGATGGGTCAAAGTAGAACACTGGGAAACTTGACAGAGCCACCAGACCTCCTTGGAAGTTCCTCATTTGTACAGCAGCTTCTTCTGTTTGAAAAATAATTGAGAGTCTTCAGTGAGGTTAAAAGATCGCTGAGCAACTTAGAGAGATCAATCAACTAATTAATAAATAAACAAATCAATGAAAATAAATGTATGAAATACCTACTATACACAGGCTGTGCTGACCGACAGAGGTAAGACTAGGTCCCCATCCTCAAGGATCTTAGAGCCAAGAATGAGAGAGAGACATGCAGGTAAATAGAATGGGACCCCTGTGACAGAGGTTAAGAAAATTCAGACTGCTGTGGGGGCTCTGAGAAAGGGCATCCAAACTAAACAAGTCAGACTAGGCACTAGGATGCCGGCAATGCTTGGGTGGGGTTTGGAAGGATGAATTAATGAAGTAATGAAGAGAGTAAGTAAAAGAAACACAACCTTTGTAGAAAAGCATAGAGAATAAAATAGCAAGGTGTTAACCAGGCAAGGGTGTAAGATGCATGGTGGGGGAAAAGCCAGTGTTGAAACTAAAAAAGTAATCACACAACTAGACTAAAGAGCTCTCGGGGTGCCAAACTAGGCTCTTTCCCAAACCTTAGCAGCTTGGTTGCTGAGAATCAGAGAGGGAAGAAGGGGACAAAGGCACATTTAGTTTTTAAGAAGTAACAACTAATAATGATCTGTCAGTTTGTGTGTAAGCACAGATATGTCCAAGAGAATATAAGCTCTTGGGAAGATATAGAAGAAATCCTACTGAGAACTTCAAATTGAGGGTCATGAAAGTGAGCTAGTTATCTAGATCTCAAAGGGCAGGAAAGTCAGAGCTGGCATTGGGTTATGTTAATTCACTATAATTATTCATCATTGAGGATAGGAACTGCTACTTGAGCATTCTGTTTGGCTGCAAAGCCACCAGAAGAGTTTAACCAGGAGTCCACTGGGCAGCTTCATTCATACCGTATCTACCTCCTGGTTTGGTGTCCCACACTTTCAGAGCAACTCTGGAATGTGTATGTACTACCCTGTCAAGTAGTTACTGCTGGGGAGAAGCCTGCAAGAAGCCTAGGTGCCCCTCCTAAAGATGACACTGATAGGTCACGGTTATGCTTCTCATGCGGACTACAGGTAGATTTGCACAGACCCCTGCCTGTCTGAGAGAGAAGCAAGACCACACTGTGAATGTGCGTGTGCACATGCATGTGTGTGTGAACATTTAAGTTCTACTCCCTCAGCAGATTTCAGTATAGCAATAGCATTATCAACTATAGTCATCGAGTTACACAGTATATCCTGAGATTGTATTTATTTTATAGCTGAAACTTTGCACGCATTCACTAACCTCTCCCTATTTCCTTTATCCCCCCTCCTGCAACCCCTGGCCACTTTTCTACTCTCTCTTTCTCTCTTTTAGATTCCACATATAGTGATACTATGCAGTGTTTATTTTCTCTGTCTGGCTTATTTCACTTAGCATAGTGCCCTCAAGGTCCATCCACATCAGAAATGGCATGATTTTCTTCTTTTTTTGACCGATAATATCCCATTGTGTGACTAGACAGACAGATAGATGGTATAGACAAAGACATAGAGACACAGACCGAGACAGAGATGTCTACCGCATCTCTTCATCCATTCACCCATTGACAGACCCTTAGGTTGTTTCCATGTGTTGGTTGTTGTGAATAACAGTGCCGCACATATGGGAGTGCAGGACCTCTTCCATAGCCTGGTTTTGGACAGCCACATGCAAGAGAATGAAAGTGGGCCCCTCTCTTACATCATACACAAAAATCAACTCAAAATGGTTTGAAGGCTTGAAAGTAAGACCTGAAACTGTAAAGCTCTTAGAAGAAAACATAGGGGGTAAGCTCCTTGCTATTGGTCTTGGTAATGATTTGTTTGGATCTGACACCAAAGCAAAGTCACAAAAGCAAGAATAGGCAATCTGCATTTAAAACCACTATTTTGAAAAAGATGAGCCCCTTCCACATGAGCGGTCATGAAACTGCTGTCTCACTTCCTCAGTGCTCTGGAAGGCTTCTGGGTTCAAGGTGAGCCTCAAAGGACTTCTCTGGCCCCCAGCCTGTGAGGGGTTCTGAGGGGCTGGCTTGTTTGGGGAGGCTCAGCAGTATGAAGAGGCTAGTGTGTTGCCTTCTTCATTTCCTGCAGCCCTGATGGAAATCTTGGCCTTGGTCTAGTGAAGGGGAGCAGCAGGGCAGCCATGCCAAGTGGGCCTTCCGAGACCTTTTCTTTCTGTATAGCAGCTTCTGTGGGAAAGGGCCAGGCTGATTTCATTCTAGGACCAACTCAGTTTGATGCTTGAAAGCTCTTTTTCATAGTGACGCAGAACGGTGGAGGGTAGAGGGGTGTTAGATAATCAAGTTCAGTGTTTTGTGAGCACCCCTGCTCCCGTCTTATGGCTCCTCTGGGGTGACAGCCTGTCCCTTTCTTCTTCTTCGTGGTACCTGTGATGGAGATTTGAGGTCATTTACTGACCTCCTCCACAGTTTGGGTTGGTAGTAGTGCCCTAAACCAGCCTTACCTCTCAGAATCCCCTCACTGTGATGGTGTTCCCATCTGTGCAATGGGCTGAGGGTACCTGACCCATGGACCTCGTGGAGATCAGTGAGAGAGAATGTACTTAAAGTCCTATGAACAGTGTCAAGTGATATATAAATATTATTCAAATGTTGTTAGAATTATCATTGTTCTCTGTTCATAAAGAGATCTTAAAAGAATAAAGGAACTGATATAAACTAGTCATTGAAATAAGCTCAGGATAAAATATACTGAATTTCAAATAGAACTAAATCAAAATTTCTGTGTTTTAAGCATTGCACTGATTAAAAAACAAGTAAGCAAAACCTATGTGGCACAATGAATCTGTGCATAGCAGTACTGAACGTCTGTGCCATTTGTTTCAAGACCATTACATTTTCTCCCAAATGTACCTTGAGCCAGTTGTTATGCCATTCAATACAAGCCTCTGATAAAATCATTCTATTCCTATTCTTAATTTTAATTTTTTGTTACTGTATAAGTACACCGGAAAAATAAGAAAACCAGATTCCCCTTGATTCAAATATAATGATAGCAGCAGTAGTAATAATAATAAGAAGAAAACAATGACAGATGGTGTCTGATCGTCCGCCTCATAGGATGCAGTGACCATGTTCTTTCTAACTGCTTAGGGTGTGTTTAGCACATTGGACCTTACTTTACATGAATAACCTCACTTGATCTCACTTAACCTTCAGGTTAGTTAACCTGTGAGGAAGATGTCATTATTACTCCTGTTTTATAGATAAGGAAATGAAGCTCAGAGAGGCAAAGACACTTGCCTTAACACACACAGCAAACAAGCGGCAGGTCGACTCAACTCTGTAGTGCAGTCTTAAGCAACTATGCTACACTGCTTCCCTGTATCAAATATGAGGAAACTCCAAGGAGAAGTCAAGTGTCCCATATTTAATCATTTACCTGGTGATTCTTAATATCTAGCCATTGCCTGTAATTAATCAAAAATATGCAAATTCAAAAGAGCAGATATCCCAATATTATTCAGGTAGACATGTGTCCTGGCAAAGCATAATCATCAGACACAGGTAGCTCCTCATCTCTCTAATACGGTACAGCCCCTAATTCATTCCTGAAATACAGCCCAGTGTAGCAGCTGATGTTGATAATGGTGACTCGACTTTTAAACTATATGGGATGGAGCAAAAGTAGGTTTACAGTTGTGAGTATGTGAAGCAGAGTTTATTCTTGTATTATTATTTATTAATTATTATATTATTTTTCACTATGAACTGCTGTAAACCTACTTTTGCCCCACCCTGTATTCAGGACACAGGGATGAGAATAAAGTATTGTAGAAAGAATGTGGTTTTTGTTTTAAGTTAACTTTTTGGAGTGCTGGTGTTTAAATTTGTCGCTGCTCATTTCTGTATAAGTTCATGAGTCTGGGTAAGTAAGGTCTTGTAAGTATTATATACAGGAGTATAAGATAATACAGCAGGTCCTCCAATAATGTCATTTCATTCACTGTCATTTCATGCTAATGTTCAGGAGAAACAAAAAAACCTGATTGCTGGCTAGAGCCACTGTCTGTGTGGCGTTCTCACTTTCTTCCCATGTCTGTGTCGGTTCTCTCCGGGTACTTTGGTTTCCTCCCACATCCCAAGGATGTGCATGTCAGGTGCATTGGTGTGTCTCAGTTGTCCCAACATGAGTGTGTGTGAGTGTGCCCTGCAATGAAATGGAAGGGCATCCTGTCCAACACGAGTTCCCACCCTGTGCCCTGAACTGCTGGGATGGGCTCCATCCACCTGTGATCCTGAACCGTAATAAGTGGGTTGGAAAAAAATGATCTTACCTGTTTTCATTAATCTTTCTTAAATATACATATGGCTCACATTTATTTCAATGTTTAATATTAGAAGTGTTTTGGTCTTTATTTAGAAGTTTGTTAATGTTTTGCATCTGGAAATATGCTGTAGGAACTCAACTCTTGTTTATTTCATTTAGCTTATGGGGAATTGGTTTCATTATACATGATTTCATTTATAGTCACCATTTCCACAAACATTTGGATGGCGATGAGTGAGAACTTACTGTATATATAACCTGATAGCAACTGTTTTATTCCCTGTGCTGTGTATGTGCATCCCAAAGGTTATTGCTACTACAGGACTATGGGATGATGCCACACAAACAAATATATATACACAGGCACATACACTCACACTTATATGCATATGTATGTATATTTACAGTAACTGAGATGACAAGTTACTATGACAAGTTACAAAACCTAGATGTTTGTACTACACATTCTAAAACAGTCTGTGGCATTTCTATCATTCATGTGATACTCATGACACTGTCTTGCACCAGTGTTGTGTGTGTGTGTACTTGCACATGGCCTCATGCAGTAAAGTGGGAAGAGAAAGGCGCTCGGCAGACCTGAGTACAAACCCAGGTCCTACCCCTTACTAGCTGGGCCAGCCTGGTCAGTTTATTTGATCCCACTGAGCTCCTGTAAAGGAGGTTAATCATAGTTTTGGAGGGGCCACTTGTCCTGCACGAGGGCCGGAGCTTTCATTCCATCCCCAGGAAAGCAACGGTGGAAGCAGAGAACTCCTGCTCTCCCTTCACTTGCTCCTTCAGGCCTCCCAAAGGCCCGTGGCTGCCTGGCCTGCTTCCTGAGCATGAGTGAAGAAACTGGCCCAGAGAGTTCAGCCCTGTCCAGGGATTCACTCTGGCATCCGCTGGATCATAGAAACCTGCACACAGAAGGTCCGTCTTCAAGGGGGAAGTTGTAGGAAGCTTGACTCTGGTCATAGGCTGGCTGGCATTTTCTCCAGCCCAGCTTCATTAGCAATGAAGCTGAGAGTTTGATCTCTGTCTGGCTGACTTTGGTGTGGATCTCCCTGGCGGTTCTGTACTTCGAGGTGTGGCAGGGAGTGATGATCACCCCTGAGCACTCCAGCGTTCCCAGGGCTGATGTGATGGTTCAAACGGGGATGTGGATGTTGGGAAGCGAGCACAGTGTGTTTCACATGGCAGACGTCTGGCAACTGCCGGACTGGGGCTTCCCCTTCCGTGCACTGCTGCCAACTGAACAAGGCCCAGCCTGCCTGTTACAAATGGCTCTCTGCTTTCCCTCCCTAAAACTTAGCACAGGGTCTCAGATATGTGCTGAATAAGACTTTGAAGAGCCACAGAAGCTTAACATATCAATTAGTTAGATTTCTTTATTTTCCAGATGGGAACTTTGAGGACCAGAGATGCTAAATACCTTACCTGAGATGCCACAGCTAATAAGGGCACACCTGGGCTCTTGTCACTCAGCACTGAATAATTTCACAGAACAAAGGAGAGCTCTATCTTCTGTAGAGGGTAAATTACAAGGCTGTTAAAACCTGAGAGCTTTGTGAAGGTAAAATGTTTCCATTTTGATAGAAGAACAAGAGAGCTCCGAAAATACTTTTCTTTTGACCTACTTAGCTATTATTCATTGCCCTCCCACCCCGCCCCCATCACATATTTCTTCTGCTTGGAAAATCCCGAAGTAGTTTATCATTCTATCCGTGGCTCTGGTTTCAAAGGTGTTCTCAGGTGGAGCAGGGACTTAAGAAAAACGTGGCCAGGAAGGCTCAGAGAGACAATGGGACCATATTATACTGTACCTTACCTCCCTGAATGTCTTGACATATCCTCAGCCACTTGGGGAACACAGCTGAGGATGGTAGAAGAATGATAGGCACCTCCCCATCCTCCCAGAGTCCTTTCTTCATGAGTCTAAATTATGTCATGGTGATTGTTTGCCCTTGTGGTTACCAATCAGAGGCCAGCTTAAGAGAGCGACGATGGCCATATTGAGTGTGCACATTTCTTCCTGCCCTGGAGTGAATTGTATAATAAATATGTGATCTCATTTGCCTTCAGAATATCTCAGAAACACAACGGAAAGGCAGACATTTCTTTTCTCATTTATATACAGGAAAGCTGAATGTAGAGAAATCAAGAGCTTTCAAGATGTTCTAACTTCTGCCACTTACTGCAGTTGTATATTCTTGGAATATTCTTTCCCCCCTTTCTTTTCCTGGAAAGTGTGTATTCAAAACCAGTTCCTTGATAAAACTTACTTATTCCTTGGTGTTCTTGTTGCAGTTTCTATGTTGTATCTGGTACAATATTTAAGTTGTGCTTTGAACTAATTATTGATATATTTCTCTTTCAGAAATGCTTTTGTCTTTCATAATGATCAAAAACCTTATCCTCCCCATTTTATAGAGAAAACATGAAGCTCAGAGAGGTTACAAGTCTTACTCAAGATCACCTGCAACGTAAGTGAGGGGGCCAATTCTTGAACTCAGGAGGGAAAGCCTGGTCTCTCTCTCTACCATGGTGTGAAACTGCCATTTTAATAACAAAGGATCCAGATTCGAGAAGGCATTTTACCCTTAGCTAGTTCCTAATACCAATAACTAATTACTAGCTCCCCTTGATAGAACACTTTATGATTTGCAGAGCACTTTTCCATCTACATCATCTTATTCGATCCATATAACAAAGCTGCAAGGTGGGATTGCTCTAGTGATCAGTTTTTTTGCTTTACGGTTGAGAAACGGAGGCTCAAAGCAGGGACTTGCCAAAAGCCATCCTGCTATTTTGCAAGTTAGCAATTTGCAGGAAATTATACCCCCATCTCTTAACTCAAAATCCCTTTGCCACATTGCAACAATTAATTCAGGTCCACAGTCAGTTTAACATGCAATTGTAGCAGAATCTTCAAATAAATAAACTGTGCATAGTACTTAAGAGACCAAGACATTCTCATTTGCTTCCAAATGCCATCAGATGTTTTCCTCCTTTGGCCATGGTGTGGTACAGCGAACAGTGGTGCACAGCTAAGTCCAGGAAAAGAATCCCAGGCATCAGAGTGTGATCAAGAACTTTTCTACCCAAGAGAGCAAGGAAAATGCTATCATTTATTTACTTTGTTTGCCAAGTGTGGTGTCTCACAGAGGGCTTCTGACACGTAACTTGTGGGGACAAACCTGTGTCGTGCAATGCAGTAGTAGAGAACAGAAAGCTTACTATGGCAGGGCTCTGTTCTCAAGGAGCTTATAGTTGGGAGAACAGGCAGATATGGACCATTGGTGATCATTCAAGAGAGGAAGTCCTAGTACTAAGAATCCTTGCACTGGCAGTGCAAGGAAAAAGTGAGGGGGTGTTTCCTGATTGGGAAAATCAAGCACACTTTGATAGAAAACTGAAACTTAGAATTGAATCTTTAGGGATGAATGATGTTTTCATAGGAAGTAGGGGAAATTGAGAAAGAAAATGGAAGCATCATAAATGTGATAGCTTCTCCTGGGCCTCAGGAATGTTAAATATCCCTGTTACAAACAGAACAGACCTTTTGAAAGAAGGTGGTAGGAAATGAAGTCTGAAAAGTACATAGTACTTGAACACCATGCTACTGTGTTTGGATGTGATCCTACAGACTATGGGGAACCATCCAAGACTTGGATTAGGGGTGTGGTCCTGCTCACGTTTTTGGAAGATTACCCCAGCAGCTCTGATCCTATGGTGTTGCTAACTCTAACTTGACAAAGAACCTTGCCGTTCAAAGTGGGAAACTAGAAGTGCTAGCTGATGAGCTGAAAAAAAAAAATCAAAGATCCCATTTTCCTACTTGTGTCAAGTCAAATAAATGGAACCAGATAAACGTGAAAAAAAATCAAGATAGTAGCAAAATTGCCTGCAAGCAGAATGTTTTTCAAAGTCCCTAATGAGGTGTCAGTGAACCTAACGAGATGAAACTCCCTACCCTACACCTAGTTTTTCACGTTGTCCTTTTCATCCAGTCATAATTAAGTTGTGAAATTGGAATTATATCCTATCATTAAAGACGAGGCCAACCCTGCCGGGCTCTTGCTTCTCTGAAGGAGGTAATTGTGGAAAGCCCTTTCTCCCATTGCTTCTTCCCCCACTGAAGCTTACCCTGGTGCCGCTGCAGGCCATGGCGTCCTCCTTTTAGGTTTTGATTAAGAAGGGCCATGTGGTTCTTCTTCATTTATCTCTGTATTGAATTCCATCAGTCTTAGTTAGGAATGATTAGGCTGCTGAAGTTGAAAGGCAAATGTCACAGGCTTTCTAGTGCCATTGGCCTGTCCGCAGAAGGGAAGGGCAGGCAAGGGGAGAGAGGCTTCCACCTTCCACCATGGGCCAGACACTGTGCGGAGCTCTCTAGATATGTTGGGACCCCTTTGATTCTTTCAGGGTGTTACCATGAGAGGGAAGCAATATTCCCATTTGTGTAGATATGGAAACAGAGGCTCACAGGAGTTGTAGGCCTAGGATAAGGTCCGCCAGGCATATTCCAAAGCCATGCTTTTCCTTCTCTGCTGTAATGAAGATAGTGACGCGATCTGTATACTAATAGGGTCCGCTGAGAGGGGTCTTAGAGCCATCAGTCACCACTCAGTGAATGTCTTACAATACCTCGTGCACTTTGCTAGGAGAATGCGAGGTGAGTTATTTATTCCTGCTGGAACCCTTTGGAGGGGGATTATTTGCTCCTTTTTATGAGTGAGTTATTCAGTAATTGTGGCTCAGAAAGTCTCGGTGATTTACCCCAAATCACACAGTTAGGAAGTACAGACTCCACTTCACTGCATTGCTTTTCAGGTCGAGATCTCTACAGGATAAAATGCTCAAATGTGAAGGATGAGACCAGTAAGAGACATTTCCAGTGCTAGGGCCAGCTAGCAGTATGAGAGAGATATTTGTAAGGCAGCCTCTGGTCCCTTCTCCTCATTCCTTCCATAGCCTTGACATTCTGGAAGATAGGGGTGTGGTGGGGAGCAAGATGAGGAGAAGGGATCAGAGGCTGGCTCTGCACGAGGGAGCAGTAACTCTGCGCAGCTTCAGCCTGCGGTCCCAGAAGAGCGTCTACAATAACTAAGTCACTAAATAAATAAGAACATCTTGTCCCTTTCCCTGCAGGACTACTTAAATAAACTTACTGCGCAGCTTCATAAAGCAATGACTGGAAATGTGGCTGCCTCAGGAGAGCCCTGCTGCGGGCGCACCCTTGTCCCACTGCCAGGCCTGCCTGCTTGCCCCTGGGGCGGCTCCAGCCCCACCTCTGCTCCAGCTTGCCTGGGGAACTACTGCTGCCTCTGCAACAGTCCGGCCCTGTTCTCTCTGCTCTGTCCATCACAGTCAGCCTGGTATAAACAGGCAAATGCAGGTCCACGATCTCCTATTTGAAACCTTACGGGTCAGAGGTGTGTCCAAAATTTAGAGTGTTTTAGATCTGAACAAGGCAATATGATATGTATATTACAGATTGTGTGTCACCCCCTGCCAGGTTTGGGCCAGCATCCAAACTCAAGCACATTAATACTTCTGCAGTGAAATGCATAATAAATGAATATAGGATGAATAAACACTAAAAGTAATGTCAGTTCAGGTCAGTTTGTACCACCAAATTAATTCAGATCAGCTTAGATTTGCTGCCAAAATGAGTTACACCCACAAACATATACACAAAGATTCACATTATAAAACTCAGTTTTCAGAGCTTTTTAGATTTTATAATTCAGATAAGAGATTGCAGATAAATATTTGTTCAATGCCTATTACTGCTAAAACAGTAGCCCACATAGATTGTGTGCCCACGATGTGCCAGGTACTGTGCTAAACAGTTTACAGCCATTTACTACACAGAAGCCTTAGAGCCTATGATAAATATAACATTACTATCTGCATTTTGCAGTGGGGAGGTGCTGTGCAATCAATAGCCATGAGCCACATATAGCTATTTACATTTAAATTAAATTAACTTAAACTACTTTAAATTAAATAACATTTAAAGTGGTTTCTTGGTTGTCCTGACAAGTGGGTGTGACTAGTGTGTGGCTAATGACTGTGTATTGCACTAGCTCTAGGGTCTCGTGCCCACCCTGTTGGGCAGGCTGAACATTTCCTTCGGAGCAGAAAGTCCCTACCAGACAGTGTTAGCCTACATGTTGTGGGTGCAGTGGCTGTGAGGAAGGATCTGGGAGCTGTGCTGCCTGCCGCCACCATGCCCCAGATATGTGGCCTTGGCCAAGTTTCTTTACCTCTTGGCATCTCAGTTTTCCCATCTATAAAAAGGGGATTAAAAAAGAGGGTCTGCCTCATTTGTTGTTTTGAGGATTAAATGAGTTAATACTGTAAAGCACTCAGAACAGTGCTTGGCATGAAGTTATTGCTTAATAACTATTCCCTATTGTGATTATTATTAAAGATGGGGAAGTCAAGGCAGAAGAAGGTGTTTTAAACCCCACCTCCCAAGTTCTTGCTCTTAAGGTAAATGTGCTGTAGCCTCTCCAGACTAGTGTCTCATTGATCTCTGTTTTTGCATCACTGAAGGAGTGAGTGAATGAGACGGTCCGAGAGAGGTGAACTGGGAGCCAGGAGCAAGGACCAGCTGTGCGATAGCCTGGTCTTCAGGGTCAGGCTCAGACGTAGAGACCCACAGTGCACCATGGTTATCCTTTATTGATTCCTCAGGTCAAGACTTAATTTATATGTTTTCTTTTTACTTTGTCCCATTTTTCTGTTTCTAATCTTAATTTTTTAAAATCAGCCATAACTAGGCTATTCTAAGGCATTGAACTTGCTGTCAGGACTATATATTTGAGCTAATATGTTGAAGCTTCATTGATTCTGTGTGACAGCGGTCGAAACAGAAACAGAGTGGAGTGCTGCCTGGAAGTCACCCAATGAGCCAGTGGATCACTGTGGAGAGAGGTACCCGCCAGATGTGCTTGGATATCAGTGTGAGCGACCCCCAATGTGCAGCAGCTATCGCTGTGGGCCAGTTCCAGTCCTGAGCCAAACCTGGTGAACCACGGTATATCACTTAAGCTTTCTGAGCCTCAGTTCCATCGTTTGCAACACAGGGTAATAATCCTGTCTTCTTCACATACTGTCATGAAGACCAAAGGCAAAGTAGATTATTACCTTCTTAACTATAATATGCTGAGCACACATAAGTAACTTTCTAGGGTAGGCAACACATTTCTTCTGGTAGGCAGGGAAGCCTCTGAGCTTTGGAAGAGACAAATAGGAGTATCTGGTGTATATTAGAAACTGACATTGCTTATTAAATGTTAGTCATCTTTTAGGTCTTAGTGACAAAAAAGAATGTTGTAAGTACATGTTATTGGTATTCGTTGGTGAATAAATCATCTTCATGGAGCAAATGAGTATGCTCGTGTTGGCACGGTTGAGGGGAGGTTTACTGAAAAGAAAGCTTAGAAGGCCATTGGTGAACGTGTTATCCTTTAGGTGGTCTTTGTCTTCTTTATTTATTTTGAATTTGCATCAGTAAGAACAGTATCACTTATAGGCTTCTAGTTTTCCTTTTATCAAACAACGAGTTATGCCATCATCATTCCCACCAGGAAACTCGTACTTATTTTAATGCTCATTTTCAGTTGTCACCCTATTCTTCCTTTTTGCAATTTTAGAATTAAAAAATTAATTTAGAGAATAACAGGACAGAAGGAAAGAGTAGAGACTAAAGTCTAGCTTCTTTATTTAAAGATGAAGAAAATGAACATCTAGAAAAAATGAGAAGGATGCTTAGGGACGGAGGGCCAATCAGTGACCAAACTAGGACTAGAATTGCTCTCTCTGACTCACAGTCCATTCATCAAGCAAATTCTAATAAAAAATCATTTGCTGAGCATTGAAGCAAGGCAAGAGAGTTAGATTAGTCTGATGTGTATTGGAAGAGCTTGATGTAGCCATCTTACCAGGGGGATGACCCTGCTAATGGGACTTGAATACTTGAGACCCATGGCTACTGTATCAGTTAGGAACATGTGTAGCATCCAGTGATGGCTCCCAAATAATAGTGACTTAAACAAATAGAATTGTATATTCCTTACCTAAGAAGAAGTCTAAATGTAGGAAGTTGTTAGCATTAGTTTAGTTTTTCAAAGGTGCCTCCAGAGACTTAGGCTTTTATATCTTTTCTACCTCTTGTTCACAAGATAGCTGCCTCAGTACCAGGCATCATATCACTGTCTAAGAGGAAGAAGGAGAAGAAGCTAAGGCTAAAGCTAACATTTTCCCTGAATCCTTTGAGTAGACTTCTGTTTTCATTTAATTTTTTAGAACAGTGTCACCTGGCCACATTTAATTTAAAGGGGGGTTGGGAAAGGTAAACAGTATTTACCTTTCTAGCCTCTCTCATTGTGATGATATTAACTTAACCATCAGTGGGGCACAGGCATAGACCAATCACAGTGGTGGCCAACTGTGAGCAACTGGCACAATTGTAACAATATGTACGGAATATTAGCTTTGCCTACTGTAAAAGGTAATCAGGGAGAAGAGTGTTAAGAACTAGTGCTGAGTAAGTCCCAGCAGTGTGTGGTGCTATATAATGTTCTACCTCAGGGTCAGCAAAGGGTCAGAGTAAGTATTTTAGGCTTTATGATCTCCTTGTGATTACTCACCTCTGCCATCATTGTGTGCAAGCAGCCATAGATGATACATAAATGAATAGGCATGGCTATGTTCCAATGAAACTTTATTTATAGAAACCAGCAGGAGGCCAGATTGAGCCTGTGGGGCAGTTTGCTAACCCTTCTTCTGCTTTCATTTCCGTGTTAGGAATGTCCTGGCAATGAGAGAATACCAGAAGTTGGTTACTTCTAGATCTCTCTCTCTGAGGGTATCCAAATAGACACTGCCAACAATTTTCTGTTTGGACTTGAAAATCCTCCTTCCTGCCTTAATGGGGAGAGGTCATTTCTTTCTTCTTTGGGCTCTACATAACTCTCCCATATACCTACTGTGAATAATGACATGGAAAGTCAATCTGTATCTTTCAGTTTGGGGGACACCTTCCTGTTTTACCCAAATATTGTCATCTCAAGTAGTCATAATGCTAGGGAGATTCCATAAAGTAATAATTATGAAACTGCTCTGTCAGTTCTAAAGCAGTGTATGGAAACTCCTACTTAGACAGGCTTCTTATCTGCAGATGCTCCCACGCTTCAAGGACCTTCTATACTTTCCAGGGACTGTTCAAATCCCATCTGCCCCATTGGAGTGCAGCTTATCTTTCCTTCTGCACACCATCTGCATGGCGAGTGCATTAATTACCACGATAGGGTCATCGAAGTGAGTGCTTTCTTTACAAGAACCCCCGAGGGAGTCCAGTACACAAACACATGCCCGCACTCACACACTCTCACTACAAGGAAGTTTTTGCCATTCTTGTCTCAGCCTTTGACAACAGACATGTTATGATGGCAGAGTGGATAATGCAGAGAAAATGCTGGGACCTCTAAGAACCAGATACTTGCTAAGTTTGGATGTCCATCATAGGCTAGCCAGTCATGTAGAGGAGTTTGTAAGGCATGCCACTGCCTGAGCACCACAAGACCCAGGATTACCTGAACCAGAATCCTTTGCATCATTCCTTATATAACCCTCTCCCAGGTATCTTCCAACCAATCAACAGCTTGGCTGCTTCTGACCAGAACCCTATCTACTCCCTCTTCTCACTCAGGTGTCCTCATTCTTCACTCTTAGTTTGGACATCACATCTTCCAGGAAGCATTTCCTGGCTTCTCCTACCTGTTTCAGGCACCCTTTTCTGTGCCAGGATGGACTCTCCCATGTCATTCATCCTGCTATACCATAATTGCATGTTTGTCTGTTTCTCCCACTGGACAATGAGTCTGTGAGGACAAGGAGCAAGTATGTCTCACTTACCTTTATGACCAGCATGATGACTGGCACTGGCACATAAGTGGAAGTCAGTCATCATTTTATCCATTCCTCCTCTCACAGGCAGGACTATATTTTGGAGGAGTGGCTTCTCCCTGTTTCTAAGAGCTTCAGGGGAGAGTGTCCCAAGCCTTTTAGAGCTTCCACTCTCGGGCGCATCAGATTCAGATTGCTCCACTTGGAGGGATTGTGGCAGGCTTTGGGAACATGTTTGTGGTGTTCCATACATCTGATTGGCTGGGGTGTTTTTAAGAAAAATCATTCATTTCTCTCATTCATTTACTCAGCCAACAATCATTGAGTGTCTACTCTGTGCTGGGCACTGCATTAGGAACTGTGGATTCTGTAAATAATGATGTAGAAATGAAATTATCATCTATGTGTTACATATATCAGGCATTTTTTCTAGGGACATATTAAAGGTTCTCTTTAAATGTTACACATCTGTGAGGTGTCTACTGTAACTCTATTTTACAGAAAATAGTCTCAGAAAAGTTTGGGTTCAGACAGGTGGAAGTGGAAGTGTATAAAACATGGCATATTTTCAAGAATCTCAATGCCTATTGGGGACAACATCCATTCATTCAAAAAGTACTTATTGAATGCCTTGTTTGTGCTTGGCACTGTTACAGATGCTTGGGATACAGCTGTAAACAAGGAAGACTAGGGCCTGGCTCTTAAGTAATTTCTATTCTTTCAGAAAGGAAGTATGCAATAAATAAGTCAACACATACGTGAGGAAAACACTGGCACCTGTGCATGAGTGACTGTGGGACACTCCAGGTGAGAACCAGGGATGGCCTCCCTAAGGGGACGATGTTGGAGCTGAGACTTACAAGGGGACAAGTCATGTGAGGATCCGCGGACAGTGGGAATGGAGAGAAATGGATAGATCCAGGATGCTACCAGAGAAACAGAACTTAGTGAGGTAGGAGCAGGCAGTGAGGTAATGAACAGGGCTTTCTGGGATCACAGAGGAAAGCACAGAAGACCATTTAATCATCCTCTGATTCAGGGTTTCCCAAACTACGTTCCAAGAAAACACCATGTCCTGTGGGGTGTTGGAAGTTGTTCCTAGAAAAATAATCAAATTCCTTTAGGATTAAAAAAAAATCTGGACAACACTGCATGCTGTGCTTCAGAGTGATGGTGAGGAAATTGTATATTCAAGGCCCCAGGAAACCCATTAGGAATGAAACTAATTTAACTTTAATGTGGCTTTTCTCCAGTTTATTTGATCCCAGAACTCCTCTTTCACAGAGCTGCTTGTGCTGTGCCAGCCTTCCACGGGGAAGGTTTGATGGATGGGACGGGATGATACAGAACAGTGTTCTTAGTTTATTCATGGTAAGATGGTGGCCCAGGGAAGGGAAACGACTTTCCCAAGATCGCACAGCTCGGTAGAGACAGAGCCTGGCAGAAATCATGGCTTCTCTGCTGGAAGACACACTGCTTCTTCTTCCCCACGGTACCATCTGTACCTGCAGAGAAGATTTGTGCTGTTGTATGGATACTATCCTGACTTCAAATAACATACACCTGCCTACTGCACAAGCAAAGCACTCTGTCCACATTCCTCCCTCCCAGAAGGGCCCTAACTCAGAAAGAGTGATGCACTGTTGCCTGGTCAAGCTTATAAATTCTTACCCTAATAGACAACAGAGTGTTGTAAAAACTGCAACAGTCATGGTGGCCTGAGGGGTGGAGAAATATGTTTGCAAACTGTACTCTCCAGCAACATTTTAAATATCAGTGGACTACGTATGAGGTGATAATTAATATAGAATCTAGGCTCAGCAAAAAAAAATATCATATTTTAAGGGGTCAGAGATGCAAGCAACCTCATTGTTATTCTGGATAAGCTCTTGGGGACTTGTCCAGTACTGGAGAGAAAAAAAAAAGAGTGCTTTGGTGCTTCTGGCTGCAGGGCAAAAAAGTATGTTTCATGGTCAGATTTTAATCCGGATTTGACATCTCTGAGCCGAGCACTTGTGAGTGAGTTGCTCAACTGCTCTGGCCTCAGTTTCTTACCTAGGAGATGGAGATAATATGTCCTTGCAGGGCTGATGTAAGAAGTAAAACAAACAATGTGTGTCGGGTACCCAGCATGCCTGACTCAAGCTTGGTGCTTGGTAAATGAGAGCTGTTAGAATTATGCACTTGGTGTCTTCCTCTTCTCAACACTAGATCATTCTTGATGGCATTTATCCCCAATGAGCTTGGTATCTAGCTATTTATGCCCTTAAATTGGTGAAGATACTTTTGATTGCAAATGATAGAATCCCACTTTGAACTAACTTAGACCATAGAAGAGGTGTTGTTGAAAATACTCCATTACTTTATGTCATCATGGCAAGAGCAGGGGTGTAGTTTGGCTTCAGGAACAACTGGAGGTCAAGGCTCAAACAAAGTCACACTTCTCTCTTCTCCTCAGTATCTGTGTCTTCATTCTCCATGACCAGCTTCCTGAGTGTGGAAGGGGAATGGCTGACAATGATACTCAAGGGGGCTCAGTTTCAAGTTTTAATATCCCAGGGAGATCCCCTGATTGGCCCAGTATAGGTCAGGTGCTCACTCCAGGACTAATCAACTGTAACCATGGTGAATGAGCTTACAAGAACATATTCCCATCTATTCCTATCATGCTAAGAGCAGGAAAGAAGGACTACTGGGGAAAAGGCTTCAAACATGGGATCTGTTAGGCAGAAAACATATATAGATCTCCAGCACCTCTCTTTTGAAACTGAGCTTTGTGGAAACTCTAGTGGACAGCTGGTCATTTTGCTTATTGAGCTTCCTATTCTACCTTCCTTTGCCAACAATACCTTTTTTGGCATTGGAGAACTACCCCACCCCTTCCCATATGCTTTGGCTCTAAGTGTAACCCATGTCTTCTAGAATCTACTTTGCCATCAGCCTTTCCATGTTCTCCCATTTTTAGCCCAGGTGAGCATCATTCAAGTTGGGTCAATTAGTTTTTTCTTGAGTGTTTGGTTCCTGAGAGGAGTGGCTCATGGATTCAAGTAGAATCATGTGTTGACAGTCTAAAGCCTATCCATGAGCTCCCCCTGCTTTGATCCCTGGAGCTCCATGGCTCTTGCCCAACCTAAAGTCTGATTGTTCAATTCTCTGATCCATTCTAGAGCTACCCTAAGTTATCTTCTAGGAAATATGACTGCTTTTTTATGTTAGCTGGAGTTGATTTGTCTCACAAAGATGCTTAGTAGATATGGTGAGGCCTGCAACATTATACACATTAGTATCTTTTACAATCACACTAATTCAACCTGGCATATAAATGCTCAAAAAGGTGTGGCATGCTTGTTGACCATATGAACTTCTTTCTTTTATTTCTCTTCAAATCTCCCCTCCCTTCAAAGAGAATTCTAAGTTGAACTCAATATATAAAACAATGAAAAGAGAGAGTAGGCTACTTGGGTTGAGGAGAGGCCAAACCTTGAAGGTTAAGCCTCTACTTTGCTACTTTGGAACATTAAGGAACTCTAGTGGTCTCTCGAACACAGCTTGAAACCTTTGATCTTGAGAATGTCTTGGCCCAGAGCTGAGGTTCTTGAGTCTGACCACATGCCAGGGCTTCTGTTAAATCCTGGGTATGTCTTCCTCCCTCAACCCAGAATCATTCTGTGCATCTCAAGCTTTTTCCATTTGGGGTCCCCAAAGAAACCTTTCTCTAAAGTAGAATCTCTGCTTAAAAGTGTCTGTCAGTCTCATTCTCAGCTAAATGTTTATGTGTTCTTGTCACTGGGGTATTTCATACTATTTGGGGCATTCATATGTCATTAAGCATAAGGCAGTCTAGGTTAATTGGAATTGTTATTTTTGGAATTAAAAGTATTATTATTTTTTTTATTAATTGAAGCTCTTTCCCAGAATAAAGCTGTCACATGCTTTGCAGTTCGCAGTGGTGGCTCTGAAGATTTAGCACACATTAAAAGTGCAGGATCTCAAAAAGATTTGGGGTTAGTTTGGCTCCAGTGGGTTCCTGGAATCTGCACTTGTAAAATAGGGGCAATAGCTGCACCAATAACATCAAGCTGTTTTTGTTCTTAAATGCTGTAATGTATTTTAAGTTCTTTGTCTAGTGCATGTCTTTATCCTAAGGACTTGATAAGTAAAACATTATTATTTTTAGCTTTGTTGTGATGTAGTAGTCAATGGGCTTATCTAGTACTGATTCAACCAGATGTTGAAATCAATAAGCAACCCCAGGGGTGGTATCTCTCAATTCTGTCTATTCCCCACCTCAACTCTATTAGTTCAAATTCACTATCATTTCACCTCTGTATCGTTACCACAGCTCTTCCTACAACCATCCTCCCTGACTTCAGTCTCCTTGTTAAGTTCATTCTCAAAAGAGCGGTGAGATCTGTTTTTCTAGAAATCAAATCTGAGAGTATCGCCTTCTGCCGAAAATCCCTCTATGTATCCCTTTGCTTTCAGAATGAAGTCTAA
Source organism: Trachops cirrhosus (assembly GCA_028533065.1). NCBI lineage: Eukaryota > Metazoa > Chordata > Mammalia > Chiroptera > Phyllostomidae > Trachops > Trachops cirrhosus. Next base: position 37,190,150 of record CM052542.1, on the reverse strand, counting down.
ACTTCTCACCTGCTCTCTGTGGTCTGACTCATGAGTTCCTCTCTAACAGCAATCTTCTGTCTACTTCATCTCTTATTCAGAATAGTCCAGCCACCCTAAACAAACTGTGGGTCCCCTAGTGCCTCACACTTACTCCCCTCCCTGGCTTTGCTAGCTCACCTCTTCCCTGGCCAAAGGCCCCTTAGGTTTCCTTTGGCTGTTATTCTTCTGCAAACTCCTTCCTGGCTCCCCAAAAGCTGGATTAGATTGCTTTGTATGTGCTGTCATGGCATCCTATATTCTACTGTTATAGCCCTTATCATGCTATATTGAAATGATCTGGGTGCCAAGTGCTAGAAGCAACCTAAGTGCCCAGCAGTAAATGAATGGATCAAAAAACTGTGGTACATTTACACAATGGAATACTATGCAGCAGAAAGAAAGAAGGAGCTCCTACCCTTTGCAACAGCATAGATGGAACTGGATGCATTTCATAGATGGAAGCATTATGCTAAGTGAAATAAACCAGGCGGTGAAGGAAAAATACCATACGATCTCACCTATAAGTAGAGCCTAATGAACAAAACAAACAAGCAAACAAAATACAACCAGAGACATTGAAATAAAGAACAAACTGACAGTAACCAGAGAGGGGAGGGAAGAGGGATACTAGGGGAAGGGTCATCAAGGAACATGTATAAAGGACACATGGACAAAGCCAAAGGGGGTAGGTTTGAGGGTGGGAGGTGGAGATGGTGGGGGCAGGGGGTCATGTTGGGGTGAAAATGGAGACAACTTTACTTGAATAACAATAAAAAAAAAAGAAATTATCCAGGTACCTTTGTCTGTCCCCTACTAGCTATTGAGCTCTAAGAGTCAGGGACTCCTAGAGCTGTGTCTTTAACACCCTTTCATCTTCAAGGCTCAACACAATGCCTAGCATATAGTGGGTGGAGGTGCTCAATAAATGCTCTAGAAGAAAGGAAGGAAGAAAGGGAGGGAAGTAGAAAAGGATGGGAGGGAGAAAGGAAGGAAGGAAGGAAGGAAGGAAGGAAGGAAGGAAGGAAGGAAGGAAGGAAGGAGGGAAGGGAGGAAGGAAGGAGGAAAGGAAATTTATTTCAGCTGGACCCTAGATAGACAGTGATGGAAGGTACAGAGACCAGGATCCAGCTGTATATGGAAAAGATCTTATATGAGTTCGGTGAAGTCATGGTCTCAGCAAGATGGCTTAGTTCAAGGCAGGGACTCTGTCTTAGAAGTCACCCGCAGCATGAGAGAAGGAGCACTGGATTTCAATAGTAAAGTTACAATTTCAATGTTGCTTTGTCACTGAAAGCTCCATGAGTTTGCAAGGCATTTTATTTTTCTGGGTCCTCAGTGTCTTCATCTTTAAAATGGAGCTGATAATAACTATTCCAAGCAGTTGTTTTGAGGATGAAATCAATTATTTATTTAAAGTGCTTTGCAAATTTCAAAGCTGTGGTCATCTTGGCTAGGCTGTATACTTCTTAAGAGCAGGAGATTTAGAGCCCTGGCTGGTGTAGCTCAGTGGATTGAGCATGGGCTGCGAACCAAAGGGTTGCCAGTTCAATTCCCAGTCAGGGCACATGCCTGGGTTGCAGGTCAGGTCCCCAGTGGGGGCGTGTGAGAGGCAACTACATTGATGTTTCTCTCCCTCTCTTTCTCCTTCCCTTCCTCTCTCTCTAAAAATAAATAAATAAATAAATTCATAAATAGATTTTAAAAATAAAATTAATAAAAAAAAGAGCAGAAGATTTGATGTGATTCATCTCTGTTTTCCAGTGCCAGGTACATTGAAAACACTAGATAAAGTTTTGCTGAATAAATAAACGAACTGAATAAGAGGATGACCAAATGAGTGAATGGATAGGGCAAGACTGAGCACTGGGATGCTAAGCAGGAAATGACAGAGAGGCCCAGAATAGCCTTGTTGGGGTGAGTTGTATGTATGCATTACTTTTTCCTCCTTCATGGGAAATTCCTTGAAGTGGGGACTCCTTCCTATCTCTCCCCAACCACTCCTGGGTGCCTTGCACAGCCTTAGTTGGAATTTAAAAAACACTTAGTTTGACTGCATTATGATTTTCCAATGGTGCAAGGTAAGTATATACCTGCATCCCCATTTTATAGATGAAGAAACTGAGGATCAGAGATGTTTGAGTGAACTGCCCAAGTTTGTATGGCTGTCAAGGGTTAGAACCCAGGATTGGGACCCAGGTCTTCTCACTCTTAATCCCATGCATTTTCCCATCAGAGAGTCTGCCTTCTGCCTCATGGCCTCTCCTCTCAGCAGTGTTTCTGTTAGGAAAGGGTGCACCTGGCACACTGCAGGCCCTAAAGCGATGGCAGCCCTATGTTAATGAACAGTAAACACTCCGGCAAAGCAGATCCATCCAATGGGTGCTGATAAATGTTTCAGATGGGGTCTTGCTTTTAACAAAATGAGACCAAACTTTAAAAGGTATTCAATTATTTTTAAGCCCTGGGGGCATTTAAAAATAGCCATTGTTCACCATACACACAAAAAAATCATATGTTTAGGGGGCAGGAATGTGGCACGACCTTAACACTGTGCCTTCTTCAACAGCCATCTTTTTTCGGGGTTTGGTCTCAAGGGGGAGTGCCAAAGCACAAAATTTATGGAGTCCTCGGAGTTTCTGTGGTCGCAAATCACAAGACTTTATCAAACAGAGGGGGAATCTTGCCTTGGAGGGTCAGAGCATACTTTTCAGACATAGCGATGGGAATACAAACAGGCCAATTCAATTTCTTGTAGGGTCATGGTTTGTAGCTTTATTGAATGTGCGACATTCCATTTCGAAAGTCCATGGGATGTTTTCGCTTCAGAGAATAATTTCCACATCCCATTCGACACCAAGAAATGGGTAATTATTATATCACTTGGTAGTTATTTATCACAGTTTGAATGGAAATAAATTGCTTCAAAGTGAAATCATGCTACGTAGTTACCTGTCTGCCCTATTAATCTTTCATTTAATTTTCTTTATTTTAATGTGCATACCAATGTTTGCAGCCTGTCTCATCTGTCTCCCTCATAATTCCTCCAATGAATTTAAATATGTTAAGAGAAATTAAATAAATGGGTTAAAGGAAGGCTCGGGATTTGGGAAATGGGGGTTTAGCTGAGAGCAGTAATTTATTTCTGAATTGGCTCTCACTTCCCGTGGAACAGGAGCATACTGGAAATAAAAAAATGGATTTTTCTACAATAGACCAGCTAGTTAGGGAACAAGTGGTGATGACTGTTTTCTGGGTCCAAGGCTATCCACAATGCCCACTTTAGCAATTTTTCCCAGTGATTTCATTTCAACTAATAAAATCCACAAAATTGCACTCCTTTTCTCTCACTTCAAGGGCATGAAATCAGTCTTCCCCAGCCTCCCTGTTCCTGCCCTAGTCACTCTGAAAATCTAAACGAAAGGGCTTGTCCACTCCAGCTTGACAAATACCAGCTGAGGTCTCACTATGTGCCAGACATTGCGATATGGAGATCCTTGTCCTGTGAGGGGTCACGGTCTTGCGAGGGAGACCTCTCTGTTGCATTTCCCTCCTGGCGCCTCACGTTCTGATGTTGGATATAAGGAGATAGGCAATTCTCTGAGTGGTTGTTGGAGAATTCTTCTTAGGAAGAGGTCTGCGATTTTTAGATAAGACTTTTCGAAGCAAAAGCGGATCCCTTTGAAGGGTCTGAAGGTGAGAACTGCCCAGCCTGAGATGTGGGAGGGATTTGTTTCTCTCCCAAGTGGGAGGAAAAGTGAGAAGGTGAAAGGGCCAAGACATTACCGCCACGTGAAAATGCTCAGCCCAGTAACTAGGACTCAGCCTGTCAATGAGAGGGGCCACAGGAAACGTGGACAAAGGAAGTGGCTCAAGGAAGAACAGAGACAAGGGTGTTAGTTTGGGAGCAGGAGGCAGGCTCCAAACCAAGGTGGGGTGGATGAAGCCTCAAGTCAAAGTTAAGGGAGCGCTGAGAACTGGTAATCAAGGTAAGTGATATTTGAATGCAATGTTTTGGTTTTTTTTTCACATTTTTCATTGTTGAATGCAATGTTTAAAAAAAATCACAGCTAATGCCAGAAATTCCGTGATGAGCATATTATCAAAAATTGAAATGGTGACAACAAGATCAGTAACAGTGCTATGTGGAACCATATTGGAGCCTGGGGCAGAAGGAAAAATCCGCAACTGATCTTTTTGTTACTTAATTTTCTCTCATTTCTTTGTTTTTCTTTTCTTGTAAATAGTTTTATTGGATCACAGCCATGCCCATGTACATTATCTATTCATGTACATTATCTATGGCTGCCTTTGAACCCCAACACGGAGTTTGAATAGTTGTAAGAGAGACTGTGTGACCCACAAAACCTAAAATATTTATTTATACCCAGGTCTTTTACATAAGAGGCTTGTCCACCCCCTGGACTAGGTAGGTGTTTATTGGGCTCCTTTCTGGTTCTGACATGTGAAGATTATATTTTAAGTTGATAACTAAATCAACTTAGTTCTTTTGGTGCAAGATTCACCCTAGCTTTTAAGATTATTTCATTTAATATTTTGTATTAGATTAAGTAAACTTTAGTAGGTGGCCTACAGCTGGCACACGAGGTCTTGGGTGGTAGCTTGGTGCCCTCGGCCCTCTCTCCCCTCTCCCCTCACTAGACCTGTGGGCTGCTCCCAGGTCCATGGGAGCATTCAGTCAGTGTTTCCTGAGTTCACCTGGATTGATCATCATTGATTCCAGGCCTGGGCTAGTCCTGACCCTCTAGGAGGTATCTGGAAATGTGGGAGGAGGTTTTGGTGGTTACAATAACTTTTAACCTCCAAAGATAACAACCTTGTAACCTTGTCTCTCCCCAAATGGCAGTGGAGTTTCTGAAAAACACTGAGTAACCTTCTGTCATGTAGGTAACCTCTGTCCTTTGCCTTCATCTCTTGCCAGTTTTTGCATCATTTTCCTGAAGTTACAGTAAAATTTTATTGTTGCATAAGGTTATACCACTTTAATAGAAATGCTTTCTTTAGGAGATATGAAAAGGACTGGTTGAAAGGCTTTGAATGATGCTTACTGAGCTTTCCAGTTATGTTTTTATTGATTTGTATGTATTCTAATTCATTAAATTCACTAAAGAAAAGAAAGCCTATGCTAATATGGGAAATTTTAACTTTTTCCATTATTATTCACAAAACATGGATTTTTCTTGTTCCGGTAAAAAAAAATCTTTTGGTAAATGGACAGCCTTCATTTTCCTGGAAAGGTCTTGTTAAGGAATGTCCTCATCTAAGATGTTGCATAAAAATAGGATTTGATTACAGTGGCCTTGTAATATAGTTTAGTATCAGGTATTGTGATCCCTCCTACTTTGCTCTTCTTTCTCAAAATTGCAGCAGCTATTTGGGGTCGTTTATAGTCCCATATAAATTCTTGAAGTGCTTGTTCTATGTCTGTGAAATATGCCATTGGTACTTTAATAGGGATTGCATTGAATGTGTAGTGGACTGGAATGGGAATAAAGGGTAGAAACTGTACTGAATAATCTAAAATAAAAAAATTTAATTAAAAAATAGGATTTGACTCTGGATTAGAAAACGTGGAGACAAGAGAAACTGTGTCACCAGAGGTGGTTCTAGGACTTTGAGGAAGGCAACAGGTTGGTGCCTGGGACCGGCACCCTGGCAGCCAGTGTCACTCCGGAGCTGCCTCCCCTTGAGAGTCAAATGCTCTCAGGGTGCAGCTCGATCACACTCTCTTCTCCCCTCCCATCTCTTCTTTCCTCTCCCTTTTCTCTCTGCGTCAAACCGCCCCTTCGTTGGGCCCATCCAGCAGCACACAGTGCCTTCTGTGCACCATTTGGGGAGGCTGACAAAGCTGTAGGTAAAAGCCAGGGCTGTGGAGCCTGATAACTGGGTTTGGCTGCTGGATCTACTACCGACTAGATACGTAGATTTGGGGAAGTGGCTTAATTTTTGTGTGCCTCACTAATATCCTTATCTCTAAATTGGGGAATCAGTTAACAAGTGAAAAGCATTCAGGAGCGGATCTGTCAAGTGGTATAGACCGAGTAATATCTGCCACTGCTGTGTGGACGTGTGTCAGAGCTGGAGTGAACCCAGGAGTTTCACCCAGTGGGGGGCCTTCCAAGCTTGTTGTAAATGCCCAGAGCGTGGGAAGCCAACGCTCGGCTGCTGTAAGTGCAGGGCAAGGCCTCTTCCTACACCACTGCTGGTGCACTAGCAACTGACCCAAGGACAGGTGTTCTTGCTTGCAGCCAATACTCACTGCTGCTTCCCCCTCCTTACCTCCCATTTCCCTCCTTGACTTCAGTTTTTCCTCCCTTTTGATGTTATTGCTTTGGATAACTTGTGCAAGTAAATTACTCCACTCTTTTGGTCTCTGGGGCCCTTGATTTGAAGGTTCCTGGCCCAAATTCATTCATTCATTCATTCATTCATTCAACAAATACTTATTTTGTACCTTTTTGTGTCAGAAATATTCTAGGTATGGGGGCTACAGCAATGAACCAAACAGAGAAAAATCCCTGCCTTCACTTGAACTTGCATCCTAGGAGGTGGTGACATCCAATAATCAAAATAAATTGGTAAAACATATTGTGTGATAGATGGTTATAAATACCAAGGGGATGGACAACAGTTTGGTTTGGCAGTTCACAAAAATGTTCAACTTAGAATTATTATATGATCCAGCAATATCAACTCTGGGTATATGCTCATGTACCCAACTGAAATAAATACTTGTAACACACGTTCTCAGCAGTATGATCACAATAGCCAAAAAGCTGAAACAAGTCAAATGAATAGACAAATAAATACACAATGCAAGCACACACAATAGAATATTATTCAACCTTCAAAAGGAAGGAAATTCTGACACATGCCACAACATGGATAAACCTTGAAGACATTATGTTAAGTAAAATAAGATAAATGCAAAAATGACAAATACTATATGATTCCACTAGATGAGATATCTAGAATAGGCAAATTCATAGAAACAAAAGGTAGAATAATGCTCTCCAAGGGTCGGGGAGAAGGAAAGGGCAGTTTAATGGGTACAGAATTTCCATTTGGGATGAGAGGAAGGTTCTAGAAATGGATAGTGGTGATGATTTCCCAACATTGTGAATTACCTAATGCCGCTGGATTGTATACTTAAAAAAGACTAAGGTGGTAAGTTTTACTAAGTATATTTTATCACAATAAAAAATGTAAAAATTTGCTACAGAAAAAAAATGAAGCTTGAAAGGGAGGCAGTGATAGGGTGGTTGTGGGAAGGTTGATTTTAAAAGGAGGACTTGCTGAAGAGGTGCCACCTAAGGAAAGACTGAGAAGCAAGCCATGTGGCAGTGTCCGGGAACCACGTCCCAGAGAAGGGACCTCACATGCACACGTGGGCAGTGTGGTAAGACTGACCAGCATGGTCTGGTAATCCAGAGTGTGAGTCCCAGTTTCACACTTATTTTCTGCATGACCTTGCACAACAAACTTAATTTTTATGAGCCTCAATTTTCTGGTTTTTACAATGGGGATTGTAAAATCTATGTCAGTTGGTATTTTGAGGATTCAGTAGAATAATGCACAGGAGATTCCTCTGCACACTGCCTGCCATGAGGCTGATCTACAGCAGCGGTGTGAGCCCCGCCATATCTCGGTTTATAGCCAGCATCTTGTTCTCATTTGTTTGTTGGTGCCTGTGCTGTATGGTTGTTAAGTATTTTGCTCTCACCCCTGCCTGACACATTGTAAATGCTGAGTAAATAGTAATAACTTTGTTCCTGGCTCTTGATTTTGATTCAGGCAGTAATAAGATGTATGAAAGCACTTAACATAGTACTTATAGTACTTGGCACACTGATGGTAATCAATAAATGTTAGTTTTTTTTCCATTCAGCCCACTGGTCATTCTTTTGTTCATCAGAAATAAGATGTAGTCCCTGTTTTCAAAGATGCTAGTTACCTCACTGCCAGGCAGTCCAGTAAAATGTGCAGGCGAGGTCTCAGAACATCCCCAGGGACTCAGTGAGGGAGGGTGTGGCCAGGAGTGTGCAGAAAGGCCTGTCAGAGCTTTGGACTCTGGCAGAGTCTCTCTGCCCTGGCTGGGATTGGGCTAAGTAAAGGGAGTAAGTACAGGTACCGTGATGGGACTCTGCGGTTGGAAAGGGAGACCACAGCCATGGACAAGCACTGCTCAAATGGGACTTTACCAACCCTATTGGTAGTGTTCTAGTGTGTTATGAAATACACAGCTCCAAGGGACCCGCATGGCAGTTGTGCTGGGTCTCTTCCTCTTCGCCCTCCACAGCCTCTCCCTTTCCTTCCCCACCCTGCTCTGTTCCATGGGAGTCTGCCCTGTGTGGACCACAGAAGCCAGCTTCTTGCCCTCCATATCAGTTTCCTAGGGCTGCTATAACAAAACACCACAGACTGGGTGGCTTAAAGAACAGAAATTTATGTGCTCACAATTCTGGAAGCTTGAAGCCTGAGATCAAAGCATCAGCAGGGTTGGTTTCTTCTGAGGCCCTCTCCCCTTGGCTTGTAGATGGCAGTCTTTCTCCTGTCTTCACGTGGTCTTCCTTCTGTACATGTCTGCGTGCAAGTTTCCTCTTTATGTAAAGATGCCAGTATTGGATTAGGGCCCATGCGAAGACCTCATTTTCACTTAATTACTTCCTGAAACACTATCTCCATATATAGACACATACTGAGGTACTGGGGGGTTAAGATGTCAACATGTAAATTTGAGGGAATACAATTTAGCCCATAACACCCTGTGGACATCTGGTTGGGTTTGGTTAATGCGGAGCATTGGGGATGGAGAAGAGTAAATTCAGGTATTTATTCCCCTAGTTGCTTCTCTGTGGTGTCACTGAGGACTAAAGGTCAGGGCCCTCTCTATACAGCACCCCCACCCCAACCAGGTCCTTCAGAAACCACTTTCTCCCCTTGTTCCTTCAGAGCTAAGGTGACTACAGAGTCCAGTATTACTATCCCTGGTGATTTCTCCTTTACCTGGCTTACACTTTCGCAAATAGACCTTTAATTAAGCTCTCCCCAAATTGCCCAATTTGAGTGTGCCATCTGTTTCCTGCTTGGACCCTGACTGCTCGGGGAAGGAGGAGGCACAGTGAGAAATATTTCCCACTAATGCTTATGGTGAATTTTGCAAGCAGAAGACCTTGTTTTCTGGAGCTTTTCGTGTTGCCCTCTACTCATTGCTTTGTCCAATTAAATCGGAGGCACTGCGAAGTAGTGGAGGGAACAGCAGTGTTTGAGTAGGAAAGATCTGGACTGAACAGCAACTCCTTCCTACAATGTGGTGTGATAGTGGGCAGGTCCCTTTATCCCTCTGATCCTTTCATTTCCATAATTGTAAAATGCAATCGCAGCCTCAGAAAGAACTCATGGACTTGGACAACAGTGTGATGATTCTGGGGAGGGGGGTAGAGGTAGAAGAGGGTGTTGGGGGGATAAAAGGCAATGGTAATGGAAAAAACACAATAAAAGTAAACTATAAAAATATAAATACATACATAAATAAAATTACATTAAATGAAAGAACAAATATTCATTACATGTTTCATTTTCTTGCCTAAGTAGAAAAGGTCCCTGGTGTAGCTTTATTTTGGAAACACCTCTGAGAATCCTAACTGAGCAGAGGCAGCAAGGAAAGAGGGCCAGAGTCAGAGTTTAGGGACAAGTAGGTTACATTTAGGCTCCTGACTCGGCGGCTTTCAAGTCATTCCTCTGTTCTCCACTCTGTTTCCCCATCTGAACAATAGACTCAGAGGCATATCCTGCTCCCCTCCCATCATGGCCATTGGGGTGTAGACAGTGGTCACTTCGTCAGCTTCATCCAGTGCCTCTGTCTCTTCACCCTCTGAATGCTGCCACACTGGCTTCTTGCTGATCCTTTCACATTTCATGCTGCTCTTGACCTTGAGGCCTCTACACTCATCTTCCTTCCATCTCTCTCTCCACCTGGTGAGCTCCTGCTTGTCCTTCAGAACTTAATGTCAACAGTTTTTCCCCATCATGTGTTTTCAAACCTCCTGGAACTCTTCATGTCATTATTAGAATAGTGATTAAAGCAGTCACTTAACATGAATGGTTTACCTATGTATTTTCCGTTATAGTCAGGCACTGCAGAACCATGTTTTGGTCAGCAATGGACTGCACATATGACAGCGGTCCCATGAGATTTTAATAGAGCTAAAAAATCCTATTGTTCAGTGACATTCTAGCACAACACATTACTCATGTGTTTGTTGCGATGGTGGCATAAACAAACCTACTGTGCTGCCAGTCATATAAAAGTACCCCACATTACAATTAACTATGTACAGCACACAATATTTGACGTGTATGCCGAGTTACACTGGCTGCAGCCTCACACATCTCACATTTACCACGTCTCTTGATGACATCATTTTCTTTTGCACTTGATTTAATTTCATGTTATTTTGTACAGTAACATGCTGTCCAGGCTAATAGCCTAGGTGGGTAGTAGGCTATACCATCTAGGTTTGTGCAAGTACACTCTATGATGATAATACAATGAAATCTCCTAATGATGCATTTCTTAGACCAAGTCCCCATCATTAAGCGGTATATGACTGAGCATGGATGCTCCATGAGGGCAGGGGTTTTGTCTTTCTTATATAGTCATGATAGGGGAAAGGGCAGATGGCCTAGGTGCCTACTGTGGATATTAAATATGGTAATAAATGTAAAGCACCCATTACAAGACCTGCCACACAAATGCTAGCAATTGCCACTAAATTCGCAGTTGGCCCTTAACAAATACCTGTAGAACTTAAAGAGATTAAGAGCAGACTGTGCTACAATATACAGATAATGTGTTATATAATTGTGCACTTGAAACCTATATAATTTTATTAACCAGTGCTACCCCCATGAATCCAATTAATTGTTTTTAAACAGTAGCTTGTGGGACAAAGCTAAGGTGAGGCCTGCCCACCTCAGGGTGGTCTCTGTGGTTTAACAAATAGTCGCAGATTCACAGGACAAGGGAGACTCCTTGGTGGCACTTACTGTGCTAGCGGATGTGCCCTGGAACATTCCATAAATGTAATGGAGTCTCAGCAGTGCTAAAACTGGCCAGTCCATTCTGATTCGGATTGCCAGATCCGTCGTTTGGAGAGTGATGGGGCTCCCCTGTTTGTGAGTGCTACCTCAGACCCCTCCACATCTGGTACAAGGCAGCCTTGCCGTAAAGGTAGCACAGAAAGAACTCATGTTCTGTTTGCTGTCTAGACCTAGGTAACTTGGGGAATGTTTGAAGACCACAAATTCTTTCCATGTTATGTAGCTGCCTTTATGCTGTGACTAAAAATCAGGGGACCTTATTTCTGGGTGTGTGTCCTGGTAGAAGTTGTCCAACCATCTAAATTTAAGGTTTACTTGTTTATTAAGTAGGGAGAAAAACACAGTATCACTGTCTTATTGATTACTTGTACACAGTGTCTAATGACCTCATTAACAGATATGTAAATAAGCACACACACACGTTCTCACATCACAGCTGAAATAGCTGTCACCAAAGCACACGCATTAGATTTCATCTTCGTCAAAGCGGTCTCTGAGACCATTGCTTATATCCAGTTTACACCTCCTTTGCAGACAATTATAATAATCCTGACCATCTGGTTTCTTGTTCTGAAACAAATCTGAATTTTGCAGGCATGGTGGACCAAAAGGAGGCAATGGAAAAGCAATAAGACTGCTGTAAACAGGGATACCAACCACGCAGAACTTGCATTAATTTTTAAATCCTGGTAGTTTGGGGCAATCTTCTTTAAGGGCAAACATTCTTCAAAATCTCTTTGATGATGTCATTGTTTTATTTTTTTCAAGCAAAATTTTAAAACCAGAAAGATCCAAATGATGCTCTCTTGTCCAAAGCCCTTATTTTCTGGTGGGAAATGCAAGGTTTAGGGTAATGAAGACACAAAACTAGCCTGCAGCTGCATCAGGGTTAGAGCCCCAGTCCCCTGTTCTTTTGTCTTCCTTTGCATTTATTGGTCAACACATACAGAGTAGACACCATTAAATGCCCAGATCTCTGCTGGACACAGAGCCTCTGATCTCCAGGGACTTACAAACTGTCAGGAATCTTCCTCTGCATGAATGTAACTGCTAAATTATTAATACCTTTTTAGGCATTTTTAGATATGATAATTGGTACCTTCCGGCTCAACTTCTGCTACATATGTGCTGAAGACACTGTGATTGTTAAGATGTTTTCCTTGTGACCCAGATTCATTCAGCACTGTGTGTTAAAGGTAGGATACTTTAAAATACCAATCAGAAATACTTTGGTAAGTGCTTACTATGTGTCCCACACTATTATGGGGATTTAGAGTGATAGGGAAAGGTAAGTGGACTGATATGATTCCATTTCTCCAGGAAGTGATAATACCCCTAAAAAAAATGATGGGGGAAGGGGACACCTCCAGGACAAGCTGATGGCCCAGTGGTAGAGACCATAGCCTCAGAAATCTTCCCTGACCTGAAACCTGGCATCTCTGGGACTGTGGACACAGGTTTAACCTTTGTGAACCTTCTCTGTAAAATGGACATAATAATACCTACCTGTTAAGGTGGTTGTGAGCATTAAAGAAAATAAGATCTATCAAGTACTTAGAGCATTTCCTGGAACACAGAATATACTCAATAAATATATGCTTTAGAGTTTCCAAGTCTACAGTAAAGACTGAGTGTGCCCTATGGGTTGGCTTAACTGCACATCAAACATTTATTGAGTGCCTGCTCTGTGCCAGACTCTGTGCTTGGGAATGAGCACAGAAGGTCAATAAAGCAGACCACATCCTGAGACCATTTTTGGCCTAGAGCAGGGAATCAGCAAACTCCATCCCTGGGGACCAATCCCACCCTGGATCTGTTTTTGTAAATAAAGTTCTACTGGCAGAGCTGAGTAGTCGCAACAGAGTCGGAGTGACTCCCAAAGCCTGAAATAATTACTGTAGTGTTTGGCCCTTTACAGAAAAAGTCTGCCAACCCTCATTCTTGATAGTTGCTACTCTAAGTGTGGTCACAGCATGGGCCTCAGCTGGGGACAGTGATAGAAAAGCAAAATCACAGGTCCCACATCAGACCTTCTGAATTGGAATCTGCATTTTAATTCAGTTACTAAGTTCCTTGAATGCTCATTAAAGTTTAATAAGCACTGCACTGGAGGAAGTCAAAGACATTTAAATAAGTCACCTAGAAACAGTGAAGAAGTGTTATGATAGACACAGGTATAAGGGACCATTTCTTGAGCCATTCCTTTGTGTCAGAACTGGACTAAATGTGTTAGATACCATGCCTTATTTAGTTCTAACCGTGGTTGAGAAGAAGATACTACTATTAACTTCAGTTGAAAAAACTCAGGCATAAAGAGGCTAGGTGATTTCAACCAAGGCTTCCAGTTAGCAAAAGACAGAGCTGGAGTTTGAACCCTGGTCACCAGGCTGCCAACACTTTGCTCTGTATCATCACGTTATTCTGCTTCCTAAAAGCAACACAAAGGAGGGAGTGAGGAGGGATTTCACAGAAAATCTTACAGAGTTGACTTGGTGCTTCATCACTCTGGGTCCAATCAGGGAAACAAAATCCATTCAAAGAATGTAAAAACTGAGGAAATTTAATTCAGAGAATTGGCCACATTGTGATAAAGGTGCTAGAAAGCCATCCAGAAATTGTGAGGCATTCTATGATTAACAATAGGAAGTTGCTACCACCCTTAGCCTGGGGGGACAATGGGAGAGGGTGATATCCCTGGAGCTCAGCAGCCGGTCACCTGGAGGAAGCTGAATTCCAGTGGGTCCCTCCAGCAGGGCATCTAGCCACAGGGACACAGAGCTGCTGGAGGTGCTGCCTCAGGCTGAGCCCAAGGGGAGGAATGGGTGTCTCCTTCCTATGAGCATCTCCTTCCTGCCCTAGGTTTCCACACTGCCTAGAAGCCACCTCATATAGAAACTCAAAATATGTGGCCAGCAGGGAGCAGGATTCTGCAACAGAGAGCAGAGCAAGCAAAGGGCAGGCAATGGACCTGAGAGCAAACGTCCCAGGACCTGCAGGCCCCAGGCTCTATCCTAGGTCTCTTCCCCACATTCTTAGGCAGCCTCTCAAAACTCTTTCCAAGCCCCATATCTGTTCACTTAGACTGCTATTCTTGTGCTTTGTCTTATTTCCTTTTTTTCCCTTTCAGCCCCCCTGGATGTACCCTTTATTTAAACTGTCATGTTTCCAGCTCCCCTCCTGTCCCTAGCCACTGTCTTTAGCTTTTGTAATTGCATACTCAGCTGCCTTTGGCCAAAATCATCATACCTCTATGCCCAGCAACTACATTCAGGGCTTTGGGCTTCTGTTAGTCCAGGAGTTCAAACAGAAACTCTTGAGGGGACTTGAGTGGTGATAAATAGAGTTCTTTAGGCAGAAAAGCCATACCAGACTTCAGTTGGCGGGATGGCTGTGACATGGTTAAAAGAGCAGGGAGATGGGATAACTAACATGAAATGAGAGGCAGATAAAACTCAAGGTCTGCATAGGGACGGCATGCAAACCAAAGTGTTTGAACTTGATTTTGGTAGGGAGCCATTGAAATATTTAAATAGAAATAAGATATACTTGTATTTGTATTATGCAGACTTCACTCTGGCTGCAGAGCGGTTGTTGGATTGGAAGTCGTACTGGGAGTACAGAGCCCAGGTAGACACCAGTTGCAGTAGTCTGGGTGAGGGATGGTGGTTGACAGGTCTGTGGAATCTGGGGGTGGAGGAGGAAGAGATGGATGTGAGAGACTGTTGCAGGCAGTTGACTGCTACCCAAAGTATCCCCTTCTCTGTTCCTTCTTGCTGACAGAGACCTGATTTTACTTGGGTGCTTACCTTCTTCCACTTGGACAGTACTCCAGCAAGGGAACCCTCCCCAGACAAAGAGAGACTCTCGATTAGTTCAGTCATGGCCACTGGCTTCCCTTTACCAGTGTTTTGATTAAAAAGGACATGTGATACAGTTCTAGCCAATGAAAGGACCTGTCATTCTGCTGGTGGCTTCAGGGAAGGAGTTTCTTACTCTTAAAAAGAGATGGGCAAGGAGAAAGCCATCTTTTTGGCTTAGTTGTGCCTGAGGGAAGAAACCACAGGAGTTGTGGTGGTCAGCTTGGGTCTACACTAGGCACAGCTGAAAGAGACAGGCCAGCTCTCTGGGGGTGAAAAGGATTTGCCTGGAAAGCAGCACTGAACCTCTTAATTACCCATTTCTGGAATGTCCTGCCTCTGGAAATCCATGCTCCGAGACAATAAATTACTTAAAGTTTAAACCACTTTTAGCTTCCCCCTCCATTTTTAGAAGTAATTTGCAGCCAAAAGCATCTTCACAGATGTGAAAAAATTAGGAGGTGGGGCTTGGTAGCTTGGTTGGTTGTGGGAGGTAGGAAGAGAGATGACCATGAGATGAGTCACTCATTCTCAGCTTGGGGCATGAGGTAGGAATGGGAGCTTAGTTACTAAGATGAAAACCCTAGGAGTTGGTTTTAGTAGAACAGTAAGGTAAAAACATGCATGTTTTGAGAAAACAGAGATTTGATTGGTGTATAGGGCATGTCTGGGGAATTATGGTGAACTGAGACTGAC
>CM052542.1:37149302-37173955 GCA_028533065.1 Trachops cirrhosus | reverse complement strand
CATTCTTTTATTTCACCGGCCTTCATTAACTGCCTAATAAACAGTCCCAAGTGAATTCTACCCATCTCCTTTCAAAGGCAGTCTCACAGTCCTGTCACCAAATGCAGCTACTCAGTTAACCCGCTTGTGTGGTGTTGCCCTGCGTTCAGGTGTGATTTACCAAACACGTTTTCCCCAAGGACACCATTGTTATGTATTCCACACTTTCTGTGATAATCCCATAATTGTGCAACTTAAACATACATGTGTGTGTGTATGCTTTTTCCCTCTCTTTCTCTGAGGTACTGTTTATTTCTCCA
Source organism: Trachops cirrhosus (assembly GCA_028533065.1). Lineage (NCBI taxonomy): Eukaryota > Metazoa > Chordata > Mammalia > Chiroptera > Phyllostomidae > Trachops > Trachops cirrhosus. The sequence continues at coordinate 37,173,656 of CM052542.1, read as the reverse complement.
TTTTACAGAGAGGAGAACTGAGGCTCAGAGAAGCAGAAGAGACTTGCCCAGGGCCCCACTGTCCAGTAACTGGTGATCCCCAGGCTTAAACCCAGGTCTCTGAGAAAGCAAACATGAGCTTTTCCACTGTAACATGCTAGCCACCACATGCACTTGGAGGAGGGAATGGTTCCAGCCCCCAGCTTCTGTTTCAAGGCTAGAACTGCATCGCTCTCACTGCGGCCAGATGGGCAGCACTTTGTCCTTGCATGTGGCTCGTCAGTAGTTCTCCTTTTAAAATAGGATTGTTTCTGAACAGCTCTGAAGCAATCTCCTTTCCTCCTTGAAGCCAAAAGGCAGGCAGAGCCGTAGAAAGGGGACAGTGGAGCCCAGTGACATCCACATGCATAGCAGGAAAGGAAGAGGGAGAAAGCCCCAAGCTTCACAGAAACCTTTAGACTCTGATTCTAAAGCAAAGAAACAATAACAATAATAATAACAACAGCTAACCCTTGCTTGTGCCAGGATCATCCCATTTGATCCTTTTAACAGTCCTGTGAGGTACAATTTTTCCCATTTTACAGATAAGGAAATTGAGGCTTAGAATCTCAAGATTTTAAAAAGCCATTTAAAGGTTTTAAACAAGCAGTTCTTAAATAGGTGATTTGGAGGCCCCCTCTGGCCCCTGGATCTCCCTGACCTCCTTTTCACCCCTGCTGCCCCTTCTCTGGTCACAGTGAACTTTTCACTGTCTCGAAACACAGGGAACAGGTTGTCTCTTCCAGGGCCTGCCCCTGCTGATCTCCCTCTTCGGAATGTTTGGCTTAAACATGTGTTCACGGCTTGCTTCCTCTCTCCATGCTGGTCTCCTCCCAAATATCACCTCGTCAAGGAGAATTTCCCTGCCACCCCGGGCCATTCTCTATTCCTTTCTTATTGGTTGATTTAATTTTTTTTAATTTATTGACTTGAGAGGGAGAGGAGGGGGAAAACATCAATTCCTTTTTCCATTTATTTATGAATTCATTTGTTGCTTCTTTTATGTGCCCTGACCGGGGATCGAACCCGCAACCTTGTCAAATCAGAGTGATACTCTAGGCAACTGAATAACCTGGCCAGTGTCATTTTTTTTTAATTTAGAGTAATTGAGCTACCTCTCATTTTTTACTGTATCTGTCTGTTTTTTTTTCATTTTTTGCACTCCCACTAGAACATAAAAGCCATAAGCAAGCATTGTGCCTAGTTTATTTCATGATGCACCATAAAAGACTGGAACAGTACCTGTCATGTTTGTCCAATGAATGATTTATTAAATGCACAATTAAATGTTACCATAGGCTTATTTCATTGTCAGAATGTTCACACAGCTAAATTCATGAGATAAGGACCAGGTCCTAAATTTGCAGCATGGACTCACTGTCAACACTCACTGAGCACCCCAGCACCAGGCTCTGTGAGGCATCCACAGTGAGGTGCAGCTCTGCCTCCTGAGTGCAGAGTGTGGTGGTAGAGAACAGTCTGGAAAAAGATGGAAGTGTTAGGGGTTAAGGATCACAGGGTGACAGGGTGACGAGGACTCCCGAGGAGGAAGATGTGGCCTTCATCCCCAAGGTCTCGTACTCAGTGACTGAAATCTATTTTTTGTTCTTTAAGGTAGGCTTGCTTATTCCACAATTAAGAAAATAAAGAAATGAGCAGCTGATGTGACTTTATTTTTTCACGATTAATGCCCCTCCTGCAGAGGCTGGAAGGGGAAAGGGGTGTAAGGAACCCGTGTGCCGCCACTCAGGGAGCTGAGGAGACGGAAAACTGGCTCATGCTGGTTAATTGACACCCAAGAACACCACTTACTGAAAACCACAACTTAGAGCTTTGTTGAAGTGGGTTCATTTTCTCCTCTGAACCACTTGACTGGTTTGTGCCGGAGAAGAGTAAATTTCAAACCCCTTGAATGCCAGTCTTCTCACTGTCTACAAACTAGCTGCAACAATAATAGGGCTCCCCATTCCTTCGAGCTTTCAGATGATGGATGGCCATACTCCCTGGCTTAGCTCATCCAGGCCTGGAGATTTGGCCCCTGCCTGCCTCTCAGTGCTACCCTGTCCCCTCTGCACAGAACGCCTGGGCCCAGCCGTCTCCTGAATGAGCTGTGCTGTTTTTCCTCTTCAGTCATCTGCCTGGGACCTCCTCCTGCCTGGACTGCCCTTCCCCTCTCTCGCCTTTGACTCTTTCCCTACTTCACTGCATCGTCTTTCAAGGGTTCAGCTCAGAATAAGTCTCCTCCAGGAAGCTTTCCCTGTCTGCTCCCCATCCCACCCCTTCTCCTGCCTCTACTCCCACTTTTGCCCTCCCACAGCACCATCAGAATACCTTGTACTTAGCCATCTTCATGCTATAATTTGTCTGTGTACTCATGTCTCCTCCTTCACTAACAGGAAACTCTTTGAAGACAGGAATTTTGTGGGTTTTTAACTTATTTTTTATTTATTGTTAATCTCAGATTTCCTGGAATCTTTCCCCAGGACCATGTAATTAATGTGTATTGAATTAGGCCTTTGCAGACTGGTTGGAGAAGTATAGACAGCCCTTTATTTCTCCATACTTGATGTCTGAGGAATGGTTTTGGGGTATAGCTAGATAAATGGCTAAAGAGCTTAAAGAAAAACACTCTGCATGGGGCATAAACACTCCCTGTTAGAGTGAAAAACCAGGGGAAAGGAACCTACCGTGTGGTGTGGCTGGGAAGCAGAAGAGTAGACTCTGGTCTCGTCCCTGCCACTAATTTGCTGTCGACTGCGGGAAGTCATAGCCCTTCTCTGGGCTTCTCTTTCCTCCTCTGAAAAAGTGAGTCCATGGGCTGAGGTTGGCCAGGATCCCTTGCAGATTTAAAATCCCCGAATTCTACAATCCTTCTCATGGCTTTAATCCTTTTTTCATGGCTTCAGACTTTGCATTACCATTTCAGTGTTTGCCCACAGTGAAAGATATGCTCCTTTACTGGGTCCTGAACTAGGGATAGACATGCAAGCCTCTGACTTGAGCAGGTAAACTTAGAGTCCCCACTGGTCACCTGTCTCAGAGGAAAGTGCATTCAAATGGGAGGAGAGAAAAGAAATGGGGAGTTATTTATTTATTGTATTTTAAGGCTCAAAAATGTAAAGTTTATTCTTTATAGTATATTTTTTTACTTGTTTTCTCATTTTCTACCCATTTTCTCACTTAAGCTTATCAGGATCCCTTTGAGGTAGCCATTAATGCAATTCACAAACATCCCAGCTCTCTATTCTTTTAAGAGCATAGTAGGACCATGGTTTCTGGGCTACAGTGGTTGGGGGTACCATGCAACCAGTTTTCTCCAAGGACTTGTGAACTTCCAGAAGTAATGTTTGTGAACTTCAAACTGAGCATTTAAGTGCAGGTATCAGGCCATCCTGGGTTTTCTGGTTCCTCTGCCAGGGTGGCCAGAAGTGTTCCAGTCAGTGGCTGTTCCATCAGCCTTTCCCTGGAGGAGGCTAAGACAGAGAAGAGCACTCAACTGAGCTGTGAGAGACATGGCAAGAGAAAAAAAAAACTTTGCTGCTTTAAGTCACTGACATGTTGGTGCTACTTCTTACTGCATTACAACTTAACGTATCCTAGACTGACACAGGCTTTAGCCCCGTTTTTCACATGAGAAACTGAAACTCAGTGAAGTAAAATACAAAGACTTTCTTAAGGTCATAAAAATGTCATAAATGCCCAAGGCTGGGATTTGAACTCAGATCTTCCAACTCCACATTACTGCTACTTTCCCTATACCACACTGCTGCTTTAATTAGCATTAAGTAATAAGCCTGATATCATTTGAACCCATTTTTTTGGGTCCTGGTTTTCATGATGGATCTTTAGAAGATAAAAAGGGATAGTGATAAGATCATAAGCTTTGGAGTTAAGCAGACAAGGACTTGAGTCCCAGCTTTGCCCATAATTAGTTGAATGTCCTTGCTGTGTTGTTACAATGGGGTCTCCTAGGTCTTCTGACTCAATCAGTACTGCAGAGAATGGACATTCTTAACAATAGGGAATTCTTGCTGCTAATGGAATAATATCAAGCGTCAGTGGCAGGATGGGTAGATATTTTGGGGTGGGGTCTGTCTTCTCAAAATTCCTTAAATCAGAGAGGCTAAGTGACTTGCCTTGGGTCATAATAGTGGCAGAGCCTCATCCCAATCCATATCTCTCTGATTCCTTCCAGTATGTCTCACTTTCCCCAAGACAAAACTAGCTCTGCTAAAACCCTACATCAGTGAGGAAGGAGAAGCACAGCCCAATTTTAATGCTTGACTTCAACATGGAGAGCCTTCCCATTTCTGTTCTTGTTTGCCTTGGAGCGTCAAGTTGATTTACTCTTTGAATATTCCTCTCTTTTCTCATACTCTGGCTTAGCACTGAGAACAGCAGGCATTGCCTTGGCAAGGTTACAGGATAAATTTGCTGCTTTTAGGACATCTGCATCCAGCAAAACCTTTATTTTCTCTCCCTTGGGCATAATCGTGGAAAAACACATCTGTTACTCCGGGTGCTTACCTAGCTGGGCTTATTTTTCTTCCCTTGGATGGCAAAACATTCTGTTAAGATATGAGGAAAAGTTTACACACCCTCTGAAGTCACAGACCTCTTGTGTATTAAAAAAAATATCCTCGAGAATCTTGATTGAGTCATAAAGTTTTATTGGAAAAAATGAGAGCACCACCTGTGTCCCAGAGTCCTTCAGTTCCAGGATGTCAAAGTCACTGGAGATGCTTTTGGTATCTTTTCTGATGAAGTCATATGGATAGTAGTTGGGAGTTTGACTGCACCCAGAAGACAGACTGCATTTCACAGATACCTGCCCCTGAACACATCTCCCCTCCCCTTTCCATTGGCTAACCCATGTTTACACAAGGGTGCCTCCAACCTCATTCTCTCCAATGAACTTTCTAGTGCCCAGGGAAGAGAAACAAAGACCAGTGTAAGAGTGAAAAGCTCAGTTCTACCTAATTCATTTATTCATTCATTCATTTACCTCCTCTGTCCTGGGCACTGTGCTAGATATTGAGGACACACTGGTAATTCAGTCTCTGACCTCACTGAGGTTTTAAATAGTGGAAATTTGAAGCATGGTGAGATAATTATATGGTGTGATTAATTGATTACCTCATCATTCATTCAGCAATATTGAGTGCTGGTCGTATGTTAAGCACTGTGTTAGATGCTGGGAGTATATATAGCAGTGAGCAAAATAGACATATATGTCTGCCCTCATGAAGCTTACCTTCTGATGATGTGGGCTGAGAGTAAAATAAGTGTATGATGCAGTGGTGAGTGGCCACAGTGAGCATTATGAGGCAAACAAAGGCATAGTCAGTTGAGAGTGTGAAGGATAGCAGGTGTTGTTTAGCCAGGGTGTCCTGGAAAGGGTTCTCTGAGGAGCTGATGTCTGAGGGAAGCTCAGTGATGATAGCAAGGCCGTGAGACCGGAAGCACAATGTCCTGTGGGGGCCATCTGACCCATGTCTGCTTGTAACTTTGATCAAGCCACTTGACTTGTCTGAGCCCTTGTCTCTTCAGATGGTCCTTGAGGAGTTTAATGCCCTTCCTGCCCACCTCCTCTGATCAGGGACATAGACAGAGAAACTGTTCCTGAGTGGGTTGCCTCGCTCTCCTTACTTGGATCTGTGAATTATTTTCATTTCCCTGTTCTCCAGAAGACCGAGACTCATGATAATCTCATAGCGTCAGTGGTGTAGATGAGAAGTCATAGGCCCAGCTTTGAACCCTGCCACCAAGAAGCAGGTGCCCCAAGTTCCCTGAGCCTGATTCTGTCTGTGCACTGGGGATGATGAGCAGAACCTGTTTTCTTCTGGTTATTGTCAGGACTCAGTGAGCTTGTGCATTTGATGTCCTCTAACGGGAGTTGCCCTGCACAAAGCACTCTGGCACTGTGTTTGCTATACTCATGTCACTAGTATGATGTTTATTCATATTAAAAATAACAGCAATATATGAGGAAGCCTCAACATATGTCTAGAATGTCATTGAGCCCTGGCTGGTGTGGCTCAGTTGGTTGGGCACCATCCCGCAAACCAAAAAGTCACTGGTTTGATTCCCCATCAGGGCACATGCCTGGGTTTTGGGTTTTGGCCCTGGTTTGGGCACATTTGAGAAGGTAAACAATCAATGTTTCTCACATCAATGTTTCTCTTCCTCTCTTTCTCCCTCCCTTCCCCTCTCTCTAAAATTAAATAAAATCTTTAAAAAATAAAATGTCATTGATAATCAGTGAACTTTATTGCCATTTCCTTTCTTCCTCTTCTGTCTCAATTTCTTTCCAATGATGTTTCCCTGTGTTCTGTTTGATCCAGAGCCATGGTGGCAAGAGCTGGCATCTTACCTTAGGCTCAAGGGAGAGAAGAAGGTGAAGAAACTCTTTACCTTCCTTCTTCTTGGAAACTTTCATTGCACTTCTATGAAACTCCTGGCTCAGTTCAATTCACATTGCATATCTATAAATGTATTTGATCCTTACCTTGATACTATAAGGTACATTTGTCAATTGTCCCCATTTTATAGTCATGGAAACTGAGGTACAACAATATAAATAACTTCTCCTAGGTCACTAAGCTGATTAACCAAGAGGCTCTCCAACTGAAACCTCCAGAACAAGAATGGATTTAGGTTCTCTAAGGAATTAAGAAGAAAATAGGTGGAAGTTTTCAGTGCTGTGTCTCTCTGAAGCCTGAAAGTGGCAGATGTGGTACAGGGGGCAGCTGAACCCTGATATAAGAAATGCTGAACCCTGATATATGATGGAAGGCATGTGGGAAAAGGGTGCCCTCTGTCACTTGCATTCTGCTTACTGTCTCTGATCTACCTCTCTCCTTCCCTGGGGCTGGCAAGCATGTCCACAGACAGTTGTAAATTTCTAATCTCCGAGAAAGCGCTGCAGAAAGACAAAATGAATCATTAAAGAGAAAAAATGGAGCCACCTGTGTTTGAACTCTCAGACTTTCAAGCACAGCAGTGCTTGGAGCCCTGTGCTGCTTGTTTCAGAACTCCAGGATCAATAACTGCGAGCTCTCTACACGCTGCCCTCTGAGAAGTGAGGCAGCTGCTGGGCCCCGAGAGAGGCAGACTGTGGATTCCCATGTGTGGAAACAGCACTAGGGGGACTTGGTCCCCAGCCTTTGGAAACTGTTGATTTTTCGTCTCCCTTTTTCTTCTTCTGGGAAAGCAGCTGGCTCTGAGGAATAGGAGGAGTGCTTAGTCAATAAGACTGCTGGCACACCCATTGATCTTTGGGGAGCTGAGGTCAGAAGAACAATTACACAGCCTGTAATCCTTCTCCACCTTTCCCTGCTCTAGACCTGCTGGAATTACATAAGATTGTCAATGCAAGCTTTGTTCCCCTGGCATCTCCCTCTTGCCATTTCTCTCTTCCTATCCATCGCTGTCTCTGTCTTTTTCATTCTCATTATTTTCCTAACTCTCCCTCTTTTCTCCTCTTTTGTCCTCACCAAGGGAGTAATGAGCCCATTCGATCAATATCAAGGCCATTCGCTAGCATGCTGTGGATCATCTATCCACTCGGGTGACCGCACTGTGCAGGAGAAAGCTCGGGGAATCAGACAGATGTGAATTCAAATCCTGGCAGGGGCTTATTTGCTATGCAAGCTTGGACAAATCATTTAGCCTTTGTTCTCCTCCTTTTTAAATATGAATAAAATCAGCAAATGAGTGTTTGTGATTGTCCCATGGCAAGTGATCTGCAGATGGTAATTATCACCATCCTTGATGTTGGTGTTATTATTCTCTACAGAGAGGAGGTAGAGTGAGGTCCCTTCCTACCTGCCCCAGCCCCTCCAGACCTCAGCAATAACCATTGTTCCTTAAAGCTCTGCTTCTCAGGGCCTGAGCCAATAAGAGCAATGCCTGATCAATCCTAGGAGCTATGTTTTCAGTGAAAAGATCTAGAAAAGTCAGATGTGCAGTTACCCAGAGTGAATGTGGCTGAGGGGGAAACCTCCCTGAACTTGCCATGAGCAGCATCGGGCTGCAGCTTCCCAGTCTGACATCTTTGTGTGGTTCATTCTGACCACCTGGCCCGCTCATGGTTCCTGGTTCCCCCTGCAATATCCTGCTGGGATGGGAGCCCAGCCAGGAAGCTCCAGCACAGTGAGGTCTCAGCTCTCTGGCAGCTCTGCATTCCAGAGCTCAGGGCCTCTTTCTTCTTTGGCTTGGGGTGCAGATGACACTACAAAAGCCTGGTGCTGGCCAAGTGTGGCTGGGGAGGCCTGGCATTTGGCTTCTCAGCTTCCCCAGTGCCACTGCATGAAAGACGCCTCTGTTGCTACCTTCCAAGCTATGGGTGATAAAATCATTTGAAGGCATTGGAAGAGAGGGGAACAGGATTTATTCATAATTGTTGACATCAACAGAAATGTCTTGGTGCAGTGGAACTGAAAAGAGTGCTGGATTTGGAATCAGAACACTTGGGTCTGAGTCATGGCTCTGTCATTTACTAATTATAAAAACTTGAGTAAGCCATTTAACTTCTCCAAGGGCACTTTCTACCATTAAATGATGACAGTTGTTTAATGTGGATGCATCCAGCAAAGTGCTTAGTAATGCTGGCTTCTTCCTTTATTAATACATTCTTATAGGCGTGGATATTTGTCATGGAATTCTGCTCTGCTTGGCGAGACAAGGTATTTATATGATGCCAATTACAATATAAAAGGCAGCGTGGCCATTGGCGTCAGTGCAGGACTCCTGTGGGAGACTGCTTGGGTTCACATCTCCGACCTGCTTATTAACTGTGACCTTGGGCAAGTTACCTAACCTCCGTGCATGTCCATTTTCTCATCTGTAAAATGAGGCTGGTGATATTAGTGCCTGCCTCATAGAGTTGTTTTGAGAATTATGAGAGCCAATAGACCTGAAATTCTTAGAACCTTAACCATCAGAGAGGAGTCTTTGCTTCAGTGTTAGCTACTATTATAATGTGTCCAACTCCTGATAAGTGACCTTAAATGCCTCCCTCATCGACAGACATTTTCTTTCTTTCACTCCCTAGACATATTTGATTGGACCAGGGTGGTCCCCAGAGAGTAAGTGAAGCTGATTAGAGTCCCTTCCGTGGTAATTTGGGAATGAAACCAAGTAATGATGTGTGTGTGTGTATGCAAGAGAGAGAGATTTGTCACAAAAGTGCACAGGAAGAGAAATAGAGGAGAGAGACCCACAAAGAGCGATGGAGACAGAGACAGACAGAGGCAGTCAGCATCTTATGTCCAGATGCAGATCTGGAGGGAGGACAAGAGAGACTGAAGGCCACACACAGAGTGGGACACAAGTGAGAGGTAGTCAGGCAGCTTGATAGGCCCTGGTTCTTGTGCCTTCCAGAAACCCAGCTGCATTTTGATCCTTGGCTTCCAGGGGGTACTCCTGTGTTATCATAACAGATCCCTCTGAATCAGTGTGGATAGGCTAGTTTATGCTGCAGTAATGAACAGCCCTGAAATCACAGGGGCTTAATGCAACACAGGTTCTGCTCGTCCTGTGTGCTGATCTCTGTGCTCCCCAGGGAGCTCTTCCTTATGACCATCACTCAGGGATGGAGTCTTCATCTGGATGTGCTTCTACAACAACTTTGGCAGCGAAGTACCTGTGACAAATGTGCACTGGCTCGAAACCTTCCTCTTGGAAGCGACATAGGTTGCTTCTGCTCAGCATTTCCCTGGCCAGACCAGTCGCATGACCACTCTCCCTTTACCATGTGTTAATAAGAGGTACTCAACCTAAATTTAAACATTTTCCAATAACTGCCACTTCCTCTTTTCTTGTCAATCCACTTTAAATTGTTTTTTGTTAAGAATGTAAATAAAGAAAAAGTCCTGCCAAGCAGAAATGATAAGAAAGGAAATTCTCAGTTCACTAGGTGTTTGGATACGAAGGTAGCTGGGACAAGCTGTCAGTGCTTTTGGTCCCAAGAGAAGGAGCAAGCCAAAGGGGGATAGAGTTATAGATACTGGATGAAAGAGGTGGTGTTTGAGCTGGGCTATGGAAGAAGGCATCTTCATGATTCCGTTTTTAGAACTAAAAATTGCCCATAATGCGGTGGGCATTAGGGTCATGCAGTCTGGAGTCTGCATCCTTGCTTTTGGGGGACAAAGTGAGCTGATGAATGGCAAGCACTTAGCACATGGCATGGCAATGGTTAGCTGTCGAGGAAATGTTACTTGTCTTTGCTTATCTCCTTACACTACAATCTTCTTTTTTCAGTTACTGCTGCTGCAAAGTTTTCTTCTTATTTTCCCCGGGGGATCTAAACACTTCATATTGGCAGTATCATTGAGAGCCATGTGATTGAAAGGTTTGCCATTTTACTGGGAAGACTAGTTCAATGGTTGGCATAACGTTCGTTGCCTTGGTGTTATAAGCCAACAGACTTGAGACTCTGAGATACCATCTGTTTCTAAAAGCATTTTTTTTCTGGAATCTTCCCTGAGACTATCATGTCTACTTAACTTCAGAGATACATTTTTTAACCTATTAGTAGAAATATTGAGATATTACTGTTTTTTCTTAGGAATGTAACTTGTGAAACTAAAGACAAAGAGATGTAAGTGTAGGATAGTAACTGAAGCCTAGTGAGACAGAGTTGTATTTCTAAAGCACAGCTCTGGGAGCAGCCGTCCTCTGCTCTAAAACTACTGTGGGTCCCCAATAACCGGAGTGAATTTCAGTGCAATTCCAGTAACATATCCTGTGGTGTTTTGTACTTTTCCCTTTTCACTTTTGTCCATATCATTACTTCAAGTGGTGCCCTTCCTCCCACTAAAATCAATTGGACAGAAAAATATTTAGGAGCCATTTTGTTGCAAGTAATAGAAAACCTAACTCAAAGACTTAAACATTAGTGGAATGTATTGGCTCATGTATTTAAGAAGTCCAGAGGTATGGGAGAACTCAAGGTTGGTTTAAACCTGTGGCTCCTCCATATCACAAATGGATGTTCTTTCTGTCTCTTTGATTTACCTTTTATGGAGCCCAATTTTATCTCCTTGAGTTTTCAATATAGCTGATAGTATCCTCATGGGCTACCTGCTTCCTTCTTCCCTTAGGGAGCAGAGTAATATTTTTATTCATCCACTTCTGAACTAATTTCCAAGCTTCCTCTGATTAAACCTTTATAAATCAGTTGCCCACTCTGGATTACTCTGGCTGGTGTAATGGGTTGCATTGAATGCCTTAAGCCTGGATTATGTGCACATTACTAAACAAATCACAGAGACAAGTTGACTTAGGCCAATCACCCCCCCACTTCCAACTCCCACCTCACACTCTACTTAAATTTCCTACTTTGAAATTCCCAGGTTGGAATTTCCAAGTCTGTAAGAAAGGCCCCAGCAAAGTATGCATGCTGAGGCTGCAAGCATCAATATATCTAATACTGTCAGCACTTAACAAATATTTATGGAGGACACACTGTGCTCTAGATATAGTCTTAGGCTTAAAGGAAGTCACATTTAGTGGAGGGGAAGAACAAACACAGAACACTGTGAGCATCTGTTCAGTTGCTATGAGGATGACCAGAGAAGAGGATGGGACACCCACTATACAGTTTGGAGGTAGATGAGGTCAGAGAGGGCTTTCCAGGGGACATGATGCTGAACTGAGTCTTGAGGGGAAAATTGGATTTAATTAGGTGAGGATATAGAAAGAGGCAAAAGGAAAGGATGGTATGCCAGATAGAGAGCAGAGTATGTGTGAAGGCAGAGCAATGGGAGAAAGCATGATGATTTGGGGAATGCAACAAGTTCTGTATAGCACAGGGTCAAGAGCATGGAGTCTGACATTGGAATGCCTGGTTCTACCACTTAGTGGCCCTGGGATGGGTAAGTTACGTGACCACACTGGACTTTAGTTTCCCTGTTACAAACTAGGTATAATAATACTAGTGACTACCTCATTAAGACTGTTAGTGAGGACTAAATGAGTTATTATGTGTGAAGTACTTGGAAAATGTCCTACCATAGAAACAGTGGAAAAGTGTTGGTGATTATTACCATGGCCAGAGCTGTGTGTATGCATGGGCACACATGCTTACTACCTGGAAGAAATGAAATCTGGGAAGTGGATGGAAAACCTGGGGAAATTTGATATTATATATAACATAGTCTTGCTTTTCTTTTCAGCCCTGGCAGAAGTTCAAGGTCTGAGAACTATAAAGAATGTCATTATTCTTTTCTAAATTGATGGTCTGCTGAGTCAGGGATATTTTGCATGATCACGTCGATGCTATAACTTATCGTTACTATAATCACTGCTGCTTAGCAATTTTGTTAGCTCAAAAAATGAGTCAGGGTAGTTTGTGCTTGAACGTTTGTGCTTCAGAATCAGACAGATCTATCTTGTTTGACTCCTGCCTTGTCATAGGCCTTTGTCTTTGGGTTCTCACACCAACTCTGGGAGCTAGGTCTTGTCACTCCCATTTTGCACATGAGGAAGCTGAGACTTGAAGAAGTTAAGCCACCCACCTGCTGTCATACAGATGGCAGGGATGCACACCAACCCAGGACAGTGGGAGCTAGGGATTTTTACTTCTGTGGCTTTAGTTTTTTCTTTTTAGTTTTTAAAATGGGATAATGTTCTTAACTACCTTCATATTAATGTGAAGACAAAATAGGATAGTGCTTGTGAACCAATTAACATCATGACTGGCGCAGAAATAAATCTTTGATAAATCAGGTCTGATAATGATGATAGTGATGGTGATGATGATGATGATGATGACTTTTGCCTTTATCATGTATTTGATAAGAATCATATTAACAAATGGGTGTGAAAACAAATGTAGGGAGGGAGGGCCATTCATTAAGACTACTATGATAAAAGTTCATGATAATTAATTCAGTTAAAATTGCAAACCTCTAGCATTTACCATCCCTGTCCTGCTATATTTTTTCCCCAGAGAACTTCTCACCATCTAATATACTATATTTTATTTACTTACCTTTTCATTTTTTTCATGTTTCCAAGGTAAGCTTCATGAGGACAGGCATTATAGCCTCTTTTGTTCTTTACCATGTGCTCCCCGCTCACCCCAGAACAGTGCTTGGAAATAATAAGTGCTCAATCATTATTTGTAGAGTGAATGAATTAACTTGCAAATCAATACATCAATTAATAATTAAAGAAATGACATTTCAGGTTCCTTCCAGTTCTGAGATCCTGTGATTCTGTGGGTTTTCATGTATTTCTTAATCATTTCTACTTTTGAAGGTTAGGATAATGGGAAGGTTTCTGTACCAGTTATTTTGCTGGCAAGGTCATTGGTACTTCATGAATCTCAAGCCTTGTGTAGTCATTATTATTTGACCCTTGTGTAGAGCATTATTCTTCAAGAGTTCATTTCTTAGACTCAGGAATGACTACTGCCATGTTTGGTTCTCATCACCCGTGTGTCACACATTAATGTTATATCCAAAAGCAGTAACATCATGTTTCCTCAGCATAAACTCCTAGAGGGAAAATGCAGCCTCGGTTCTCACACTCTTTTGTTGGCAGGCCAGCAGTTGGGATGCCACAGTCTTCTCATGTTCTCCTTTGATCTAGACAGAGTTCTTCTGAATTGCTTTTCACATGGACTCCAGATCCTTCTCCTCATATTGTGTGGTTTCCCAGGATAATTCAGGTCACATGAGAGATGTTTTCTCAGCTGAATTAGCAACTGCCTTCAATTCTTAATGAATACCCTGCAGAAGAGGACTTAGTTTTTCATAAGCAAATGCAGATTCTTCTCATTACTTCCTGTCCTTCTGGCCACCTTTGATAAGACTTTGGTGGAGGGTGGTGCTCTTGTTCTTGGTGTTTCTAGAGCTCTGTGCTACTCCCCACTCACACATCTCACTATGCCCCCTCTGATGGCAATCCTATTCTACCCTTGGCTTCAACTATCAGCTCCATGCTGATGACATCTCCACAGCCCAGCCTCTCTCCTGGGCTCCAGATCCTGCTTTTCATTGCAAGCTGGACATCTCCACCTGGAAACCCCACAGTTTCAACATGTTCACAAGTCATCATCTGTGCCCTGAAGACTGTGTTCTTAACTCAATGAATGGCAGCACCATCCACCTAGTTGCAGAGGCCAGAAACCTGCATGTCACCCATGAGTTTTCAACCCTCCTCACTTCTTGCCCACTTCTTAGCCTCCAGTTGGACTTCTACAGCTCTGTCTTCAGCATCCTGGTGATCCGCACATCTAGCCAGCCCCAATTTGTATATCTTAGTAACCCTCATCATATCTTGAATGTATACTTTAAACCTCTTTGCCTCCTGTCTACTTTCTCAAATTCACTCAGTTCACAGCAACAGAATGATTTTTATTGAGTGCAGTTTCAGCCATAGCACTCCCCTGGTTAAAACTATCTATGACTGCTGCAGTACTGCGTCTAAGCTTCTTTATCTGGCTTTGAGCTACCTCTCTGCCCTGTCTGCCACCATGACCCTTAGTTTCCTCATCTACAAATTATAAATATGAATCCCTCTCTCATAGAGTCATAGTGAGGGTCCAATGAGCTAATTCATGTAATATGTGTCATATTTGTCAGCACAAAGTCTGGTACATAGTAGGTGCTCAATAAATGTTCATTCTCTTCCTACCTTCTTTCTGAACCAAAAACCTGCCTTTCCTTTGCTGAAGCACAAGCTAAACCACCCCCTTCCATCTCTGGGATGACAGATCATCAAGTAATTAGGGCAGCAAGTGTTTGAAATTGTGTCAGCTCCCTAATGGTTCAGTTTCTAAGCACCTGGCCTAGTACTGAGTAAGGCACGTGCTTCTCTCCCAGCTACTGTACTTCCTAAGGTCCCTGGCCCTCTGCCTGGGATGGAAGGAAGGGAGGAAAAGGGAATTCCTGAGGTGCTGATGCTGTGGGCAAGGTCCACACCTTTCCATCTCGGCACAGGAGGCTTTTAGGTGGGTATTTGGTCGTGGAGGTTAATGAGAATAGCATGAATGTTAGAATCAGATGATGTAGCTTTGAGTCCTGGCTCACACCCTTACTACTCCTAGTATCTCGTACAAGTTACCTAACCTGTCTGAGCCTGTTTCCTCAGCTCTGACATGGGGATAATACTGTTTATCTAATTGGGTTCTCAGAAAGATCAAATTAAATAATGGATGAAGTACATAAGATATAATTTCAAAATGGAGATACTAAATATTGATATTAAGTTTGCTGTGCTGAATAGACATTTAGGGACAGAAAGTGCCATTCTCATAGCAGACTTTCTTTTCCACTTACTGTCTGGATGAACTGGATGAATGTGTTGACGATCATCTCTGAGTCTTAACATATTTATTTTTGAAAACAGGGATAATTGCCCTTATGCTTCATAGGATGAGCTACCATATGTATACATTCTTGGTAAACTGTAAGGTACCAATGATAGTTATTATTATTGTTATTCATGGTAATAGTGGTGGATATAGTCATCTATCTTTATTAAATCAGGACATGAGTAATATTGTTCTTAGAGGATAGTGCCCCATAGGAAGGTATGGGGAAGTGACTTAACTCTCATTGTTTCCTCAAATATAAAGTTAAGAGAGTGAGTTTGATGGGCACCTAAAACAGGGCCTGGCACACAGTAAGAGTGCAATAAATTGAAACAGAGCAAGTGCTTAATAAATACATGTTAGATAAGTTAACGAGTACATGGAAAATGAAAGTTATTTCATGGGGTTATTTTGAAGTCTATGTGAAATGAGCAAGTGCATTAGATACTATGGAATGGGGCATGTGTAGGGGAATACTCCGATAAGCGGATCAGTCATATAGCACGCCCAGTCTTCTCCTGCCATTCCTGCCAGAATAACTGCCTTCAGCCTGTCTCTGTGTGCCCTTCTAATGCAGCACAGATGCACTCTCCACACCCGCCCTCTGGGGACAAGCCCCAGGCTGACTGTGAAGCCTGAGGAGACTGCGGTATTGTGTGCAATACCAAGCAGAGTGACAGTAAAAAACACATTGGATAGTAAAAAACACTGCCTTATTGTATTCCTACTTGTTTCGTACAGTCCAGTGAGGAAGGACACTGAATCCAGAATCAGAGATTTATGATGGTTTAACCTACCATGTCCCTTTTGAGGTTCTAGAATGTTCAGCAATCTGTGTAGACATCTGTTTAAGCTTTGCTATGTTTCTGATAAATGGCAATTGAATGTCTCCTTTTTTTCTACATGCTGAATTAAAGAAATAAAATACCCCTGCATAGAATTGGAAAGCATTAGAGAATCTTATAACTCAAAACTTACAGACACAAGGATGCTTAAAGGATAGGGGCATATACCACAGCCTCCCACCCAATTCTGCGACCTCACCCTTGGAAGGTCAAGCCTCTATGTGTACTTCTAGAGAAGAGAAGATGCTATTTTATTTGGCCCCTCATCTGCTGAGTCAGTATTGGCCTACCCTGAATTTCACCTTCTTGATCCTGGTTCTGCCCTGTGGAAGCTCACAGTAGAAACTGCATCCCTCTTCGTGGCATTCAGACTTCAAATGTTTGAGAATTGTGTTCTTGACCCATCATCTTTTTTTATTTGTGCTAAGCCTGCCTTTAAATTCTTCTTGCTATATTCTTGTTTATGATAATAATATATAATATTTGCCAATAGAAAGGTTAATAGGCACCAGACTCTGTCCTAAATGCTTTATGTATTTTTTTCATCCTCACCTGCAGCCCATGAGTATGAAATTTTCATTGCCCTAGTTTTACAGATGAAGTGGTTGTGGCCCAGCCCAACTAGTGAACAGCATGGCTGGGACCTGATTCTAGGGTATTGTCTGCAGAGTCTGCCATACTCCTAACCCCTAGTCCATAACCCCCTATTTGATAATGTTGCTAATAAAATACTGTTAATAGTATTATCATAGGTACCAGTTATTGATGCCTGCTAATTGCTCTAGGTATTTTATACACATTAGTTCTTACCCTCACAAGAACTATGCAAGGAGACCTCATTGTTTACAGGAAGGGCACCTGAGGTGTGAGAAGCCAGTAATTACTGTGACCTCCCTCTTCTGTTTTATTGGTGAAGCACTCATTCATGCTTGCATTCCTCAGTATTAGATGAGTACCAGGCGTGGTGCCAGGCACTGAGATGTACAGTGTTGGACAAGACAGAGCTCTCTCCTCCTGGTATATTGGAGTAGGAAAATAGGCACTAAACCACTAGTTACACAGTCGCTTATATCAGAAAGTTTACCTTGTGATGTTAACCACTCAAATAAGGAATTAACATTATATTCAGTGCTATGGAGAAAAATGAAGAGTATATAGAGAAGGGATCCAAGATTGTGGGATGAAAAGGAATGAACTATTCCAAGGGGGAGCAGAGGAGGGGGAGAAGCACAGGGTAGGCACAGGCAAAGGCCCTGAGGGGGTATAGGGATGCAAGGGGAGTTACCTGCAGGGCAAGGCTGGAGAAACAGGCCCAGTGGCCAGGCCCTGTGGAGAGCCAGGAGGGCCAGATGAGAAGTTTACCTTTTGAAATGGTGGTCTTGGAACCTGCCTCAGGGGGATCCCACCAACCTGCCACTATGTCTACTGCTCCCTCTGAGCTAGAAGGAGACTACCTTGCTCCACTCTAATCCTTTATATCAATGCACTCTGTACAGTTTCTTTAGAGCACAAATCAGAGTCTATCATGAGCTGGATTTGTTTATTGCTTGTTTCCCTCACTCCCAGTTCTTTTTACTAAAATATAAGATTCTTGTCTGTCTTGAAGGCACTTAACGAGTATTAGGCAAGTGAATCTAGTATAATATCATGGTTAAAAGTTCACTCAGGCCCTGGCTGCTGTGGCTCAGTTGGTTGGAGTGTCATCCCCTAAACAGAAAAGTTGTTTGTTTGATTCCCAATCAGGGCACAAACCTATATTGCAGGTTTGGTGCCTGGTCAGGGTGAGTGCAAGAGACGACCAATCCATGTCTATCTCATAACAATGTTTCTGTCCCCCATCTCTCTCCCCCTCTTCCCCTTTCTCTTGTAAATAAGTATGTCCTTGTATGAGGATTAAAAAAAATTCATTCATCAGTTGAAGCTAAATTTCCTGGGTTTAAATCCAGCCAGTGATCTTGCACAAGCTTTTAAATACTGAGACCTACCAGTGGTTGGCCTACAGCAAGCATGACATAGAGTAAGTGCTCAACAAATCTTAGCAATAAAGAGTCAATTCATTCACGGGGTTCTTGTGAAGATTAAATGAAAGAATGCACACAAATTGCTTAATTAGCCCAGTGCCTACCTCAGAGTAAGCACTCCATATATTTACCTGTTCAAGCCAGCAATGGTCATGGGTAAGTGACTGGAAAGCAAGTCTGTGTCCTCAGCCTCAGTGTCCCCTGCAGCTCTAGGCAACACATTGAGCAGACCAGAGGTGCAAAATACAGGATGGCCAGTTGGTGAGCAAACCTCCCATCTCAGCTCTCTTAGGCAGAGAATCAATGGCCTGCCTTTACTCTGAGTTTCCACACTGCCTGCCCAGTGCCAGTACTTCACACATGCACTTCACAGAGGTGGCTTGAACCGCATTTCAGTGTCATCTCAATTGCTCAAATGCTGTCACTCTCAGCCCAGCAGTTTGAGGAAGGCGCTTCCAGATCCGGGGGCTGGCACACTGCAGCCTCCAAACATGTGCCATATATTTTCTCCTTCCTCAGACAGATTGTGGGTTGCGTGTTCATTAATTAAGATGAGAGTAATTGGTCCCAGCAAATAGTCTGCACATCAGCTTGCAAATTGTGTGCACAACGAGGCCCCATGGTTCTTTCTCTCCCATCTCATATCCCTGTCGCTGGTTCTTTGGCTCCTGACTGTTTCCCCAAATCCCCAGGCCCTCGTTTTACTGTAACAGTTGAAGAATAAAGGGAAAGTAGGATTCAAAATGGAATTTCCTTGGCTTATTGGGAGTCTTTTCGTGCCCAGGGAGGAAAGAAATAATAAACCCCCTCATATGTGTGTAATACTTCCTGGTTTCTAAAAAATGCCTTCACTTATGCAATTTAATTTATTCTCCACTTCATCACTGGGAAGCAGTTATCATTATTGCTGACTGTGTGAAGAACTCAGTCCATGGAGCTCAAGTCTTGTCTCTTCCACTTAGTAGCTGTGGGAAGAGCAACTTGCTTGAGCTGATCATGTGTCACTTTCTTGATGTCAAATCGCATGATAATTTAGGGCCTGCTTCACAGGATTAAATTATGGACTGTGTGAGATATGCAGGGAAAGCACGAAATACACATAGGGGGCTCTCAAGGCTTTTATTGTAAAGATAGCCATTTTACAGATGGGAACTAAGGACTCTGAGATGTCCAGTTACTTGGCTAAGATCTCTAGCTTGTAATGGGCTTGACGAAAGTTTATACTTCAAGTTATCTGGTTCCTAAATAGATGCTTAAAACTAGCTACCATAGGCTGAATGCGGGCTAAGTGGGGTCTGGGGTTTACACTGAATTTGGTGACAGGCTTCTGGTCTGCAGCGTGCTCTCTGAGAGGCTGTCACGTACCAGGAGCCTGGCTCCCGTGATACATTTCCTCTGATTTTCCCTATGATGGGACTAACTGGCAGCCATTGAAAAGGTGTCATTTTTCCCCTGGCACATTTTGAGATGACATGTACCCTTCCCCAGATATTGTACCCCCAGGCCATTTTAATGTGCTATGATTTACAGCATTGTGACCCCATAGCACTAAAAGGCTCTGCTGCTTGCCTTACTTTCTGTAATTATTTTGTTCTTTTCTGTCCCTGAAACAACCTATTTGCTTCCAATAGAATGGGCTGCTTTTGACATTCTGGATCAAGGACAAGAGTCTTTCTCAGGCTGGGGACCAACCATGTTGTCCACCCACTGCTAGACTGCCCAGCATAGCACCTATCACATGGAAATCCCTCAATCAGTACTTGTGGCATGGATGAATGAACCAATCCGTTGATCAATAAGTCAAGGTTATTAGCTCATATGCTCAGATATTGGATTCTGGTCTTCTCTAGAGTATTTCAAATGCCCATTTAGTCCCACACACAGTTGTCTTCTTTTGGGTGCTGTCCTGATATTTCTTGCAAATGGCTCACCCAGATCCTGATGCAGGTTCTTCTGGACTCATCCATGGGAGGGTGAACATAGTGTATGATGTCTATTCATCTTGGGGTTCTAAGTTGCCAAGTGCTGGTAGACTTTCTCAAAGTAGAAAGCCACTAGGCTGCCCAGGCAGCCCTCTGTTATATGCCCCACCTGACCAAGTATCAGGGCTGCGGTTCCTGGCATCATAGTGTGTTTCTACCCTGCCCCAGGGGCGGAATTTGGGACCTTGGCTTGGCTTCCCAGGTGTCAACTCTGTGTGTTTGGATGTTGTTGAGCAGCAGAGTGGCATGGTGAAAGATGTGAACTTTAAAGAGGAATATAAGATAGCTGTGTAGTAGGTCTTTGAAGGAGGGAGGCCTGCCAAAAACCAGTGGAAGGCTGGTAGGAGGCCAGTGCCTTCCCTGGAAGCCCTCCCTGACCTTGCGCAGGATCGCCCCATTTGAAAGTGACTGAGACCCTCATGAAAAACCATGTGGTAGAGAAGAAAGCCCTGGGCAAGAACTCGTAAGACTTGAGTTCACTAGGTCTGTCACCTTTGACAAGCTCTCTAGCTATTGGAGCCTCAGTTTCCTAATCTGTCCAAAGGGGACAAGGTATTCCTGCCCTGGGTTACTATGTTGTGTTGTAGTAAAGTTTGAACAAGGTGATGGCTCAGAAAGGAGTCTGAGAAAAACAACTTATGCTACGTTAGACAAACTGTTATTGCAAGAGAAGTCAGCAGCTATATATAGGATATTTTAAAATAGAAAATGTTTCTCTGGATGAAATGGCTTCTTATCCTGAGGATGAAAATCAGTTCAAGCCCAAAGCTAGTCATTAAATCAGTAAAACGATTTCCCTTTTGTTGGCCTCAGTTTCCTTACTATTTGAAATAGAAGTTAGATACAATGGTCTTTAAATTTTTACTAGGAGCATGTAAGGATAGTAAGTTTGGTTAATTTATGGATAGTAAATTGGCTTTATGGAAGAGAGGTTTCCTCCTATCTTTGGGAAAGAACATCATATTTACTGATTTCAAACTGCTTTTTGTCAGGTACTTAGCTCCCCTACTCAACTGTTATACAGCCCTGTGAGGCAAGCTTTATCATCCCCTGCTCCACCGAGGAGGAATCAGCCTTAGAGAAGGTGATGGGTTAAATTGCACCCCCACCCCAAATTCATGTGTTGAAGTCCTAACACCTACTACTTCAGAATGTGACCTTATTTGACCTTATAGGGTCATTGCAGAGGTAGTTAGTTAAGATGAAGTCATTGATATGGGCCCTAATCCAGTATTACTGGTGTCCTTATTTAAAGGGAAAATTTAGACATGCCGATGCAGTCACACATACACAAACAGAGACTGCCATATGAAGATGAAGGCAGAGACCTTGGTGATGTTTCCAGGAATGCAAAAGACTGTCAGCTAACTAGGGGAGAGGTGTGGAGCAAATTTACTCTCACATCCCTTCTAATGAACCAACCCTATAGACACCTTGATCTAGGACTTCTAGCCTCCAGAACTGTGAGACAATAAATACCATTGTTTAAGCCACTCAGCTTTGGTACAACTTTGTTATGGCAACCCTAGGAAACTAGTACAAAGATCCTGAAGGCTGCAGAGCTAGTTTCCAAACCCACATCTGTTTTATATCAAAACCCGTGGACTTGTCCTTGCAAACACCCTCTGTAGACTGGACGCTCAAACCCATGCGTATGAAGGAATGGGGCCAGTGAGGATGTTCTGGACTTAATCTCAGACTCTGAGCATCCTCTTCCTGTGGCCACCACTTGTTCTCTGTTTGGCCTAAGGAAAAGGATAAGTCACTGGATCCAACGGTGCTTCCTTCTGCCTCTGCCTTCTTGCTGGCAGTATTTGGGGAAGCAGACTGCCCTTGGCTTGGCTAGCTTCCCTGAACAGTGGCCTCTCACAGTTAGAATGTGGCACCCTTCTGCTGAAGAACAAGATGCCCTACATTGGAATGCGATATCACGGCAGGAGGGGATGTTCCAGCAAAGGTCATCAGGGAGAAGCTGCTTAGGCTAATGTCACTTTTTGTCTAATAGACCATGCGTGGCTCCTGGCTGGGGCAGCTGAGAATTGACAGTATACACCAGGACTTATAAGCACTTTTGAAACCTGAGACGAGCTTCCTGTTGGCAGTCCAGAACTAAATGGGCACTTGGGCAAGCGGCCTCCCATAAGCCCCATAGCAAGTGGGGAAAGGGTAGCATGGGACAGACTCTAGATTAGGAAAAGAAAAACAGTTAAGTCTACCTGCTGTGAGTTTTCTTTACTACTTACTCACACAGAACACCACTTCTGACACTTCTGATCAACAGACATGTCAGATTCCGCAGGTTAACAATACTGCTTCCACACCAGGTCAGATGCCAGTCACAGGTTACCTACAACTTCTGTTCAACTTGGCTACAAATTCTAGGTTCCCATGACACCCCCCATCATTGGGTTCAATTAATGTGCTAACATGGCTCACAGAACTCAGGGAAACACTTACTTACATTTACCAGTTTATTAAAGAACATGATAAAATGTACAGATGAACAGCCAGATGAAAAAATACATAGGATGAGGTTTGGGAGGGTCCTGAGAATAGAAGCTCATAGAATTGGGGTGCATTACACCCACCCCCACTGTGTGTATGTGTTCATCTGCCTGGAAGCTCTCAGAACCCGCTTTCTGGGGGATTTTATGGAGGCTTCATTGCTTAGACACGATTGACCATTAACTCCATTTCCAGGCCCTCTCTCCTCTCTGGAGGATGGGGATGAGGCAGAAAGTTCCGAGTTTCTAATCATAGCATGGTCTTTCTGGTAACCAGCTAGCTCCCATCCAGAAGCCATCCAGGAGCTCACCCAGAGTCTCCTCATTAGAACAAAAGACAGTCCTATCAACCAGGAAATACCAAGGGACTTAGGAGCTCAGTGTCAGGAATCAGGGTCAATGGCTAGACATTTGAACAAAATGTGCTCTTAGGAAATAACATGGGTTTTAGGAGTCCTGTGTCAGGAACTGAGGACAGAGACATATATATATATATATAAATATATGTCATGAATACATGACATGTTTCATATAATATATATATGAATATATGATATGTTTCATGTAAAATATGTGTGTCTGTCCAAAATAAGTCCAACCATTGTTAATATAATGAAAACAGTTTGCACATCATCAATGTAACCTGGCAGCCAAGCAGGTGGACTGGAATGTGCACATGTGTGAACAATGATGACTTCACTGTACTAGTCAGTGGGGGCAGTAGAGCTGTTGAGTGAGCATGTGTACTGCGTGGCCATTGCATTCAAAATGATTGAGCAAATATAGCAACAAATCTGCATCAAATTTTGCATTAAGCTTGAACATTCCCCTGAAGAAACTATTCAGATGATTCAGAAGGTTGTAGCTATGGGCAACTGGTAATTGGCACCTTCATCATGATAATGTGCCTGCTCATGCATCACATCTTGTGCAGACTTTTTGGCAAAACATCAGATCACCCGGGTGACTCAGCCCCCCTACAGCCTAGATTTGGTGTGCTGCAACTTCTGGCTTTTCCCAAAATTAAAATCACTTTTGAAGGGGAAGAGATTTCAGACCATTGATGAGATTCAGGAAAATATAGTGGGGTAGCTGATGGCAATTGGGAGAACTGTGTGAGGTCCCAAGGTGCCTACTCTGAAGGGGACTGAGGTGTCATTGTCCTTTGTACAATGTTTCTTGTATCTTGTATCTCTCTTGTATCTTGTGTCCATCTTGTATCTTTTTCAATAAATATCTCTATTTTTCATATCACATGGTTGGATACTTCTGGACAGATATACATACATATATATTTATATATGGATATATGTGTGTATATGTGTATATGTATAATTTCCCCGTCCTACCCCACGATCTCACAGACCCTCAGAAGGAAATCATCCCCGCCAAGCACCTGCTATTTCCAACTAAACCTTCCCACCTGGAAGCTTTAACCACTCCTTCTCTGCCCACGGGAGGAAATAGGCTCAGAGAGGTGAAGTGGGTTTTCTAAGGTTACACAGCAAGGAGCAGGAAACGTAGGACTAAAAACCACTTTGTCTATAGGAGTCTCTATGCTTTCCTTCTCAGCAACACAGACCATAACACAGAGGAGCAGTGAGTGTGAGTCTAGCTCTCTGCCTGCTTCTCAGCTTAGAGGGCTGGCAGAGGATGGAG
>CM052542.1:37094160-37148802 GCA_028533065.1 Trachops cirrhosus | reverse complement strand
AGGCCAGAGGGAAAACTCAGAGCTCCGAGTTCATGAAGTGTATCATCAGTCAGGGTCCCGGTAGGAAACAGATGGCATGCTTGGCTTAGGATAATTCAGGGAAGGTTTAATGAAGGGACTGGTTATGGAAGTATGATCAAGTTATAGGAAAATCACAAGAAATAGAACAGGGCATGAGGGTGTTACATGGGTCTGAAAGATGTAGATGGGGGACAGGTACTAGAGTCCAGAACCATAACACTGTGTGAAGAAGGCCACCTTGAGAATAGCTGTGACCTTTGACTAAGGGAGATAGACATCTCAAGGTGACCACAGAGGGAGGGAGCTAGGAAAATTATACCCTGACTGGGTTCCTTCTTCCCTCTGGTCTCTTGTCAAGACCCTATTGGCCTACCCCAACTGGGAGCCAGGGGAAAAGTGCCCACTGATGTAGTCCACGTGTATCAGCTTTATGGGGCACTGAGCTGGGTGGAGAGGACTGGAGAGGCATTGATGAAAATGCAAAGCCAGAAAATAGGCAAATTACAGTGTGATGAGAAAGATGATATAATCTAACATTAAAAATGAGCAAGGGATCTGGAGTGAGACAGGCTTGCAAATCACTAACTCATTCCAGATTCCAAGTATCTGTGTGATTTTGGGCACATGCCCCCCCACCCCCTGCATGCGGTTTTTGAGATGATTATACATATCAGTGCAGCTGAAGTGCCTCCACAGTACATGGGACATTTAATAAGTACTCAATTCACATCTGCCACTATTGGTATTACTATGAACAGCACCGAACAGCAGTCTCTTGCCTTGGGCCTCTCTTGAAGTCCTGCGGCAAGTCACTCCATACAGCACTGATGCATTAATTTGTACGTGGATCCATTGAACATGTACTCATGAGCATCTGCTGTGTGCCCTTCACCGGTTGCAAACCAAACAAACTTCTCTTCCCACATGGAGCTTACATTCTGTTGAGGAAAATAGACAATGAGCAAAGAAAATAAGGAAAATAGACCGTCAGAGAATACTTAGTGCTGTGGATAGGAACAATGCAGAAAAGGGATGCAGTGGGTGCTTGGGGTAGGGTTGCAATTGGAGTACAGTGGCAAGAAGGATCGAGGAGAAGGCGATAGTGCACAAAGATCTGAGTGGAGTTGAGGGAGGAAGCCGGAGGGCCAAGGGTGCTCAGTAGATGGAAGGACAAGGGCAGCGGTGCCAAGGCTGGAACAGTCTGGAGTATATGAGAAGCAGCAAGGTTATGGTGGTATGGGAAGTGGGTGGGAGGAGGTCAGAGAGGTCACAGGAGCCAGACCCGCAGAGCCTGTGGTCTTTAAAGGACCGTGTTCCACGGGACAGATCCTGCAACTCTGGACATCTCGCATTAATGCTGTTCCCCCATCTGTAAAATGGGGCTCTTTCAGTAATGATAAGGGTCCAGTGAAAAGATAGGCTGTGATGTTATATTGAAAATAATTATTAGGCGAGATAATGTTTTTATTGCTTGGTGGTTTTGCTTTAGGCCACCTGCTGCTGACTGCAGAGACTGACCCTGCCCTTGAGGCTGTGGCCGTGCC
Organism: Trachops cirrhosus; assembly: GCA_028533065.1. Classification (NCBI taxonomy): domain Eukaryota; kingdom Metazoa; phylum Chordata; class Mammalia; order Chiroptera; family Phyllostomidae; genus Trachops; species Trachops cirrhosus. The sequence goes on along the minus strand of CM052542.1, from coordinate 37,147,237 downwards.
GGACCATTGCTTGACAGCAGGCTGCCATCTCTTTTACACAGAAACTCATCTTCTTCCTTTGCCTCTTTGACTGTGGGGCCTGGTTTTTAAAACAGCAGCTGCTTCCCCACTGCTTTTCATGCCCCAAACCCCCTCAGTGGAATTACAGACCAGTAATTCACGAAGGCCCGTTATTTATCCTATATGCAACAAAGACTTTCTGTAGGTTATAGGAAATAAATGTGCTTTTTACTGTCATCTGTGGTTCTTATTAAACTTATCCCCTCGGTGGGGAAATATCCTTGTGGTACAAGCAATTTTATGTCCAGACGGCCAATGAGCTGATAATGGGTTTTATGTCTGGCTGTAACCAGTGGCATTGCAGGCAGCTATTCCTTCACTGCGGTCAGGACTTGTGGGGTTCTCAGCCCACAGCGTGTAAATACTTCTCATTAATGTGGTGGTCTGTGCTTGAAAAGAGAGGAGCTGGTGTCCCCATGCTTATCAGCTGTTGGAGTCTGGAATCCGAGAGGCCATAATGCACTAGAAACCTGAACCAAGAATGAATGGCAAGAGATTATGAAAAAGGATGGATCAGTAGACAGGAACACTTTGCACTGGTGGAGTCTTTAATTCATGAGTAATTTTTCAAAAATTTTCATTGTAGATACAGACCTGCTCTGTTATTTCTCTTGGTAGCGGAATGGAAGGTGTGCACCAAGCACTTTACATATACCATGTTTTTGATCTACCAGAAAATCCTTGTGACACTGTAACCCCCATTTTATAAATGATGTGAAAGGGAACTCAGGACTAAGAGACTTACAGTTGATATATAACCGAGCCAGGGCTGAAACACAGGTTAGCCACACTGAGTCAGACAGACCAGCTTCTCATCCCAGAAAGCTCTGTAACACTTAGTGTCGTCATCTGTGAGGCTGAGATGGTAATGCCACACCTGTAGGTTTGTGGTATAAACACCAGCATGGTGCTGCTGTGTAGTGTGTATTTGGCAAGAAGAAAGCCCTGACTTCTGGTTCCAGCTTTACTCTTCTCTGTTACCTTCTCTCTCCTTCTTCCCTTCAGTATTACATATAAGTGAAAATAACCTGCAGGCAACAGTGTAGGGCTGTGGCTTGGGTGAGATGATGGGAGGTAGGAGCCAAAGCTAGGTGATATCAGTAGAAAGTATGGATGGCACTGTGGGAGTCTTGGGCTTCATTTGGAATCATAGTGTTGGGTTAGCTTGCAGAGCAATTTCATAGAGAGTTATTGGAATGTAAATGTAGAAATTAGTTTTCTTTTTATCACAATTGGGAAAGGGAAGAGGAAAGTGAATCAATAGTCATTTGTACTTACCATGTGGTAGCTACTTGCATGTGTTCTCCTTACCATACTTTGAAGAGAATATAAGATCCACGAAGGCTGGAATTTTGGTCTGTTTTGTCTACCACGGTATCTGTGGTGCCTATGTCAACATGTGGCATGTAACAGATATTCAGTAAATATTTGCTGAATGGACTGTGGCTATTTAAGTAACAGCATAGCACTAGGCAAAAACCTATCAGCCAAAGCCACTGAGCAACCCATGAAGATACAGCAATCTGGTTGATTTTGTCTCTTATTCCCCTAAATATTGCTTAAATGAATCCCCTTCTCTCTGTCATAATACTGCATGTTACGTGTAAAACCCTGTCACATTTCACATTTATTCCTGCTGTAGCCTTCACTTTATTCTCTATATCACAGCTAATCCTATGTCTTACCATGTATCCAGAAAGATTTTTTAAAAATCACAATAATGTCACTCTCCTGTTTAATATTCGTCAATAGCTCCCTGCCTTCCGAATGCTAGCCTATACAAGTTCATGATCACAAGAGCTTGCTGGGTCAGGTACACCTATCTTCATAGCCCTGTGGGTCTCCTCTTTCTTTCTGGACTGAACTGTTTTTAGGTCCTCAAATGAGCCATGCTCTTTCTTGCCTCAGGGCCTTTGCACATACTGTTTCATCTGCCCAATCCACTCTCTACACCTCTCCAACAATCCCTGTCTAGGTGGTATCTATTCATTGTTATAGTCTCCATTTAATATCACTTCATGGGGCCTTGCTTGAAATCCACCTCATAAAGTCCCCCAATTTATGATTCCATAGTGCACTGCATGTCCTCTTTTCAAATATTAATAGTTTTTAAGTACTTGTTTTCCCCACCAGGCTGAAAACCACATGGAGCAAAAGATAGAATATATCTCGTTTACTCCTGTATATATTTTACCTCATGCAATACCTGGCATATAATATGTGCTCAATAAATATATATTGAATAGTCATCATTTGATATTAAAGTAACCTGCAAAGCAAGAGTCATTGTCATTTTCAGATGAGGAAACTGAAGTCCATAAAGATTAAATTTCAAACTCACAATAACATAGCAAATAGCATATTTGAGTCAAATCCAAGTCTGACTCCAAGATCCATGTTTTTTCCTTTATTCCAAAATGAATTGTTCCAGAAAATCAAAGATTCTGCTTACTAGAAAGTCACAACATATATCACATGCTTGGTACCAATTTACAAAGAATCAAAATACACCAGACACAATCAATTCTGATGACTCAAAAGGCCCTGCCGAGTCTTTCGGGGTGGCAGCTGATGCGCATGATTATCATTGGAAAGGAGAGTAAAATAGTTCAGGTTATTTCTGTTTCTTTTTTTTCTCAGTTCTAAATAAATAGTCTTTGACTAGACTTTCAACTCAGAGAGATGATCTGGTTTACTTCCTGGCCTGAGACCCTGTCAACAGAATAGCCCATATTTCTCACGTATATGGAATGGCATGAGGGCCTTCCATTCATTCTGCCATGGCTTAGTTCAACTCCACCCCCTTCACTATCTGTGTTTCAGATTTGGACATACGATAACGTTAGTAGGTCACCCAGGCTGAGGGCGTCCTTGCACTTGTCCCACCCATTCCGTGGTGCCACTCATCGGTACATCCACCAGAGGGCAGCAGCAGCAGAGAAGGCAGCCTCCCCAGGCCACGCTCCACACCCCACAGTCCCACATGGAGCCACAGGCCACACACGGAGCACTTGGCCTACTGCACATGTTAAAACAATAATATTTGATTATACTTGGTTAAAGAATATATATTGTGTTAAAATTTTTACCTGTTTCTTTTTACTGAAATGTAGCTACTTGAAAATTTAAGGTTACATATGTGGCTCACATTCAGGGCCTGCATTATAATCTATGAGATAATATTGCCTGATGCAATTGATAGAATAATAAAACAATTTACAAAATTACTGAAATTAGAACACAGTTTCAGTCTATAAATATTTTACACAAATACTGTGATGTGGTAAGAATTAGAAGGAAATTTGGAGCTTATCTAGAATGTCTTCATTTTGTAGCTAAAGAGACTGAGGTGCAGTGAGATGGAGCAACTTTGCCCAAGGTCAGTAAATAAGTGGCAGAGGTGGGCTTTGAACCTAGGCCACCAACAGTTTCCTCCATTCATTGGCGGCCCACAGAAAACAGAAACCGCGGGACTCAGATCATATCCATGGGAGCCTCCCACCTTTCCCTTCCCAGCACAAGTGCCTGGCATGTGGTAGGGACATTTTTTTTAACTGACTACCTACTTGGTTTGAGATGCTTTATAATACTGCACAAAGGATACAAAGATGAGTAGCACTCAGGCTCTGTTTTCTAGAAATTCACGCTGTGGTAGAGAAGATACCAGATGCATAGTAATCAGTTAAAATAATAAAACAGAGGTACGGCAGAAAGCTAATATTCAACCTCACTAGTAATTAAAAAATGCAAATAAAACCATGATGTTTCACTGTTTACTTTATTCATATTCTTTCTAGTTTCAGAGAGATTTAAAGTAGTTCTTAATCCTGCATTAGAAAAAAATCAATAGAAAATAGAATCAATGGAAAAACGGAACAGTATTCTTTCTGTGAACATGGCCAGTGGGGGACAAGGCTTTAGTCTGAGTAAGTGGTTTGAACTATATGAACTTTTCAGTTACCTGGTGTCCTTTACCCCAGTTTGTGTGGCTTTAGAGAAATAAAAGTTAATTATATGCCATTGGATATTTATTAGACATTGAACAAAACATTTATCTTCATTTAGTTTAAGAAAATCCAAAATTCCCTGGCTTTTCTTCAGTATCAACGTGAGAAATTTCCTTTGGAGAAGAAACCAAGTCTTATTTTGAGCCCAGTGTCTTCCATAGGACTTTACACAAAATAAAGATTCAACTGAATAGAGCTTTGCTGAGTATAGGAAGTGGCCCACATTACACTGTGTCAGTTATGGGTCCATGCACTTTACGAGCCTCTTTGTACATGAGTTCATTTACTAACCTCAAAATCCTGAGAATCTGTCCTCAGTTTGCAAATAAGAAATGGGAGCTCTAAAGGTTAAGAAGCATGGCTCAAAGACCTGTTTACCATGTAAGAGAGCTGGGATTTGAACCCATAATATGTCTGGTTCTCAAACTTGTATCCCTGTGTCATGTGAAGGAATAGAAGAATAAAGGGAAAGAGAGAGAAAGAATGCTGGGGGGAAAAAAGAGGAAAGGGGAGAGAAGGATGCAGGAGAGAAGGGGAGCAAAACAAAGATGGGAGAAAAGGAAGGGGTGAGTGAGTGTGAATTGAAAGACTTTTGACTCATAGTCCAGGAAGAAAGACAAAGAGAAGGGTCAGAGTTTCCCTGGAGAAAATGATTCCTGGCAATTTAGAGAGAAATTTTCTAAAATGGCAGGTTAAGAATTCAGCCACTCTTGAAGGCTTGGCTCTCCGAAGTTCCCCCAGGACGGCCTTTTCTCTTGCCTCCTCATTATTGTGGGAACAATCTGCATGGCCAGTAATGAGGGAATCTTAATGGCTGTGGTCTCAGGAGTGGGTAATGGCCTTGTGCACGAGTCTCAGGTCACAGGTTCAGGCCTGGATGCTGTGGAGTGAGCCGAGGGGAGCTGCCAACTGTCCCCCTGGACTGACAGTCCATTAGCCCTTACCCCCTCAGCAGGGCAGTAATGAGAAGGTGAGGCCCATCCGCAGCTCCCTGCCAACAGATCATCAGGGTGGGGGTGCGGCCTCCCCGATGGCAAGCATGGCTTGCTTTGACCCTGACAAGCCTCCTCTCCTGACAGTTCTCTAGGTCTGCCTACCAGCATAGCTTTTGCCAGGAGCTGGCTCCTCCCAAACTCTGCTCCTAACAAAAGTGCATGTAAATTATGAGGAAGCTGGTAGCTTTGGCTTTACATCTGTAACATCCTTTGTAGTTTCCAACTGTATATGTCCATCTGTGCACATTACGTCATGTCTATGAATCTCCATTCCTCACATGTCATGAGGAATAATAATACCAGTCTCATAGGTTTATTTGGGTTTTTTATTATTAATAATCATAGCTCACATGGAGTTCTATGTATTAGGTTCTGTGCTAATGGCTTTATACGTATTTTTGATAATCTTCACAGCTCTACATGTAGATATTACTTTTATTCTTAACTTACAGAGGTGGAAATTGAGGCTGAGATGGAGTTAAAATTCTACCTGCCAGAACAGGGACCTGAAGCCTAGTCTCTCTGCAAGATTTGTAACCTTAACCACTATGCTACTGAAACTATGGATTAAAACACCCAGAACAAGAGCCTGACCGAGAGGACATTGTCAATAATATTTGCTATTTTCTCCCCCCTTTTTTCTCTTTGACTAATATATCAGCTAGAACACAGTCAGAAAACAGAACTCTTTCTCGGTACTTCGAACAGAGGGAATTTAGTACAGGAGCTGGTTGCGGTTGCATGGGAGTTGGAAGAGCTTAGAATCCAAAGGGGAACACTGAAGCAGCCCAGAGATCAGTGATGGGAGAAAGCCATTGTATTCTTTAGGCTGGACAAAGGGAGAGAGAAGGTGGTACCACCAAATCCCAAAGGCCAGGGTCACCTTCAGAATCTAGAAATTCAGAGAGAAGCCAGCCCTCCTGGAGATGTGATCCAAAGTCAGGAGAGTTGGGGGTAGAAATATCCTGACTTCTTTTCTCCTCCTATCCTCCAGGCACCCCACAGTGCCTTAAATTGGTCACCCATACTCAGAAACTCCAGAGCAAAGAAGCTTGGGAAATATTGTTTCCCAAGCTTGCAGGCAAGCTTGGCAAAGAAGGACAGAGAAGATTTCCAAAATCAAATAGGCAGGTGCCTGGTGCACCTAACAACCTTATGAAATAAGTCAGTTGACATTATTCTATTTAACTCTACCAAGTATTCTAACCATGGCACAATAATGACCCCATTTTACAGATGAGGAAAGTAAAGGCAAGGCATTAAGCAGTACCAGAGATCCAAAGAGGGAATGATTAATCATATGGGATTCAAGACAAACTTCAGAATGAGGGGGCTTTGAGGATATCATGACTTCTGGATGAGTACGGTTTCATCAGACAGCTCAGCTTAGAAGTGCACTCCAGGCCGTGGGAGCAGGAGAGATGAAGTTGTGAATCCACACATTGGGTTTGGGCTGTGCAGTCTATGGATTTCCTGCCATCTTTAAATGTTTTTTGTTTTAACCTTAAATTTCTATTGGAAATTAAAGGGATATATAGTCCATATTGTTTTCATAGTACCTTAAGGGAAGCCCTTTCAGTACTTAGTCATATCTCTAGACCCGTGTTTACACTGGCTTTGTGATACCCTTTCCAGTTGATGGAGAAATTGAGAGCGTAGATGTTGAAACTGTGGCTAAGAAGATCTGCCCGAAAGGGACAGAGAATTTTGGTTTCTCATTTGACCTCTTCCTGCCAATGTGCTAATACTGTTCAATGATCCATTCCTCCTAGGGTATGTTGTTGGGACCCTGGATACACATATTTCCATTGTACAGTCCTTCGTACTGAGTTTGATGGGTAACTATGCTATTGATGTTACGCCCCACGTTTTAGCTGTTACCACGCAACACCCTCTTGGAACAGGTGCCTCCAGTTTCTCCTGGTTCCAGTCATCCCTCCACAGCCCATGGATAGGCTGCTTTTTTTGAAATGCAAATCTTATTGTAACAAGGCCTTCCTCATCCTCACTTAAAATCCCTCCCTCAGTGGTGCCCCACACCTTCAAGATAAATTTAAGCTCTTTAGAATATCTTGGCTTCTCCTTCATCTCCAAATCCCCTGTCCTTGAACTCTGACGTTCAGGTATATTGAACTACTGACCATACTGTCTCATACTTCCATGTGAGCAGACTTTACACATGCTGTGCCCACAAAAATATCCTGTCCCAGCTTGTCACCGGCAATTCCATTGCTTCCGAGGGGATTCCTCCCGTCCCACTGCCTCGTTTTTGCGTGTGTTTTCAACGTGCCATGCATACAGCGCTAGCACAGACTATCACTCAGTATGTGCGGCCGGGGTCTGTACCACCTCCTTGAGGGTCTGACACATAGTAGAAGCTGGTAGATACTAGCTGCTGGGTGAGGGTGTTGCTATTTCTTTGTTTTATCCATTTCTGCTTTCCTAGCACCTAATGCCATGTGTGGCACACAGTAGCTGTCAGATAAATGTTTGTTGAATGAAGAATTGGAGATTTAAAAATAAAAGTGAAACAAAACATTTAAAAAATCTTCTTAAATATGACACTGTTAAAAGACAGTTCTTAATTCAGACCTGCTCCCAGGTAGGAGCATGCTTCCCACAGAGTTGGGAAGAGGTGCAGTGGTGCTTTTGTCAGAGGGACATTACAGGAGCCAGCGACTCCTTATGCCTGACCCTGTCACAGCAAACCACCACCTTTGCTCCTCAGCCCAGCAGCCACCTGGGACAGGGCCCCAGGTTCACAGGCAAACCGTCTTCCTGGGGCAGAGCTAACCTGATCCAGGACAGAAAATAAGAAAGCCTGGGCAAAAGACAGTGAATATTTGTGCTTTCTACTATTCATCAACCATCCGAAGGTCCAACCATGTGGGCTTTTAAACTGCCTCAGCTGGGATATCGTTGTGAGACACAGGCCCCTTCATTAGCAGAGGGGCCTGGCTGACCACCCAGCAGTCAGTCCTTAGTGCCCTCTTGTTCCTCTGTCTCAGTCTGGGAGTGGCTCACCGACCAGAGCCACCTTTCCCCTCTAGCTCCGGGGCTGCATCTGTGCCCTACACAGAGCACCCCGGGAAGCCAGCACACTAGAGGAAGCCTAGTTGCCAGCCCAGGGCGTTGTCACTGGAGTCCCTTCTTTGTGATCAGTGTCAGGGGTCTGTGCTCCGCAGGCAAACTGCCTGGGGCTGGAACCCACACTCTGTACCTCTCAGTGCCCCAGGTTTTGCAGCTGTAACATGGGGACGATCTAGATGTAAGAGTAGCTTGGGTGTCAGTGTTTTAAATGAGTATACACAGGTGATATACTATATATAGCTGTGCCTGATGTGTAATAAGCACCAGATAAGTTTGGCTCTCATTAGCCATCCCACAAACATATGCTGAGAGCCTGCTATACATATGACAAATGTTGTTCTACATACCATGTAGGGAAACAGATGAAAAGATGGGCTTCCCTCTCCATAGTCTCAGCCTACACGGAGTGCGAGACAAGTGAGCAAATGGTGGCAGTGGAGTTTGATGACTATAAACTGCAGGCTTACAGAGGATCACCAGAGCAGAACATCTGCCCAGAATCATCAGGGAGGTCACTGAATGCTTCACAGAGGAGAAGGCACTGGAGCTAATTCTTAAAGGGGCAGCAGGAGTTTGGCAGAAGGATTCCTAGGAGAGAATATTCCAAATAGGCGGTAATGCATGTGCAAAGATTCAGAGCTAGGGCCCAGAGGAGCTGTAAAGTGTCACCTGTGCCTAGGAATGACAAAGCAGGAAGTGGGGGGTGGGTGTTACAGTCCGGCAAAAGCCAGTCCTTGGGCCTCAGATACGACTTTGAGGAGCTTGGACACAGTTTCTGTGGGTGATGAGGACTCTGTCAGAGAAAGAAGGGAGAATTGTGATGGATGCTTCTGGCTGCACTCGGAGCTATTATGTTTGTTTTTAAGAGAAAAGAAATGAATAAATCAAAAACAAAACTTTCACGAGATGGGTGTTAGACCTGAGTTTCAATACATTTAAATGGAATGTTGGCTCATGAACTAATAATTCTCTTTGGGCATGTGGTATATTTTTAACTGTATGATTGTTCTGACCAAGGCTCTCAGTCTGAAGGAAACTCATTTAGCCTGAAGGTTCTGCACCAATTACATAGTTTTATAAGGTCAAAATAAAAGTTGGGAGTCATTTTATCTTCATCTGTACTCGTAGAAATTACACAATCCAGCTGCTTTAATGAGAAAAAGCACCAGGAAGGGAAAAGTGAAAATAGAAGTGTCAGCACCGTTGGAGATGTCTCTGCATCCAGTCGCGGGAGATGAGGCTGGGCCGGGCTGCGAAGCCTCTGACGACCCTGCCTGTCTCTGAGCAGGTCGCCAGAGCTTCAAGAGGAACAGACTTGAAACACAACATCCTTCCACCCTTATTAAGATTTAATCCTGCTTTCAACAGGATTGCAATTGTTATTAAATTAGATTTTTTTCCTTCTTTCTTCAACAGGATTTAACTTTTGCTTTCCTGACATCATAATCAACACGGAACAGACACAAAGGGGAAATTGTGTGACCACTGGCAATATGGACCTAGGCTTCACATGTAGCATGTGAAGTTATTAAAATGGAAATTAATTCTCTTTATTACAGTCGTGCCCTATCAATTAATGTGGTTGGAGGTGCTTATGAATATGCAATTATTCCTGCTGCCTGCCTGCCCCTTATTCTCTGTGTGTGGAAAGCGTGGTAAAGGGGTAGGTAGAATTTTGGCTAGTTTTTCTAACACAGTTCCCCTTTGCTCCCTAACAATACTGATGATAATGGTGATAACTAAGAGTTCCTGACTTCTTTCTGAGTGCCAAGCACTGTTCTCAGCACTTTGCCTTCATGGCCTTGTTTAATCCTCACGATACGTTTTTGAGATGAGTATGTTTATTATCCTGGTATGAGGCAGAGGAGGATGGGGTGCACAGAGATGAAAGCAGCTTCCTGGGTCCCCCAGGCATTCCGACTCCAAAATCTGTGCTCTTCACTACTGTGCTATCCTGACTCTTAGAGGCTCCAGGGAAGGGACTGAGGCAGGGCATGAGTAGGCTGAGAGAGGATGTGGGGGACCTGGGGTGGAATAGAGGGCTCTGAGTAGGGGGCACGTATTTTGTAATACAGATTTTATTATTATTATGTGGCAAGACCAAGAGATCAGGAGGAGATTGCTGTTAATAGTTTGTTACTCACAGATCCCAACAAGAGAGGACACACCACATCACAGGGGCCATATGAGAAGCTCTAGGCTTGGTCAGAAAGGGGAATTGGGGGTGGGGAGAAAGCCTGGACAAGAGCCTTTATTGTGGTTTCCAGGGAAGGAAAGAGAGATTTAGGAATGGCTCCTTTAAATTATTTCAGCAGGCTCTGAGGCATGGAAGCTGTCCTTAGTCATCTGGTATTTGGCTGTGGGGTGATTAAGGCAGAGAGAGAGTGGCCTGGAGTGTAGAGGTTAGGGGTATGGGAACTGGATTGGCTGGGAAGAGGGTCCTTGCAGTATTAAGACCCCAGGTGTTAAAGCATCAGAAATATGAAAAATAGAAGGCATGTTTAATAGAGCTCAGTGGGGGGTACAGTAGGAGGCCCCCAGAGAGTGCCCAGGCTGGGAAGGAGGTAGGCAAGGTAGGGAGACAGGTTGGCCAGTAAGAAAGGCCTGACTGTACAATGATCTTTGTGATGCCTGGTCAGGGGCAGGGAATTGGAGACATGGAAATTAAGCTTCAAAGTATCTTTAGGTTTTTTGATATTATCCATAATGCATATTTCACATCATATAGGTATTAAAACTTTAAGGTGGGGAGGAGGTTATGGCTCATATTTTCAGCTTGACATTTCTGCCTTGGGAATGGAGACTCCATCTTGATCAAGCTTACATACACAATCTACAGATTCTTTCTTTAAAATTGAGTTTATTGGGCTTACAATGGTTAATAAAATGAAATAGGTTTCACATATACAATCCTATAACACATCATCTGTATATTCTAATTTGTATTCTCCACCCAAAGTCCAGTCTCCTCTTATCACCATTTATCCCCCTTTCCCCTTTTCTTCCTTCCCCCACCCCACTTTCTCTCTGGCAATCACCATGCTGTTCTATATCTGTGTCTATAACTTTTTTTGCTTAATCCCTTCACCTTTTTCACCCAGCTCCCCAACCCCCCTCCCCTCTGACAGCTGCCAGTCTGTTCTCTGTATCTGTGAGTCTGTTTCTGTTGTGTTTGTTTATTTTGTCCATACAGATTCTCCTGTGAGGCTCGCTCTCCCAGGATGGAAAGGCCCTGGTTCACACCCTGTTTATGAATGCTGGTTCCTCAGTAGTGCCCCCTTAGGTTCAGTCTCTCTTCTAGTGCCATTTGCAAACTGTGGTTTTGGCGAGAGGGGGCCTGTTAACCCAGGTGAGAGGAAACCTGGGTAAGGGAATCATGGCCATGGCTTCTGTGTTTTCATTGGTACAGGATTCACATAGGGGAGGAGGGACAAAAATCAAATCACTTTTTCAACGGAAAGCCCTGAGGACCAGAATGGCTCAGATCAGCTATGAAGTGATGTCACCGAATTTCTTCTTTGGAATGCAAAGTGATAATTTCTGAGCTTCGTGCTCCTAGAACAGTTTTAACCTAGAAACATTCAATCCTTTTGTCTGTGTATTTCTCTTCTGATTTTCCCATTTTTATTTTGGGATCTGGCACACTCAAACTAGAAACATTCCCTGATATTTAAGTTGGAGAAACTCTTGTATTCATTTTCTATTGTTGCCTAGCAAACCCTCCAAATTTTAATGTAACAACACTTAATACCTCACAATTTCTGTAGTTCAGGAATCTGAGGGTGGCTTAGTTGGGTTCTTCAAGTTCTGGGTTCTGGGCTCTGGCTCATGTTGCAATATTATTCAGGCCTGCTGTCATCCTGTGGTTGGATAGGGGCAGGATCCATTTGCAAGCTTATTCTGTGGTTATTGGCAGGATGTAGTTTCTGGCAGGCAATGGGGCTGAGGGCGCCCATTCTCTGGCTGTTGGCTGCAGGCTGCCCCCTGTTCCTTTCCGTGTGGACCTCCTCCTAGGGCAGTTCACAGCTAAGGCAGCTAGCTTTATCAGAGCTAGGGGACAAGAGAGCCAGAGAGAGTGAGCCACTGCCAGCTACACGAGGTCACATTTTTTTGAAAATGAGTCATCAGAGCCACATTCTATCCCCTTTGTGGTATTTTTGTTTGTTAGAAGCAAGTTAGTAGGCCCAGGCTGCACTCAAGGGTAGCAATTCACACAGGGGAACCAGCACCAGGAGGCAGAGACTGTAGTGGTCATTCCAGAATTTATGCTGTCAGCGCTCCATCCAGCAGTGTCAGAGTCCTCACATTTCGCGCCACCCCTAGACTTCACACTGCCGTATGTGGGTTATAATTCAGTGCCTGCGTGTCCCGGTTTGCCTGGAATAGGCCCAGGCCCTGAGCAGGATATGGTGATTAAAGGGAAAAGAGTCACTCTGAATGTAAAATAACAATGCTGTGACTGTAAAAATGTCAGTAGAAATCTTCATTTTTATAAGGAAGAAACGGTTTGCTTAAGAAAATGTAACTTTGTCACTCTTAATTAATTTATTCAACAAATATTTATAGAGTGCTTTCCAGATGCTGTGGCTACAAAGTAGAATAAAAATAAACTCCCTGTCCTTAAAGAAGTCAGCGGCACTGTGTAAGAATTGTGAGAGAGGCCAGCCCAAAATGTTGTGGGATGGGAGGTGGTGACCCTTGGGTTTTCTTGATGAGTAGGCGTCAGCTGGATGGTGAATGTTTAAATCAGGTTTCTAACAGGAAACAAAAGGCTCATTCATTCATTCAAAATTGGAGCATTTGTTTGAAGAAGTATTTATTTCCAAAGGTGAGGGTGTGAGGAAACTGGAATAGAGTGGGTGCATGGCATTCAGCTGATACCATCCAGGCTCCAGGAGATGAGAGGAGGCTGTAGCTCCCAGAATTGGGAAAGGGGAAAAGCCCTGTAGCACTGGTCGCCTTGAGAAAGAATAATCTTCCGTAGAGGGTCATAGTCAGCTCTCATCAATCTTGTAGGAAAGAGCCAACAGAATAAACACTCTGCCCTCACTCCCTCTTTTCCTGTCATCCTCTGCCCACCTGCGCTAGAAACCAGGGGACCTGGGAAAGGGGACCTGTGGCCCAGACAGGTGAGCCTCCAGGGACACAGAGCCAAGGGCAAAGGTTGAAGGTGGGTCTGGAGGGGCAGCTAGAAGCTGTCTGCCACAATGGGGTTGGCCAAACCCTCTCCAGGGAAAGGGACAACAGTGAACTGGGGGAGATGTGAAATGTCCTGATGACTTTGGACTGAGGCATGTGACCTGAAACAAGAGGAAAGGAGGAGATGAGGCCAAAGAAACAGGCAAGGTGAAACCGGAAGAGCTGGCGTTCACGCTGCCTGTCACCAACTGACAGACCTAACTAGGCCTAGGAGGAATAGAAAATCACCAAGCAGGGACACTGTAGCCTAAGAAAATGACTGCCTGGGAAACTGCCTACTGACCCTACCCAGGACAAACAGATGCCCGGCTAAGATTAGGGTGTGGGGTCGGCCTACCCGGCATAACACGATGCAGCTTTAACTTGAGCTTGACAACATGTATCAAGAACAATGGTCAGCAGAAACTCCACCCAGCAACCAGCTCTAGCCAATCAGACTGACACCCCAACCAGTTACCCTTTGCAGGTTTTTGTGCTTAAAAACTCTGCCCTAAGAACAACTGAGCAAGTCCCAACCTCCCTGGGTTGGCTCCACTTTTCCTCTTATTCTCTGCTAGTAAACCCTGCTCCTTAGCTCTCTGTGTCTATCTGGTTTCTTGAGCGACTACAACCTAACACCAACCAGACCCAGTAAGCAGACACAGGGATTGAATCTTTATGGTGCTTTATTCAGATGGCTGGTGATCTGAGAAGATGGTGGGTTTGTACCCTAACCAACTGCCTTACCTTTCCTTTACTGCCAGCCTTTTTTATAAGGGGGCAAAGGTGTAGGTAAGGAGTCTGGAATTCCAGGGAAAAAGTATAAGTAAGGGATTTGGAACTCAGGAAAGAGATTAATCAGATAAAAGCTGCAGTCTGGTAGTTTCCCTAACATCCTTTCATCTGCTGACGGGTCATTTTCTTTATCTGTGTCCTGTGTCCTGTGTCATGTGTCCTGGGAGGTGGATCGTCTGTCCCTGGAACACAATGGCTCAGATACCACCTTTATTGCTTATGTTCTCTTCTGGACCAGAAAAGTCAGTCGCCTGTGGTCTCCTGGAGTCAGGGTGGACTGTACTGCAGTTCCTGAAACAATAGCCTTTTACATGCATTAATTACTCAGTTAATGACTACTACCTGAAACTAAAATTTTCCAACTCTTGATGCCCTCATCAAAGGGTCAGGTCATGAAATCTCCCTGGGTCTTTTGCAACATTGTCCTAACTGACCTGGCCAAGTTCAGGACCAGCCTGTGCTCAGGTGGCACCTCTGTAACATATATTCGGTGACATCATCCCCAGTTAGACTGTGCAAAAGAGCTCGACTCCTACCTGAAGGTGGTAGAAGAATTTTTGGCAGGACATATGTGTGTGATCTCTGCATTATATACAGGGTGGCTGTGATGGGAAGGGTGGACTGATTGGAAGGGGGCTGGTTCAAATTCCAACTCTGCCCCTACTTCCTTACGACTTTTCACAAGTCCTTTAAAATCTCTAGGTCCTAGTTGGTAAGTGTAGCTGGCAACTCCTGCTGTATAAACATGAGGATTTGATGAGATAGACATTTTAGAAAATACAAAATGATTGACATAAGGCATTAGTACACTGTTCAACAATTGGTTTTAGCAGAATAGTAATGAGAGAATTAGAGCTTTAGACACCACCCACATGCCAGCCATTGTACTTGAACATTTTACAGGTGATACTCCACTTACTTCATGCAATAGCCCCTGAGATAGCTGTTACCTCCTTCTACAGAAGAGGAACCCAAGGTCTATTCTGATTATTACCTGCATACACTGTGCCTGGGGGATATGAAGGTGAGTAAGAAATAATCCTGGTCTTTAGGAGATCACAGTTATGGAAGCTTAGTCATTTAGATCTGTGCTCCTCACATTGTAATGTGCACACGAATCACCCATCTGGCATCTAGTTACGATTCTGACACACCAGTACGAGAGTCGGGCAAGAAGTTCTGCCTTCCTAACATTCTCCTAGGATATCCAAAATACGTTGATGCTGCTGGTCCATGGACAATATTTTGAGAAGCAGAGTTTAGAAGATCGGATCAGAGTTTACATGGTCAGATTCACACACTTTTATCAGTATTTGCAACCTGATACACTGAAACAGAGGGAAGATCTTTTACAGCAGTTCCAACTTTAGTTCCCCCAACTTTTGCGGGAACTACAAAGGGAAAACCATGTGCTCTGATATTTGCCTGAATAGCAGCTACTACGGCCAGGCATTTTGCTTTAGCATTTAAACCTTCCCTTGTTTGGGCTGAGCAGGATATTGTTTTTTTGCCCCTTGGATATATCCCATTATGAGCGTTGATCAAAGCAAACCTTTCCCTTTGAGGCTTAGGGCACATGTTAATGGCTTTGTTACTGGCATGTATCTGCATATATTTGCAAAGCAATTCAGCTGCTTCTAGGGGCAGGCGGGGTGGGGGCTGGTGGCTGAGCCTGGAATTTAAGCATCTCTGAAAAGCGTGGTCCTTAGCATTTCAACTTAAAGGAAATCCAGCAGCAGAGAACTGGTGCAGTCCTGGTGATGAGGGAACTAAGAGCTGAGTTTCCAGCTGCTGAGTATTCACAGCTGTTCGCTGGAGATCTTTGCCAGGGGGAGTTTTCCCACTCCAGTTCCTGCCACCCCTTCCCCCATCCATTTTGCCCATTGCTGCCCAAGTCTCTTCATAAAGCATTCCTCCCAACAGGTCACTTTCTCACTGAAAGGCTTCCTAGTGTTTCCTTCCTAGGCTCCCCTTTATCTATGGGAGCAAATAAATCTTAATAGGACATCCAAATCCCTCCCTAAGTAACCAAACCTCAGGTATGGCGCCAGCCTCCCCTCCACTGCCTCCCTTAGAACTCCATGCTCTCGCCAAACTGAAACATTTCTTGTTTTCTCTAAGCCTTTGAAACTTTGCTTGTGTCATTACTTCCATGAGATGCCTTCTCCTCACTTTCCTTGCTCATGTTCAAATTCTGTCTATCCTTCAAACTCCAGCTCAAATCCTAGCATTTTATTCTTAACTATCTTTCGGCATGAATTCTTTGTTTATGTATTAGAATTATCACAGGTCATTGAGTGTCTTCAAGGGTGGTGCAGGCCTAGTCATATAAGGGGGGAACTCCCCAGCCCCCCAAATGGAATTTATTTATAAAAATCGTGTATTTATTCTTACATGTTTAAACTTCAGTCACCTTCAAAGTACTATCCATTTGATGCAATACGCCTATTGCAACATTTTTCAACTGCTCAAAACAATTTTTGAACTTGTGGATTTTGATGCCTTTTAGTGCTTCTGCCATTTTTTGTTTCACCTCTTCCACATCAGCAAAACATTTTCCTTTGAAGACTTTTTTCATCCAGGAAATAAAAGAAGTGTCACTCAGGGTGAGATTGGGTGAGTAGGGAGGGTGGGGCATGGGGGTAATGCGTTTTTTTGGTCAAAAACTGCTCAATCCTCAGCCTGGTGTGGGCAGGTGCACTCATAAATCACCCATCATGAAATGGGCAAACGAAAGAGTCTTCAAAAAAAATTCACTGAAGCTGAATGCAGCCTCTTACAACACCACCAGCTGGTACACTGATACAGATGGGCTCCTAGAACACTCGCCTTGGGGGGAAGCCTGTACTACAAGGGGCCCACCCTCCAGGAGATAATTCCCTTTTGGGGGAATATATATATATTTTATTTATATATATATATATAAAATAAGTTCTTTAAAAACCTTTGGATGAGTGCATGAATGAATGAATGAAAAATAAAACAGAATGCTTCTGAACTGTGATTTTACAGTAACATACTTTTCCAGCGCATTCATTCTTGCAGTACACATTTATCGAACTCCCGCGCTGTTGCAGGCCCCGGGATCTGGCAGTACAAGGGTGAGAGAGCCCTGGCCTCCCAGGGGCTCTTCTGGGGGTAGGGCCATCTCATGTTCTTTGTTTAATTAAGTTGGCTACACTCCAACTAGTTGCTTAATAATAAATGATTTGAAAAATCTGAAAACATCTGATATTTTTACAGATCAGTGACCTGTTAGATGAACAGGCTAAATCTTGTTTAATCTGCGCTTCTGTTCATCAAAGCAGTCTTTTGGTGTGGAGTGTGACGGCAAATTGGATTGTACTTTCATTGTACTGTTTGCCTCCCATCTTAAAAATAAAAATGGTATATATTTATGGTAAAAACCTTAGAAGAAGTAAAAATGAAGAAAAACCACTCAGTTTCACAAAAGATAAAACAATTGTTAACATTTGGCATCTTGCCTTTCAACATTTTCTTTCTGTTGTTAGAAATACACACAAACACAGTTTGAAGGATATTTTGTTCTTTTTAAGCCTCACCTGGGGATATGTTTATTGATATTAGAGAGAGAGGAAGGGAGAGAGAAAGAGAGAGAAACGTTGATCAGTTGCTTCCTGAGCACTCTCTGACCGAGGATTAAGCCCACAACCTAGGTACGTGCCCTGACGGGGCATCGTACCCATGACCTTTTGGTGGGTTAGACAAGCTCCAACCACCTGAGCCGGGGCTTGAACCATACTCTTTGTATCCTGGTTTTACATTTCTTAACCCACTGTTGTGTAAAAGCACAAAAATACTAAAAGGTATTTTTCCATGTTATAAATTCTTAAAAATAATTTTTAATTACATTGACATTTTATTGTATAGATATATCATAGTTTTTAAACCAATTCTCCATTATTTAAAAAATTGCATACAACTGTACTATGCATCAGCATTTTTATGCATCAATATTTTCCCTGATCTGATCATTTTATTATCAGTCTTGAAGTGGAATTAGTGAGTTAAAGGGTATGAAGATTTTTGAGTCCTTTCTTTTTCTCTTTAGTGATTCTTTATATTAGAGATGGTTAATTCTTCCAGTCTTATTTGGATGAGTCTGGCCTCCATTATTAAATACCCTTTTGTAATTAACAGAGAGCCTGTGGGCTCCAAGCCCCCTCCCTCATTAAGGCACAGCAAGGAGCTTCAAAATTGTTTTTGAGACAATACTCGCATTCATCAATATCCACACTGCTGGCTAATGCTGCTGTTGTTGATTTTTTGTGGATGGTGGATTTTTGTAACAGCAACTGTAAGTGGACTTGACATCAGATACACTGTTTTTAGTGCATCCAATACTTATTTTGATCTTTCAACTAAAATATACTGTACTTCTTTTGTTCTCAGCACCCAAGAAGAGTAATCCCACTGAGGCTGTGTTGAATTAAATTGAATCACCAGCTTCTCATTGCTTGCTGGGATGAGGGCTGCCCAGCCAAGGATGTCTCAAGGTCCTGGTTCTCATCTGGTTCAATATTCACACAGTTTTATAGAGTATAACTACTGTGAAAAACAAGAATCAACTATATCTATTTTATGGGTTGCTGTGTGTAAGATGTCTAGAGTAGGCATGATTGTTATTGTGACTCAGAGAAGTTAAATAAATTGCTGAAAGTCGTATAACTTACAAGAAGAGCAAAGATAATAATTCAGGTCTCTCTGATTCCAGAGCCTCCCTTCTCAGTCTTGACATTAGAGAGTCACAAACTCTGGGGGATTTTATAGATGGGTAAAACAACTAACAGCAACAACAAAAAAGTGGAGAAGGACATAGAGTTGTCAGCTTTTATTTACCCAGGCAAGGAGGACATTAAAGAAAAGAGTCGGTATTGACTATCATCATGATTTTATCAAGAAAAGTAATCTTTTTTTTGGAAGAAAATTGACAATTTTACTTTATATGTGCTAAGTCTGAGATACCTGTAAGTGATATAGTCAAAGATTTTATTTATTTTTTGAGCAGGATTTATTTTTTATTTTTTATTATAATTTTTATTATTTTTCAAGTACAGTTTTCTGCCTTTTCCCCCCAGCCCTCCCCGCTTCCCTTCCCCATTTCCACCCCCCTTTTTGTTGTCCATATGTCTTTTATAATTGTTCCTGTAAGCCCTTCACCCTTTTCCCCCTTTATCCCCTCCTCTCTCCCCTCTGATCACTGTCAACCTGTTCTCAATTTCAATGTCTTTGGCTATACTTTGCTTGCTTGTTCGTTTTGTTGATTAGGTTCCTGTTAATGGTGAGATCATATGGTATTTGTCTTTCATCACCTGGCTTATTTCGCTTAGCATAATGCTCTCCAGTTCTATCCATGCTATTGCAAAGGGTAGGAGCTTCTTTCTTTCTGCTGAGTAGAATTCCACTGTGTAAATGTACCATAGTTTTTTGATCCATTCATCTACCAAAGGGCACTTGGGTTGCTTCCAGCACTTGGCTATTGTAAATTGTGCTGCTATGAATGTTGGGGTGCATAAGTCCTTTTGGATTGGTGTTTCAGGGTTCTTAGGATATAATCCTAGCAGTGGAATTGCCAGGTCAAAAGGCATTTCCATTTTTAATTTTCTGAGGAAATTCCATACTGTTTTCCACAGTGGTTGCACCAGTCTGCAATCCCACCAACAGTGCACTAGGGTTCCCTTTTCTCCATACCTTCTCCAACATTTGTTGTTTGTTGCTTTGTTTATGATGGCCATTCTGACCAGTGTGAAGAAGAAAAGTAATCTCAATATCACAAAAGTATGAAGAACTTAACCTCAGATTTTAAAAAATCCAACCCATTCAACTTTATGAAAACTTTACAACATTGTCTTTCTTTTTCTCATTTCACCCAGAACAGGGCTGTGTTTGCCATAGATCAGTAACCGTTGGCAGCCACAGCTCTGTATGTTAGTCTAAGTTATTTCCCCTGATGCAGGCCTCAGCTTTGTCACACATCCAGGGCAGAGGATTGGATCAAGTGGTATCTAAGATCACTTTCAAATTCCAAGGATGGTTTTAGAGTTTGGCCCATTTCTCCTTCCAGCCCAGAGACAAAGAGGAGGCCAGCCTTGTTTGCATTGGCTGTCAAGTCAGCAACTGCTGGTCTCTCAACCTTGCCCTTGACAGAAGCAGGCACCTTGCAATTGACTTCCAGGATAAGAATGAATGCTTAGTGGTGGCATATAAGTTGCTTTAGCTATTGGGAAACAGCACACACATAAATCTCCTGTGGATCTATATTCCTTAAGGAAATTCATCAGGGAAGAGAGGCAACTCATGGAAGACAGGACGTAACTCTGGCTCCACCCCCAACCACTGCCCTCTTACACCCTGCCCCAGGTGGATACCCTTTAGAAATGGAAAGGGCCCATGAAATAAGTTAGCTTGAGGACCCTCCCACTTTTTACTCACCCATAAAACAGGAATCTTCCAATGTCTTGGCCTGGACTCACTTGCTAACACATAGATAAATTAATAAGCATAAGAATAATAAGGAAGAGCTAGTAACAAGTACAGGTTATTAATGTGAATATGATACATTTGGAAGAGGTGCTAAACTCTTAGCATACTTAACCTTAACAGTCTTGTGAGGTCATATCATCATCATCCCCACTCACAGATGAAGAAAGGGAGACCCTGAAAGGAGAAGAAACTTGACCCATCCTAACTCTAATAAGTATTGTAGGAGACGTATGAATTGAGCCCAGATGTATCTCTCCAGAGCTCCTGCTTCTAACCAGTACACTGAACTGCCAGGCCTATACCATGTGCCCTCTTTTCTTACCATTTTCAAATTTTGCAACTAAATATTCAGCTTTTTCATTTCTCCCTCTTGGTAACCATGTAGAAAAATCTCCTGCTCCAGACCTTTGGGCATGCGGACATGAAGGAACCTGCTTTCAAGAACCTTCATTCTATGAGGAATGGAGAAATGCATACAAGTGGCCATGATATAAAGCAGTCTGTAAAGAGAGGCATTAGAGAGGTTGCATGAATAACATGCCCTTTGAGCTAACACTTGGAGGATGAGCATGAGGACCAGGTGGAGGTGGGAACAGGAACAGTGCATGACGTGAGAAGGGGTCCCAAGCAATCTTTGTGGTGGTTGAACCATGAGATGTACGTGAGTGACTGTGGCATAAGATGACACTGCAGTTATCCAAGGTCATATTTTGGAGGCACTTGAGTGCCATTCAAAGGAGATTGGATTTTATAAATTAAGTAGGCAATGGGGAGACCCTGGAGGTGTTTGGACATAAGAGAAACCTTATCAGAGATGAATTCAGGATAAATATATGCAAAATTTATGGTCCTAGGCCTTATATGATATCTTTCTAGATCATCTGCATTTAACAGAAGACAAAGAAAGTGAATCTATGACCTGGAGGTGACAGAATTTCAGACTCCAGAGCAGATGCATGGTTCCTAGTTCCCTCAGTCAGACCACTTAGGCGAGTAGTTCCCAAATGTGGTTAGAGAGCTGAGGTGCTGGGAAGATCTTTAAACACCCAGCTTCCTAGGCTCTACCCTCTCATGGTCCTGATTCAGAAGATATAGGCTTGGGCCTAGGAATCCATGTCTTCAAAGCTGGCCAGCTGATTCTAATAACCACTGATTTATATAACTACTTTTCATAGATGCACTGAAAATACTTCCAGCAGTGTGAGAAATTTTATTTAAAGAGGATTATCTCTGAAGCTCTGAAAAAGGTTATACTTCTGTTGATGTACATTAGTTAGGGTTATCCAGAGGAACAAAACCAATAGGATACACACACACACACACCCTACTGGTTTATGTTTATATATGTATATATTTTCTTTTTATACATATTTACACATAAATGTATGTTTTAAAATTTATATTACATAAAGAGATTTATTATAAATTTTGGCTCACACAATCCTGGAAGCTGATGATTCTTAAGATCTGCAGCAGGCAAGCCAGAGAGTGACCCAGAAGAACCAACAGTGGAGTTTCAGACCAAAAGGTGGCAGACTTCAGGCCCAGGAAGATGCTTTAGTTGAAGTCTGAAGGCAGGGGGAAGAAAAACATGTACAAGCTAAATTCAGTCAAGCAAAAAGAAAGCCTCTCTCACTTAGCCTTTCTGTTCTACTCAGGTCTTCCAACTGATTGGATGAGACCCACCCATATTAGTGAAGGCAAAATCTGTTCTATTCAGCCCACCAATTCAAATGTTAATTTCACAATGAAATACCCTCATAGACACACCCAGTGGAGATGTGTATAGAAATAGCTAATTGCACATGACACAAAGAGGTAAGCTCAACCGTCCAAGGACACAGCCTAAGTGGCAGGGCCAACTCAAACGCAGGGCTTCTTTTATGGTCTTCCCACGATATGATTCTGATTCATGGCATATTAATCACTGGCAAAGTCATGGCGGCCTTCATGAGGTCTTCCCCTGACCATCAGCAATTTTCTGATCTTCTGACTACATCTATTGGTGTCTCTACATACAGGAGAGGCACAAATTAACAAGTGAAAACCAAGAGATATGCTTGTACTTAATGCTGCTAACAGGCAGCATAATTACAAGAGTGCTGAGAGTGTTGCTTGACAAACAAATAGAAAACTCTCGTGCCAGCCTCAATATAAATTACACAGCAGAAGGCAAGGAAAGCCTGGGTTTGACAGTTGTGGGATAACGACCTTGAAATATATCCACACTATGTGAGGGGGCTTTGGAGGTTTGTCTTTTGGACTTGGTTAGAGACCATGCTAATGAACCACCTTAATGTTCATATTTTTGCAGGACCCATCCATATTTCTTTTAAGGCCAAGTTTTACCACAATTGGCAAAACTGCTTAGTAAAATGTGGGGTTCTAGTCCATTTATGTGCTTGATATAGTTAAACCTGTCCAATTAATCAGAAGTCATTAGATTAATATATAGTTGTTTGTCTTGTAACATTTTCTTGGAAACTTCTATTAGCAGACTTATGTAAATTATTCTTTATATTTGTAATGCTTCGTAGTTCTTTCAGTTGACAGCTCTGTGTTGACTGGTAAGCTTTGCTAATGACTGGAGTTGCAGGGACACACCACAGTCCACGCCATCTAGTAGCTCACCATTTTGTGCCATTGTTCTCAACGCTGCTGCATGTTAGATTGCCAAAGAGCATTTAAGAAATTCTGATACCCAACTCCCAACCCAGAGATCCTGATGGCCTTGGTCTGGAATGGAGCCCAGGAATCAGTATATTTTAAAGGCTTCCCAGATGATTGTATCATACAGAACTCCATTCTGGTGGGGGAACAATTGTACGACCAGGGAAGGTGTACTGCAATAAATACAGGAAGAGAGACAGGTGTTCCCAGCTGTGGGGCTGGAGTGCTGATTTCCTCCAGGGAGGACATGGAGAGGTCTTAACGGAGCTTTTATTTATATCTGAGGTTTCAGAGAGGCTTATTTTTACTTTTTAATACAATTTTACTATTGTCTTATTTGAGTTGCATTTTGGAGAATGGTAGATGTGAAGGGAAGGGAAAAGAATACCAGGTAGTGTATGCCAAGGCACTTGGGGAAAAGATGTCAGTGTCTACAGAGAATTTTGAGTTGTTTAGTTGGGCTGAAGTATTAAGTGTATGGATTATCGTTAATTTTTTCACTCAAGCAATGCTTATTGTGTATCTATGCTGTGTGAGTCATAATGTTAAGTACTGTCAAGGATTCAGAAGTAAGACAAAAGAGATCCTACCCTGAACAAACTCAGGCTATTCTAGGACACATGAATGATGATGATGTTGGTGATGATGAGATGATGATGGCAATATACTAGTAACTAGAGCTTAAAATGGAAACTTGACTAGATACTAAGATACAAAAGAAATGGGATTCCAAAGTGAAGTGCCAAATTATATTGTGCAGATGTTTAGAGGAAATGGCCTAAGTTTGAGATAGTGGAAAGGGAGGAGTTGAGTGATGGAATTTCCTTTAAGAATGTTCTTGCAGAGCCCTCTTTGAGTACAAGGGAGGAGCAGTGTAGGCAGTGGTCTACCTTCTGACCTCACACTGGGTGACAGGTGAAGAATTACCTCCCACTTCCATCCTGGAGGGAACAGCCTGTGGTGGGAGCTTGGAGAACTGGGTTCTAATCTCCCTTCTTTCCAGAATATAGAGGGGAGGGGTCAGCAAACTTATTTTTTTAAAGGGCCAGGGAGTAAATTAGGCTTTGCTGGAGGCATGTTATCCCTGCCATATATTCTTTGATTCTTTCCATCTTTTAAAAATGTAGAAACTATTCTTAGCTTTGTGAGCTGTGGTTTGCTGACTGTTGATCTAGAAGAGAAAGAGCTTGAACCTTTGAGCAGGGAGCCCAGAAACAAAGATGAGGAAGGATCCACCAGCTCCTGCCTAGGAGAGACAGGTATAAGCAGGGTGGCTATATGATTCAATATCCAAACAAGGATGCTTGGGACAGTGAAAGGGGGCACTGATAACCACGTAATTTAAGGAGTAATAGAGCTGGGGCAATAGGACTAATCCAGAACTCTCCCAGGCAAACTGGGATGTGAGGTCAGGTCACCAAGTAGATGGACAAGGGAGCAGCAAGCCAGAAGTCTCTAGGCAAGGGGGCCTTCAAACTCTGCTGCCCAACATAGTAACCACCAGCCACATGTGGCTATTGGGCACTCGAAACTTGGTGCTCAAATTGATGTGTTGAAAGTGTGAAATATATCTAAGTTTCATATTAAAGGCTTACTACAAAGAAGAGTATAAAATATCTCATTAATATTTTGTATAGATTATATAATATTTTAGATATGTTAGGTTTAATACAATGTTATTTCAATTACGATTTCAATTTCAATTTCAATTTCAATTAAGTCACCTGTTTCTTTTTACTTTTTAATATGTGCCTACTAGGAAGTTAAAAATGACATTTGAGGACCCCCTTTGTGGGCCATATTATACTTCATGGGACTATACTGCTCTAAAGCATCCTCAGAATTGCTCACTAGACCAAGTTTAAGAGGCAGCCTTAAACATTTGCAAGAGCCAGAGATGCTCAAGCCAGTTTGACTTACTATGGCAAGTACAAGTGAGGCCATTCCTGCCTCTTCTCCTTCCTCCTTCCTCACCTGCCACTCCCAGCTGGGGAAGGGAGAAGAGGGGAATGTGGCAAGAAACAATATTTAGCTTACAGGCAGAGGCAGATCAGAGAAATAAATCAAAGAGAGCTTCAGCCAGCCATGCCCAATCCCTTTCTGTCTGTGAGTCTCCATCCTAAAATGGCCAGAACTGAGAGATACAAGATAGGCACTAAATCTTGGTCAGGCTTTGATTTATCCCTAGGACTGGACATTCTCATTTCTGAATTGAAACCGCATTCGTGACTTACAGATCTTGTGGCTGCCTATTACCTATGAGTAAGCAGGAAGGTCATGGAATTTTAATCTAGGGGCAGAGAGAGACTTCCCCACTGCATATACTTATTTTCTATTCTATTATTTATTTCTTAAGTTTTTACTATGACCATTTTAAAACATTCATTAAGGTAGAGAAAATAGAATAATAAACTAATTTGCCCTTTACCCAGTTTGAACAGTCTCAATATTTTTCCAATTTTATTTTATCCATTTTTTTTTGAGGAGTGGGGGAAGGGACTCAAGTATTTTAAAGCAAATCACAGACATTATATTATTATACTCAGAAACACTTAAGTGTATACAGGGTAAGTATTTTGCTTTTAACATAACTAATTTTATTGTAAGGGGACAGAAGGACATTAAAAAGTCAGCATTTAAATAGATCACAAATCATGCCTGTTAGCATACTGATATAGATATTAATAATGTTAATAGACAAACTGCAGGGACTTTAGAGGTCATTTTGTCCATTTTAGTCCAAAGAGTCCATTCACTCTTTCTGAAGCTCACAGAGTCCCTGGAGATCTGGGACTCAAACCCAGTTCACTCTCACAAAACACAAGTCTGCTCACCTGAATCTCACCTGGAGAGATTTGAACTTGGTTTCCAGGGGGCCTCAACTGTGTCTCCCTTTCACCTCCAAGGCATCCCCTTTGCATTTCTGTTCTGCAAGCTGAGAATCGAAGAGGAGCTCCTCAAATGTGATTTTACCAGCAGATTAAGTTTGGAGGTCTGCATGGGGAAGATGTCTTGGAGAGACTTTGAATAAGGCTTCAGAAAAAGGCCAAGAGTGGACAGATCCTCAAGCCATCAGGTGCTTTGAGGTTAGAGGCTTGGCTTCTGAGGAAGTTTATTAAGGGTTTTGCCCATGTGTGGACTCTCTTTATGTTCCTCAGAGAGGGCAGCTAATAGCCTAGATTCTCTAGCAAGATGAACCTTCTGCCAACCTCTGGGAAGCCACCTTTCCCAGACTGTCAGAGGCGAAAGAAGACAACCTAGACCAACTGCTCCATGCCCCTGGTCCCCTGCTGCTGGTTTCCACAGATTCTAAGCATGATGGCAGCCTCACCTCCTGAGTTCACATCACCTCGATTTCATTGGATGCTTCATATGGCTTTGAATTGATCCAGATCATTCTCCATTGCCCTTTCAGATCCACTGCTCCCTGTTTTCATCGTACTGGATATTCCAGTCATCCCACTCTACCTACTCTATATTTGCCTCCAGACTTCCATTCTCTTAGACCAGTTCTGCTCTGACAATATACATTTCCCACCTGTCACCATCACATGCTTTCCTCATTTTTGTAGCTATGGCTATCATATGCTCACATCCCTTTATTTCTCCACTTGATTCCTTGGGGTCCCATACATTCTTATCAATGGGAATTTCCTTTCCCCCCCTTCAGAAGTTTCCCTCTCAATAGTTTTATCTGGAATATCTGGAGCTCTGTCCTGGCTCTACCACTTGTCAGCCCTGTGAACTTGGACAAATTACTTAACTTTCTAAGTATTAGTTTCCTCATCTATAAAACAATGGTAACAAACTACCTCATAGATGGAGGGCCAATCTATGAAAAACAGTTAGAGCACTGACTAGCACATAGTAAATGGTCATGTAGGTTATATGCATATTCAGCTCTTGTTTCCAATGCATGACAACCACAGTAGGAAGATTAGGCCTGGAAGGACCTCCAGTGTACATCATAGACTGGGTTCAAGCCACTCTTTCCCATGAGCCTTGAAGCTATGGATCTGAACTTGGGCCACAAGTTCCAATGATGTTTTCCCTATGATAACTTCACTTCTGCAACACTTGATTTGTTGCTTAGTATCATTTGGGAACTAACAGGGTCCTGGCTGCAACACTTGATTTGTTGCTTAGTATCATTTGGGAAGTAACAGGGTCCTGGTATTTTTCTTCTCAGAAACCCCCATAACTTTAACAGTTTTACCCAATTTCTCAGCTGTGCTGCCTGGCCACCTTGGGAGAGGAAGGCTTTCTCTACGGGGCCTGCTATACTCTTTCCCTGGGAAGAACCATTCATAGAGGTCCTAGTCTAAGTTGAGGTTGTTCATTTATTGGAGATATAGCTGGACTTTCTTTTAATTAAACAGTTATGAAGACGATGATAATGATGAGTTTATCTCATGAAGCATTCTGTTACACAAACTTCCTTACATGGAGACATAGTCTCTGTCCTCAGTTTATTGTCTAGTGAGGAAGCTCAAATATATTCAGAGCTCCTTACAAGAATTCTTGAGATAATGGCTATAAAAAGGCAGAAGAAGGAGTGATTTTAGGTAATTAGTGGCCATGGCTTCATGTAGGAGTGGTATTTAAGCACTTCCTTGAATATATCCAGTAGAAAGGAGGGAGCTCATTAGTAAGCAGGGTAGCCCAGCTCATGTTGCCTAGGACTACAAGTGGATATTTCCTACACTATTGAATCAAATTTCACATTCCTCATTTTACCTCCTGGGATTATGAAGCCTTAATGCAGAATAATAATTCTGTGGTTCTAGTGGGTCATCAGCTGAATGGAATGATGATAGCAGCTGAGGGGGTGGTAAGTTGTAGAATCTTCTGAATATGAGAAAGATGTTATTTTTCCTGAAGAAAAACATAGTGGTAGGAAATATTAAAAAGAAAAAGAGATCACATATTTCAGCTTCTTAGGGGGGTGCTTAGTGATATTTGCTTTTTATTACCTTTCTTGCAGTGACAAGGTTACAGAACTGTTGACTGTCAGATTGGAAGAGCTTCAGAGTCCAACCGTTCCGATCTACTCCAGGACAGGGGTCCCTCCTGTAGTATCCCTAATTGTTGCTTGATTAGTCCCAATGATGAGAAGCCCTCTACTTAGTAGGAATATTTCAGAAGTGGTACTATAGGAAAAATATTGGTGTGAGTATCAGACAGACCTGGGTTCAAATTTACCTTATTAGTAAAGGACATTGGACAAGTCATATCCTTTTGGGTCTCAGATTTCTCATTTATAAACTGGAGAAAACAATGCCTACCTCATGATATGATTATAGATATGAAATGAGGTAACATAAGAAATATCTCTGACCTAGTGACTAGCTTATAGGAGGTACTGAATAAATGATAATTAATGGCAGGTAGGCAATACATGTTAACTTATTCTCTTCTTCCTGTGCTAAATATTTTCTTGTCTTCCGGAGTTGAAAAATGGACCACATTACTGATGACATAAAAATTGTTAATAAGGCCATAAACACAAAAGCACAATTTTATTTCCTTTCTATTTTCTAAATTTAAAACCTAATGGTATAGCTTTGAAGTTCTGGGCATTTATTCCAGCAGTGAATGGAGACTCTATAGCTGGCCAAAAGATCTTTCCTATAATTCAAAAATAAATAAAATATGAATTGCACTAGTAGTCTGAATCACCCTTCATTTTTTGACATCAGAATGTCCTGAGTCATTTTAGCATCTCAGAATATTAGAGCTGGGAGTAATCGTACAGGTTATAATACATGGGCCATTCATTTTATACATGAAGAAACTGAGGCCCCAGAAAATTCAGTGACTAGTTCAAGGTCATGCAATGAGTTTGTGGTGAAGCTGAGATTTAATATATGTCCCCTAATTCAAAATACCATGTTCTTTCTATTGTATCACATTGCCTATCCCTAGAATAATAAAATTTTCAAGTGACACCTTCATCTTCCTGCCCAAACTCCAAGGCAATTATTATACAACTGGAATTTTTTACCTTCTTTATGCATCATCTCTTACCCTGAATCTTGCCCCCGGTTTTGGCAACACAGTACTGCTTTGAGTTCCACAGACAAGAAAGACTATAAAGGGTCTGGAGGAGGGGGAAATGGCAGTGTGGGCTTGGAAACTTGGAAACTTGATTATGAAAACAATTAACACCTTTTGATTCCAGAAAAATGATTAATAAGGATTTAAATAGAGATTGAAGGTCAAATGAAATGAGTACTAACATGTTTGCAAAGATACATTGACTCAGATATACTGGGACATGTTTTCATCTCTTAGAGAAACAAATGACTACATGGTAAGGCTTCAGACTCAGTGTCATTTAACCAAGGCAGCCTGAGACCTTGCTAGTCTCGTGTGCAATGCAGTAGAAAGGAGCTTGTCGAG
Organism: Trachops cirrhosus; assembly: GCA_028533065.1. Lineage (NCBI taxonomy): Eukaryota > Metazoa > Chordata > Mammalia > Chiroptera > Phyllostomidae > Trachops > Trachops cirrhosus. The sequence continues at coordinate 37,117,536 of CM052542.1, read as the reverse complement.
GAATGTTTAAACGTTGCCTCCATTGCCTTTCAGACCCAGTCAGGCGGTGGGGGATTGGGATGGCAACTTACATGATGATGAAGACCCTGTTGAAATGTGTTCTTGCAACATGTATTTTACCTGCTGTGTGCCAGACATTGGGGTAGGTATCAGGAATCACAGTATTCTCACTCATTTAGTTATTCGACACTTGTGTTATCTGTCTGCAAGATGCTTGAGACAAGATCCTGGTCTCCTTAACCATTTTTTATACCTTGATTTATTCACGCCATAAATACTTCAGCACCCTCTGTGTGTCAGGAGCCCGGCTTAGCAGTGCACATCAGATATTTTTGGTTTCCTGGATGAGATTGGAAGAAAGAAGAATCTATCCACCTAAGCCATGTTTACCCTAGCTCTAACCTTCTCACTGCCACCAAACCCAGCAGAAAGTCCCCCTGGTAATATCATCAACTGGATTTGAAACCAGTTCCTATGTGCCACATGCATAGTATCCCAAACTGGAATTTGTGACTGGCTTATTCTAGCTCACAGCACTGCCCTGCCTGTTTTCCAAACTCTTTTCATCACTCCCCAGCTTTGTCTCCCTCAGTAGACTGAACGCCCTTAGAATAAAACTTGGTCTTGTTCATCTCAGCGCCCCCTCCTAAGACCTACCTGGTATATTGTGTACAGTTCTTCACTCTCCTTTATTTCTCTTATCCTCCTACCCTTCCCTGATTCTTTCCCTTTTCTGACTTCTTTTTCTCCCTTCTGCTTTCCTTCTCACCTTTCATTCTGTTCCTACTCCTCTCTCTACTTCTTATCCTAAACACAATTACTGAGTCTCATTCATTGTACTAGGATGTGTAGAATCCTCAGTACTTGCCCTTTCAGAACTTCTAGACTCATAGAGGAGACAGCTGTGCACATAAAAATTCTAGTACTGACTGATGAGTAGTTGGTGGAAGTTAGGACCTGGTGTAACAGCACAAAGATGGACTCAAACCTAAGATTGGACATGTGGACAAAGTCTGTCATAGAAGGAAGTACCAATAGTGGGAGTTTGCCAGACCAAAAAATGCTGGGGTGTGGTGAGGAAGGTTGGGCCTGGGCAGAGGGCATCATATCAGCAAAGCCCATAGAGTGCTCCTTGGAGGAGCCACAAAGGTGCATTAAGGCTGGAGTCTGGATACCTGGTGAACATTGTCACTGGCCCTGGAGATTCCCAGTCAGCTGGCCCCCAGGCCTTTTCTTGTCAGCTATACCTTTAAGGTAACTGGCCTCTGGGTGAATGCCCATTCTGAGTCCCTGGCTTCAGTGGCCAGTGATTTCATACTAAATATATTGGTTAAAATGACATCCTTGAAGGAAAATGAAAGCAGCAAAAGTCTATTGCCTAGTACAGCCTGGAAAGGGAACACAGGCCTGTGGGAGGCACTAGGGAGGCAGGGCTTGTTACTAGGCAACCAGGCCCAAGGTTTGGGAACTCAGAGCTCTTTAAGACCTGTGGACATTGCCACATGCTAGAACCAGAGATGCTGACAGCTGGAGAGTATCCCTAGCTACTGAAGGGAAACCAGAAAGGGAAAGAGAAGGAGGTAGGAGGCAGGCAGGGAGGGAGGGAGGGAGACACAGAGAGGGAAGGAATATGAGTGCTTACATAGGTAACAACAACGCTCAGAATCGGAAGTAAAGGCACAGGCACTGTGATCAGAGTCTTACCTTTGAATTCCAACTATGCACTCAGCAGCTGTCATTTTCTGAGTGTTGGTTTTAATGATGTCTACCCTAACATTATTATGGCGAGTAAGTAAGATAAGTTACATTGAGGTGCCGAGCACAGTGTCTGGCAATTTGTTGTCCTATAAATGGGAGTCTTTTAAGTTCAGATAAACAAGTAGGCCCAGATGTTGGCTGTTACTTGCATACCTGGCTGGGGGTGGAGATGAGGCAGCTGATAAGAATGAGGAATGAGGCTCAAACTTGGGGGACCTGGTAAACTAAGCAGGTTAGAGAGACACATGGCATGAAACAAGCATTGCTCAAAGATTGCTGATGGTAGAAGAGTACCATCAACTAACAACCTGGTGACAATCAGAATGGGGTTTGAAGATGGGAACCAGAGTGGTGACATGGTGAACTGCTTAAAATCTGAAGCCTGAAGCCGGGGCTCATGTCTTAACTCTACTGCTTGCTGGGCTTAGGGTGTTACTTAATCTCTTTGAGCTTGAGTTTCTTCACCTGTGAGCTGGGGATAATTACCACATAGGGCAATGATAATTAAATGTAAGATGCCTGTGAAGCAGTTAGGAGAGTATTTACAACAAAGAAGGCAGTAGTGCTGAGGAGGCTTGGGCCCCTTCTGCATTGGGCTGAGACTCCTAAGCTACTGAGAGCACCTCAATACACCCTCCTCTGCTGGCCTCACTTCGAGGGGCTGCCGGAGCCTAACTGGGGGTGTGTTGTCTCCATGACCACAGCAGGGACGATGGCTGCTGCTCACTGAGCCCCACCTCAGGTATGCCAGGCTCTTCCTTCTTCACAAACTTCAGTGCCTTCCACTCCCTGGCAGGGGAGTAGCATAATTCCAGTTTAGAGGTGAGGCAGAGGCAAGAGGAGATTTGGGAACTTAAGTTGAAGCTGCCATGGCAGGATGTAAATGATGGTCTTCCCACCTCTAGGGCTACATTCCTTCAATCAACCTCCTACCTCTGAGTTGGCAGCCTGACGAGGAAGATGGCAGGACAGAGGCAGGCAGAGCACGACTTTGGAAAGAGCATCTTGCTGAGAAACCCCAGCACCCTACCATCCCTCCCCACCCCTAGCACTTGTGTTCTCGTTGTTTTCTGGGAAAAAGCCCTGCCTGAGCATTGGTGGAATTCTCATTTGGCAGAGAGCTGAGAGCCACTGATTTCCAACAGGGGCATTTTAACAGTCTGTGTCTGATTGCACAGCTCTTGTGCTGATGAGACGTTTGTCATGGGCTTTCTGCCAAAGTGAGGTCCAAGTGTCATCCTGGGTACTCACTGATCAAGAATTCCAAAAATGACAATGTGGTTCAGAAAGCACCCAGGTGCAAGGATGAACCAGAAGGGAATGGGGTAGTGGGAGGGCCTGGGCTTTGGTGTGGGGACCACTCTGCCTCCCTTTCTGGTGCTGCCACCATGTGCCACTGTAACCACTGCAAGTGATTCTGTCTTAGCCCCCATCTGTTTATCTCTGAATGAGAGATAATAATGTGCACCGAGGTCTGCCTTCAAGATCAGAGTTCTCCCTGCAAAGTGGCACGGGAAGTTCTGAGTAACTGCAAGTAGCAGCTATTATTTATTGTGCATGTTACAAATCCTTAAGCTCTGTGAGGGCAGGGACTGCATTTGTTTTCTGCATTTTATATCCTCATTTCCTGGTATTGTGCCTGGTAAATAGTTTTGGATGGATGGATTGAGAAGTATTTTATAGGTAGGATTGATGGAACATGGTAGCTGGTTAACTAATGACAAGATGGGCATAAAGATGACTGGGAGGAGGTGGTTAAGCTTGAGCAGCTTAAGGTGATGGTGTCACTTGATAAGTGGGGGGTGCAAGAGAAGAAGCAGGCCTAGAGATGGCTGTGGGGAAGATGAGGTCAGCTTTGAATATGTTGAATCAGATGTGCCTGTGGGACATCAAGGAGATGTTGGTTAGCAGATACATAAAAATGTATAGGGTTCAGTAGGGTGGAGAGGGCCAGTAATGTAGCCCTAACATTGGGAAATCATTCTGGTATCACTTAAGAAACCATGAGCTGCAAATAACAGAACACATTGACTCAGAATGACAAGGTAGGAATGGCCAAACTGGCCCACCAGCTCCATCCAGCCCACTGCCTGTTTTTGCGTATCATGTTTTATTGGAACAAGGCCATGCCTATTTATGTAGCGTTACAGCTGATTTTATATTACAAGGGCAGAGTTGCTGTTTTAGAGACATGTGACCCGCAGAGCTTAAAATATTTACTCTTCAAACCTTTACAAAACAGCAAAAAGGAAAGAAAAGCTGAGCCCTGGCTTGAAGGATAAAGACTTACCCTGTCTCATTAAGTGATGCCACTAGAGGTCAGGTTGTTTCCTTGGTTTCAGGATGCAGTGGGGACCCTGGGCCTTCCATCTCACTGACTCAATGTCCACCTCACCGCCCAGTTTCCATCTCACACTCCATCCTCCTGTGCCAGCTTTGGCCCAGGTGGTCTCCCTTCATCACTGCAAGATGACAGTAGGACCCCCCGGTATTACATCTAGAAATGACACATCCTGATGCCCAGAAAGAGCTGTGTCTCTTTCCTGTGTCCTTCTTGTAGAAGTCCCCCATCTTCTCCTCATGTCTCTTGCTCCAGCATTTAGTCTCAGGCCCATTCCCTTGCAAGGGAAGTAGGATTAACAGATTGGCCAAGGCCAGTGATACTCAGTGCAGACCATTCATTAGAATGGCCCCCAAGACTTCTAAAAGAGAATCTGTATCAGATACTGGGCACAGATACTGGGTTTTTAAAAGCATCCTGGGTGCAGTGAGGATGGAGTGGACACTGAGTTAGACAAATCATGTCTAACTTTTGAAGGGCATAGATGCTGGGAACACCAACGTCATGGCCGACACAATCTCCTTGGAGAAAACACAGAAGGCATGGAGGCTGGGTCCATGCTCAGGCCATTTTTGTCAGGGGCCATCTTGGCAGCCAGGCTGGACTATACAATACGTTTGCCTGGTTGCAACATAACCAGAAGTATAAACTGTGACCAAGAAGGAAAGCCAGACTTCAGAGCCAAGACACACTAAATATGAGGTCTGGGGGACAAAATAGAAATAGAAAGTAAGAAAATGAACCAAGACTGTAAAGAGGTAAGAAGGGGGTAAAGAGGGTGGAGGTGATATGTTCAGGGGGATGGATGTGACCAGCGGGGGTGCCAGAGACCAGACATGATAGAAGGTGGGCTCTGAAGAGGAAAGACAGTTGTTCTGCAGAGTCAAAGGGAGGGTGTTGGACCGGAATGGCCAGGACATGTGTGTCTGTCTCAGGCCCACAGGCTGCATTTTGCATCGGTCAGGCCAGCTGCCTCCCTGCTCCCTCTCGTTTGACTCTGGCTCTCTTGCTGGATTCACAAAAGGATCCTGTAGCTTTGCTAATTAAAAACCATCAAACTCACGATAGATTTGTGAGGGCAAGCTTAGCACAGGCCCTTGGCAAAAGCTTTGCTGTGAAGAAGCTCAGGTTGTTCTCTAGGGACCTCCACTTCCTGCTCCATGTCCCTTTCACCTCTCTGTCTCTCCTTTTTTTTTGTTCCCTCCCTTCTTGGGGGCCAGACGTTCCCCTGCCAGCCTCTGTGTTCCTTCCTTTCCTCATTCAGTCAGGCAAATCCATTCCCTCAGTTCACTGACATCCATTCAGTCATTCATTCGACAAACATTAATAAAACATTCACTGTGCCTGGTACCAACCTGCTCTACCCCTGAGGCATGGCGATGGAAGACCTCTGAATCTGCTGTCTGGAGATGCACATGGGGTGGGCAGGGATAGATCTATAAACAAGAGATCAGAATTTGTGGGGACAAGATATGATTATAGTATGATCTTTCAGGTTCTAAAACTAAGTAGAGGGCTGGAAGACCCAGGGCCCAGGAGCCACCTCTGCACCTGCCCTCTTGGTTTGGCACAGGGCAAACCACCCAGCTGCATGAATCCAGGCTCCCCTTCTGGCAAAGAAACAGTGATGAGCACTTAGGCTTGCCCATAGTGACCCCTAGTAGATTAATATCCATAATGTGTGAGTGTCTACAAAATTGCGCAACCTCACACAAAGACAGAGGTGTTGAAAATATTTTATTATTTTTCTCCTTCTCGGTAGAAACACACTTACTAAACCCTAAGCATCCAGTTTTGAAGCTCAAACTCTCCTTTTAGCTAATGTAACAGGGTAGGAATAATATAAACCTTGAGTCAAATAGTCAGAGCTGTGTTCAAAAACTGGTTCTCCCTGTTTGCTGCTGTATGTTTCTCAGCAATTCGCTTAACTTGTCTGAGCTGTTATGAGAAATAAGTGAAGTTTCACATGTTTAACATTTATTGCGTCTGGAGCCCTGGTTCATAGTGAGCATTCAGGAAATAATGGCTCCTATGTTTATTATTATTATTACTACTACTATTATTGTTGTTGTTATTATTGTATTATCAGTGGTGATTATCATTTTGGTGTACTGGTAAATGTTCACACTATAGTCTTCTCACCAAAAGAAAAAAAAAAGAAAAAGCATGATTTACATATTTGTTGATTTCTGTAGGGCAGCACTGCCCCCATGGCTGATTTCAAGCTAACATGACATTGCTGAAGAAGGACTTGGGAAGCAATATGCACCGTTGAGCTGGTGCCCACTGTCTTGAGCTGGTACAAGCCAGCTCCAGGACACCATTGATTGTTGTTAAATTATTCACACGATATTGGGGGCAATGCGACAGAAGCATGGAGCCGCTGTGCGCTGGGAACCACCATTCAGACATATGGGAAGGAGTCTTAGCCTGACTGCCTGACACTGACCTTCTGACAGACTCTTTGCTAGGGATGATCACTTGCGTCTTCATTGAGAAATTGATATATGTGTACAGGGTTGTGATTATTATAAGGAGGAAAACCAAGAAAAACTCCACTGTTTTTTGTGGGGTGTGTGGCTCGGGCCAGCACTACCTTGGCCTCTCTCTGGAAGAGACTGAATCTCCTGTTCAGCAGCCCTGGTCAGAGCAGTGGGGCTCCCTGTCTCTGCACAGGTGTACCTCAGAGATATGGCAGGGTCAGTTCCAGCCCACCATGACTAAGTGAGCTTTGCAATTAAGCAAGTTGCAATCTCTTTTCTGGTGTAGAGTCCTGCCTTCAATTTGTAAAAAATGCCACATCAGTGAAGCTCAGTAAAGTGAAGTTCCATAAAACAAGGTATGCCTGTACTTGGGATCCCAACTGCTTTTCTAGGGTAAAAAATGAATCATGGTAGCCATACTACTTTAGACCACTTTGGAGTTTTCATACCTACTTTGTTATTTGATCCTCATGACAGGGAACTGTGATTCCCATTTTAGAGTAAAGGAAATAGGATCTCTATTAGAGTAATTTAGCAAAAGCTGCTGTAACAACACTAATATCCCAATGACTTAACATAAGAAATGTTTATTTCTCACATCTCAGTCCAAAGTAGGTTTGGGGAATCTCCAAGGGGTGACTGAGGGCATTCCATTGGCCAGAATCCAGGTGTAAGGCCCCAGCCCCTAAGGAAAGTTGCGGGAGGTTGTCTTCTTACATACTCAGGAAGAGGAACAGTAGGCCTCTAATCAGTCTACACCCCAGAAGCTCAGAGGTGAGACTGGTGAGGGGGCCAGAGGCCTGTGGGATATACTCCTCTTCCGGGCCTCACTCTGAATCTTCTCACACGATCTGTCATACCTCTCTCTTCCTGCTTATTGGGGGACCTAGCAGAAGACTCTGAAGAGGGCCCAGGGATGGCAGAGGTGCAATGTGGAAAAGCCTGAGTCCCTGGGTCATCTCGTGGAACAGAGCCTTCCAACACACTTCAGGTTGTGATGTCACAAATCAACCTTTGCTGTTTTGAAGCATCTGAGGTTGCTTCAGCAGCTATATTAATTATCACAATCTCTGAGTTCTGGACCCACTCAGCAGTAACCAGGCAATTAAATGTATGAGGCCTGTCCAGAAGGTATCCAGCCATATAATATGAAAAAGAGAGACATTTATTAAAGAAGATACAAGATACAAGAACTGTTGTACATAGGACAATGATGCCACAGTCCTCTTCAAAGGAGGCACCTTGGAACCTCACACAGTTCTCCCAGTTGCCATCAGCTGCCCCATCTTATTTTCCTGAATCTCATAGGTAGTCTGACATCCCTTCCCTTTCAAAGGTGGTTTTAGTTTTGGAAAAAGCAAGAAGTTGCAGGGCACAAAATGTGGGCTGCAGGGGGGCTGAGTCACCTGGGTAATTTGATGTTTTGCCAAAAAACTGCACAAGATGTGATGCATGAGTGGACAGGTTGTCATGATGAAGGTGCCAATCATCAGTTGCCCATAGCTGCTGAATCACTTGAATAGTTTGCATGGAGGGATGTTCAAGCTTAATGCAAAATTTGATGCAGATTTGTTGCTCTACTTGCTCAGTCATTTTGAATACAATGACCACACAGTACACATGCTCACTCAATGGTATCTACTGCCCGCACTAACTAGTACATTGAAGTCTACACACGTGCACATTCCAGTCCAATCTTCTTGGCTGCCAGGTTACATCAATGTTGTGCAAACCGTTCTTGTTATATTAGTGATGGCTGGACTTTTTCTGGACAGATCTCATATAAACATATAGTTGTATATTTGTTAAAAATACATTTGTGTGCTAAATAAAACTATTTTAGGAGGAGGCAAAGGAAAAAGGAGTTAAAAGAAGAAATAAACCATTGTTTGTTTCATCAATTACCTAAATATTTATGTTCTAAAGGGAAAAGAGAGAGATCAGAAAAAATCATTAAATATTCAGGTTTATAAGGTAGAAAGATTTGAGTTTGCCTCTTGAATGTCATTAAACTATGTGATCTTAGGCAAATTACTTAACCACTCTGTGTCTCAGCCGCCTCATAAATGCGGATGGTAATGGCTCCCTCAAAGGCTAATGATGTAAAGATTAAATGAGATGATGTTGGGTCTTGATTTAAAATGAGGTGTTCAGCATAGCTAATCACTCGGACTCCTTCCAGATCTCACAGTTTCATTTACAAAATACAGAATAAAGGTTGCTGCACAGGCTAAAGCAAGAACATTGATTTACTACCCAGGGTTAGTCAAACCTGGTAGAGATTCTATTCCCTACTCCCTTTTGCATTACCCTTCAGAGGCTAGGAAAGCAGACCCATGCTGGCCCAGGCACACCGGTGATCATAAAGCGAAAGCCTGGTGAGTTTTGTACTAAATGTAAGAGACCAGGGAAACTGCTCATATCTAGTCATTGGATTGAACACTTTGCCTCTGGGAGCCACAGTTACCACTGATGTAAAAATAGAGATGCCACAAACTTGTGAGAATTAAATGGGAAGGGGATTTGCAAGAAAAGGTCTAACAACTGAATGGCAAATCATTCAGTTGGTAGTGGCTGCCTGGAAAACCCTGTTGAGGAAGATCTTGAGGTTTCCACTTCCCAGGCTGGGTGTGAGGTGGAGGGGGGGTGGGGGAGTGGGAGTCCGTGCGCTGTGTTTCCGAGGGCTCTGCAGGGCTAGAACATGATGAAACATCAGCAAATGTTAGTTGAGTCGAGTGGAATTTGAACACAGTTATTGTGTCTCTCTCAATTTTTAAGCAAATAATTGAAGTGTAATATAAAGAAACTGAAATGGGATATGGGGAAATTAACATGGAAATCACATTGCAGGCACTTGACAAAACTAATTAAACTGGGAAATGCAGCTAGATTTTTTTTATTTTTGGTGTATAAACATTCTTCTTCTCTTGCAACAAGGGGGTAAAACCGACAAGTGTTCAAATTATGCTTTTATGTGTGTGTTCTTCCAAGCATGTGTGATGCTTTGAAGAAGGCTCTGTTGTGTTTATAGCAGGAGACTTTTCAATTGCTCTGAGAGTTCCTGGAATCTTTCAGATATGTGTATTTTTTCCCGAGGTAAGGCAAAACATAATGCTTCTTTCTGTAATAATAATAATAGTAATAAAATACAGCTGCTTCCTAATCAAGTCTATGGCCTTGAGCCTTGGTATCTTCATCTCTAAGGTGGGACTCATCCTGCCTATGTTAGAGGCTTATTATGAGGACTGCATGAGCGAATGGATGTGATGGTGCTTATGAACAATTCAGGACTGTTCACACATTTCAGATGAGAGGTACTCACAGGGCGAAGTCCTGAGAACATGTGCCAGGCTGCCGAAGCTGGAGTCCCAGCTCTGCCACAGACTGGCTGTGCCTGCGGGCCCCATCACCTCCCTCTGTCTGCTACCTTCTCTGGAAAATGGGGGAACTGGTAGTAACAGCTACCTCCTGGGGTTGTTACTGAAACTACAAGAGTTAATAAATACCAGAACATTTAACACAATGCTTGCCACATAGTATGTGCTCAACCAATTCTAGCAGTCATCATTATCCTGATTATTAAACGTGAGGAATTATAATTTAATTCACTAAACTTCTGAGTTCCTTGGAAATGTCATGTGCTCTTCTGGATGCTCTGGCAATGTCAAAGACAAGTAGAGCATACTGCTAACCCTTAGGAAGTATGTATAATAGAGGAAAGCAGAGAAAAGTGTACCACACACTTATTATCTTAAACAAATGTTTTTAAAACTTTTCCTCTGTAAAGGGAACAGAGTTTTTCATATTATCAGATTTTCACATGCATTGTCTCATTTTATCCTAACAACCATATATTGTGTAAACAGTCATATATCCTTTAAAATAGGTGGAACAAGTCCCAGTGATGTATGATCCCCAGCAAGCTGTACCCTGCAAAACGCCCTTATTTCAGCATTCCTCTGACAGTATGTAGTGAATAATAAAAATGAAGTTGGAACACTGTTCATTATTCAGCCACACACTTCTGAAGTGTTCCACAGCATACAGACTGAGAACCACCATCAAGTTAAATGGCTAGTATGAGGCAGTCATAAAATATTGGGTATCTAGAGCACTAGGTTTAGGATAACTATGTTTTTCCACTTTCTAGGGCTATGATCTTGAACTTCATCTGGTCAAATTCTTGGATCTCAGTCTTCTTTTCTATAAAGTGGGATAATGCTATCTAGTTTTCCAGAGTTGTTCAGGAGTTAAAATGAGAGAATCTTTGTGGATATTTCTAGACCAAGCTCATGTTAGTAGGCATGTGTGTGTAGTTTCTGGAATACATGTGAGTACATCAATACATAACGGGTATTGTTTAAAAGTTTCTGTGAATTGCCCTGCTATGTGATTGGCACGTGATGCTTAACCTGACCAACCCCTGTGACTGTGAGTCTTTCAGAACAAGGTAAATCATGAAGTACCATGATGTAACTGTAATATAACAAGGTGATGTGCTCGGGGCTGTTGAGTGGATGCGTTCAGGAACTGGGGCTCGAACTCGTGTCTTCTGATCCCAAATGCCATGCTGGGTCTTGAATACATTCAACAAAGTGATTTGATTTTAGCCATATTGATATGCCTCAGATTGGTATAAAACTAAGGACTTCTCAAAGTTTACTACAAGTAGAAGATGGAACCAATTTTCTTTCACTTTTCTTCATGAAAACCACTTTTTACAATATCAGAAGTTCTGCAATCTGATCCCACATTTCATTTCTATCCTTATTTTTATGTATTTTCATTTGCACTCTAAATTACTTTGATTTTCCTAAGCATTATCCATGCTTCCCAACCTCCATGTGAAAGATTGTTCCCTACCCTACAACTGTCCTTTCTAATGTTAACCAATATATGCCCTACCCCTTTCAGACTTAGAGAGATTCCTTGCTCCTCTAGAGAGCTTTCTTCAACACCTCCACCCTTCAAGGTGGTTATATTTTCTTTCCTCTAAGTTTTTGTCATACTTTATATATTTGTAATTTTTTGTCCTCAATCGAGGACATACTTACTGATTTTTTTTAGAGAGAGAGATAGGGCAGAAGAGAGAGAGACAGAGAGAGAGAAAGGAAGAGAGAGAAACATCGATGTGAGAGACTAACATTGATCTGCTGCCTCTCACATGCGCTCCAATTGCGGACAGAACCTGCAACCCACGCACGTGCCCTGACTGGGAATCAAACCCACAGCCCTTCAGTTTACAAGATGAAGCTCCAACCCACTGAGCCACACTGGCCAGGGCTATACACTTGTTTTTAAAGCCGTTTTTACCTCCCCCCAGTATTATAATTATTTATCACATGATTCATAAGTCCTTAGCTTTAGTAATTTGGGGTTGGAAAGACCCCACCCTGAATTAGGAGTGTGGCAGTTCTGGATTTGAGTCCACTATTTTTTGTTGTGTGATCTTGGGTATGTCAGACATCCTGAGTTTTTTATTTCTTATCTGCAAATGGGAGTAATATCTCCTTCTCAGGGTGTCAGGGTTACTGAGAGTTCTCTGCACAGCTCTGACACATTGGAGGCACTCCATACATAGGGGTTCTTTCTCTTCTTCCCTCTCCTGAAGCATAGGAGTTTTGTAGGTTGCTTGCTTAAGTCCCATACACATACTTGCCACAGTAAGTGCTCAATACCTATTATACATGTAATATAAAGTACTATAATTTATTCTATTATAAACAAAAAAATGGATGGACAGACACATGAAAGAATAGAATATGGCTTCCAAAACAAAAAAATAAACTTAAATGTTAAATGTCCAGTGTCCATGTAATTAGCATTTGATTGTACTGTCTATTTTACTATTTCTCTTTTGGATCCATCCTGGGGAAGGAGCACCTCTCAGACCCTCACTGCTCTTACTCCTCCTTCAGCTGTCTCTCTTCCTTCGAGTGCATCTCTGAAGACACCACACTGCTCTGTCCTGAGTACAGTGGCTGGGGTATGCTAAAGACAGGCTATCTCCGGGAAGGATAATGCCACCCATGACTGACACGACTTCCGTTGCGGAGCCCTGCCAACGCCGCCCGCCCTCCTGCAGCCAACAGCGAACATGCCGCTGACACGCTGAACTTAAACAAGTTCTGTTGCTTACGCACTGAATTAAATCTACATCTGTGGCTATTAAAGTGGGGAAAAAAGATTAATAAAGTACATGTTGAAGCTTGAAAGAATAATTAGTGGGATGTTATGTGTTTTGGCTGCAAAGCCGTCTCCACATTGAGCAGAAAGCAGAACCTTTCTTCTAATCCTTCTGAGGATGAAGGATTGACTCGAACTAAATTGGTTTTCTTTGTGCATCTTGAGTTTTTTAATGTTATCATTTTTAAAAATTATTATTTTCCAAATTTCAAGTAAGCTTTTAATCAGCCTCTTTGTGGGATCTCGTTGTTTCTGGATTTGCCATCACTCCCGTCACCCGATTAGCTGCCGCTGGGGCCCTGATAAAAGAAAGCACTTGAATTGTGTGCTACAAAGAGCTCAAATCACACATCTTTCACCGGGTGCATTCCATTGCTATCAGGGCTGTGCTGGTGGCTGCTACCAGCCCAGCTTGCTGAGACGTGGAGTGAGTTATTGGTGTACATAATAAACTAACATCTGTATGGTGCATCTCAGAATGGGTGTCAGGGAAGCTGGAAGACAAAGCAGGATGGCATCATTAGGGCCAGATTTAAGACTCCAATTTGTGTAGCATTTGCATAACAATGCACAAGGGCAACTATTCACTGTTCCTTTTCAGAACCCACATGTTTCACCTTCACAAGAATGTTCCTGTGGGAGGGGAGGCAGGGAGGAGGTGTTTGCAAAAGGGATTCAGTGGGGCCAAGCCTCCTTTCTGGAGGCTCTGGGTTCAAGGGGTAAATAAGGATTCCCCCAACTCCTGGACCCCTGAGCTTCCCATGTTGCCTCCCTGGTGGTAGTCATGGGGGGTCTGTGACCCGGTTTGTGCCAGTACCTTCTCTTCTGGCTCTGAGTCAGCATCTGGACATGCATTTTAATCAACAAACATGTATTAAGTATTTTAAGGTCAAGTAAAAAAAGCCTTGGAGTTCCTTGAAGTACAGATAGGAACTCATGTATCACCTTGCCCACTTTTTACTATTAGCCCTTTGCTAAAATGGCTCACCTTTGTGAACTGAAATCCCAGTTTTGCAACAGGGACACTAATAATACGTGTAAGAGTCAGCAGTGACTCAGTGTTGATTCTGTGAAGCAGAATGCTAGCATATTTAATCCTCACAACAGTCCTCTAAGATTGATGCTTCTTTCCTTCTTTTTCCCCTTTTTTTAACATATGAGGAAACTGAGGCACAAAGGAGTAACTCGCCAGTCACTCCACATCTAAGTGACAAAGCCAGGGTATTTCAGCATCTTGTTACCTGACATGACAGAAGCTCATCAATGTCAAAATGATAATATTGATCACCTCTGGGGTTCAGACATGGCACCAGGTGCTGGGGATTCAGCAGTGAACAGAAGCAGACAGGGCCCCTGCCTTCACAGGACTCCCATGGGCCTAAGTGAAAAAACTGATGCGGATAGGCTCCGAAAACTCTAAGTGCTGGTCCCATGTTCCCCTGTCACTATTTTGTCACTACAGTGTTGCCTGGGGAAAACACAGGCTTTGGAACGAAACAGACTTGGTGTTAAATTCTGACGCTGCCACCTACTTACTGTGTGTACTTGGGCAAGTCTCTTAACAGCTCAGAACCTTAATTTCCCTGTGGAAAAAAATAGGAATGATAAGTATCCTTGCCTCAAAGAGTTGTCATGAGGATTAAGTTATATTGTAACAAATGGGACAAAGAGTTCTGAGCACAATGCATTGCCACAAGTTAATTTGTTAATTTCTAAACAATGGTAGCTATTGTTATCACTAATCAATCAATATAGCTGGCATGCAGCCAAGCACTTGTGACCTGAGGAATCAAAGGGATATGGCTACTATGTCTTATTCAGTATTTTTATCTGGCCTTGGATCTTGAGGCACCGTATTTTGTTTTCTGTTGTACCAGGGCAATGCACACAGAACCCCTCCTGGCCATGGCCCCGCTGTCTGGGCACCCAGACTGAGGATCCCCACGAGGATGTACATGTTTGCTGGTTTCTCTTCAAAGCAGCCCTGCTTCACGTTGCTGTAGTAGCAGAATCACAATGTCCTCTGGCCACACACTCACAGGCCCTGAGCAATGTGAAGGGCTAGGCTTTGTGTGTGCTGAATGACAATGACCCTCTCTGCCACCAGACACCAGCCCAGGGCTCTGAGTCTCCAACTCTGGTCTGGGCATTTGGGAAGACTCATGTATTTCTGCACTGCCTGTCAGGTCTCCCTCTGACCTTGACCCTTTGAACCCTTGTATCATCCTCAACAGCTCACAAGGTCATAGGCACTAGAGATCTTATTGGGATGATGAAAATGTTCTGAAACCGATTTAGGGTGATGGTTACACAACTGGGCAGCTTAACTGAAAATCATTGAGCTGTGCAACTGAAATGGGTGAATTCTTCATGTAGAAAATATACTGCAATGAAGTTATAAACACAAGTGGGACATGCATTTGGGGATGCTAAAGCTTGCTCTGGGCTGACCAAAGTTTCAGTTTCCTCATCAGGAAAACAGGGATTCCTTGTAACAAATGGCTCACTTGTGGCTAAAAAGGCCGTGATATAAACTCTGTTGTCAGTGGGAGGAAGGGTAACTGTGCTAGTAAAGAAAAAAATGGGGATGGGAGGCCGGGAGTTGGTGTGTGAATGTGTTTATTTTGCACTCCTCCAGAGGGAGTCTGGCTTTAGGTTTGAAATGCATGTACATTTTTTTAAAAGATTTATTTATTTATTATTTGTTTTTAGAGAAGGGAAGGGAGGGAGAAAGAGAGGGAGAGCAATATCAGTGTGTGGCTGCCTCTTGTACACCCCTACTGGGGACCTGGCCTGCAACCCAGGCACGTGCCCTGACTGGGAATTGAACTGGCGGTCCTTTGGTTCACAGGCTGGTGCTCAATTCACTGAGCCACACCATCCAGGGCATGAAAAGTACATACATTTTTTAAAGGGACTTTTTTGAGCACCTCTCTGAGGCAGGCTTTCCTCCAACAATGCTGTGTGAAATGCTAACGACAGAGCAGCACAGGTGAATGTGTTTGGGATGTTCACTGTGCTCCAGGCACTATGTAAACATTTTTTAAGGATAATCTTATTGAATTCTCAAACAGCTCTCTCAGGTATGTTCTACTCTTTCGCAGACGGAGAAACAGAGGCTCAGAAGTTAAGCAGGGACACCAGGCTAGGAGGAAGCAGAGACAGGTCTCCCAGGACTGTCTCCCAGCCCTAGGTGCTTGGGGCCCTCACAAGGGCCCCTGTTATAAATGCAGATTCTCAGGCCCCACCAGCGCTACCAGATCAGAAGCTTGGAGAGTGGTGCCTAGAAATCTGCTGTATGCGCCAGTGCGAAAAGTGCTGCTTTAGCCATACTGTTTGTTTGGCACTTTATCCAGGACTCGGCCACTGACCAGAGGAAATCATGATGAGAGCCAGCTCCTGAGGGGAGTGAGTGCCTGTCCTTGGAGCACCCTGATGCTGCCGTGCCTATGCCCCGAGAGCAGGTCCTGTGCAGGCCGTGAGATGGCAGCTCTGCCTTAAAAAACAGACCAGTCCTAAATGAAACCTTTTATAAAAATCAACTTGATGGTAAGAAGAGTTGACCAGCTGCAGGGTCAGGCCAAGCATGGGGGAGAAAAATGATAGTAACATTTATCCAGGGCTCATGGCAAACCAGGCACTGTTTTAAGAACTTTATATGCGTTATTTGGGTTAATCGTCCTAACAGCTCTATGTAGACGTCACCATTATGGCCCCCATTGAAGAGATGAGGACACTGAGGTAGAGGGAGGGTAAGTGGCTTGCATAGCTGGTTAGTGGTAGAACCAAGAGGTGAAGAAGCCCTGAAGCCTGGCTCCCTCTGCTGCACTGCCTCTGCCCTAAGCACTGTCCCAGCCAGTGGCAGTTGCCTGGGCTGCCCCAGTGGCATCTCAGGTGTTTTCTCCTTTGTGCTTGCTGCAAAGACCTTCATCTCTTATTTATAGGAAGCTATGTAGAGAAGCTACTGAGTCACCTCTTTCCTGCTATATGTCCCAACAAGTCTCACCTACATTTTCCCCTGGATGGAGGCCAGGGACTTGCAGGTAAACCAAGAGTTTCCGGTGATAGGTGGCACAGTATTCCCAGCCCTGGCCTGCCCCAGAGTCAGCGCTGCATTTGAATCTCAGCTCTGCTACCAACAAGCTGTATGACTCTGGCCAGGGCACTTAGCCTCAATTTCTGCAACTGGAAAATATATTAGTATTTATATAAATATGCATTACATACACATCCTTATGTATCATACATGAAAAATAATGCATATGATTACTGACCTCTCCGGGGTGGCTGGGAAGAACGAGTGTGAGAGTGTGAGAGAGCCTTTCAGAAAACTCTGAATCACTCAACTGCGTGAAGTGTTACTTTGGTCTCTGCCCGTTTCTCCCAACATCTTGGTTCTGATTCCTTTTGTTACTCCTCTGCGTTGGCGTGGGTCTGTTATCTCAGTTCAAAAGCAGAGTTCCGGGTGGCCTAGCACTAGGTCTGGAACAAATTGTGTGTGCTAATTTGTTTCCCCAGTCTTCTGACCCCACCTCCCGTCTTTCAGCCTTGAGCTAGAGGTGGCCAAGGAGTCAGAGGCTGACAGAAAGGAGAAATGGATTCTGGACTTAGAACCAGGCAGGGCAGAGCTGAACAGGGCCTCTAAGGAGGGGCTGTGTCACTTTCTGCTTTCTGCTTGTAAACTTCAGAACCAACAGGTGCTCAGAGCAGCCATCTGACAGTGATGACCAGCGACATTTCCCATGTGGCCACCCTGCCCAGGAAGCATCCACACATGCCAGTCAGAAGGCAATGACCCAGTGGACTTGCATTCTCAGTTGAAGGCCCTGACACGGACCCAGGGTGCAGGAGGGGCAGGTTGAAGGCTGAAGCCGACACACAAAGGGCAGGGCAGGCCCGACCTACACAGGTGTCATTTATATAATGAAAGGGTCCTAGCCTGCTCAGTTAATGAAAATTTCCTCACGTGAATCATATTTTAGAAGGAAGTAAGGACTTGCCTGTTTAAAGAAATCTTCGAGCACTGTGGCTAAATGAGGAATTGTTTGGTAAAATGAAGTCTCTCCCTTCTTACAATACAAATTTTAAACAATGTGAATAATTTAAAATTATTTAAATTTAAATATATTTAATTAACAAATTAAAATTTAAAAGTACAACTTTCATCAAATTGAAGGCCAGTACTGAAGACATGTCAGCAAAGAGAAACCATCACAATCAGGCTTGTCCTTTGAGGTTCGTCTTGTCCGTGAAGCAGAGGGGAGCACAATATGCTCGACAGTCTGAGGATAAAGGAACTATTACGATGTCTGCCGTGCTGTGCCGGCCACTGTCACATATGTGACATCATCAAATCCCTGCAAATTACCCAGGGAGGGAGGGACAGGCCCCTGTTTCATAATCAGGCCACTTGAAGCTCTAAGAATTTAAATGATTCTCTTGGGGAGTTGCAGGTAATAAAATGAACACAATGTGATGTTTATTAATACTACTTATAACAATAACACACACTGTACGTCAGACACTGTCATGAGCACTTCTGTCCGTCTTAATTAATCCTTACAACAATTAACCAATATACTAAAGAGTATTGCCCCAATCTTACAGATAAAGAAGAGGACTCAAAGGGTAAATAACTAGCCCAGAAAGGATACATAACTAGGCAAGAAGTGGTTGAATTAGGATTCAGACCCAGATCTGTCTGGGTCCCAACTCTCATTTTTCATTTATTTGTGTGTTTGTTTGCTACATATATGCTGTCTAGTGCTCTCCATATGATTTGTGTCATTTGGTGTCAAGTCATTTGTTTATTTAAAATGTGTGGGTCCTCCTATATAATACTCCTCATGTTCTGTTTGCTGATTTCTTTGCCTTAAGTACCTAAAGAGAAGCCGTTATCCCTACTTTATGTCAATAAATAATAATTCAAAGGCTTGGAGAGAAGTAATAACTATGCAAGCCTCACAGATGATGTCAGGAAACTGGTCAGGATGAGCCATAAGCTAGGACTGTTGGACACAGAAGTAGGGTATTTTCTGTATCCCACTAGACCAGGGAAGAACAGAATGTGGATTTTAGGCTGATGGATATGTATAAAGTGGCCGAAAATAGGTAATTTAGACAGTTTACTATAACTACAGTTTAAAAACTGTAGAATTAACTGATAACCAATAGATACCAAAATATGCAAAGTCCCCACAAGTTTAAAAGAACAAAACATCTTCTAAGATCAGAACACAGGTCCCTGTCAGTTCTTCAGATAAGGAGGGAGTCGCAGACTGATAGAAAAAAGAGAGACAATCTGAAATTCAGACCATAATGTTTTGGATGACTTAAGACTCAGGGTCAAATATTAGTTTCCTGTGTCTGCTGTAACAAATAACCATGAACTTAGTGGCTTAAAACAACAACAGTTTATTCTCTTACAGTTCTGGAGGCCAGACGTTCCAAATCAGTATCACTGGGTCAAAATCAAGGTGTCAGTAGGGCAGCACTTCTTCTAGAGATTCCAGAGGAGAAACTTCTCTTCCAGCTTCTAATGGTAGCCAGCATTCCAGTGCTGTGGCCCTCCAATCCCTGCCTCACCCTCCCCATTACCTTCTCTTCTCTGTTTGTGTCAAATCTCTGTCTCCCTCTTCTTAGAACACTAGTGATTGCATTTAGGGCCCATTGGGGTCAACTTCCTATCTCAAAGTCCTTAACTTAATCACATCTTCAAAAACCCTTTTTTCCTTAGAAGGTATCATGTATAGGTTCCAGAGATTAGGACTTGATATCGTTGGCAGTCATTATTTTCTCCACCACAGACAGACACTAAGGCCATGTTGCTCCTAAACAACAGAGGGAGAATCTCCTGTCTTTTTATCTTTCACCTTCAGGAGTACCCCTGCTCTCCCAAGGGACAGTACTCCCTTTCCAAAATCATGCATCCTCACGCCTGCTGGGAACTGAGGAGAGGTATGGTTCTTAAAAAGAGTCCCTTTCTTTGAAGGTGAAGTGCTGGCTAACACTTAACTGAGACAGAAATTGAGGTGGATGGAAAGAGCAAGTGAAGGGCATGGGAAAGGTTTGGATAGTTGAGGATACAAGGAGAGCACAGGGAGAGAAATTAAGGAAATAAAGAGAAAAGGGGAAGGGGAAAGCGATTACGAGAAGAAAAAAGTAAGAAAAGAGAAGGATCGAGAATTTGGGAAGACAAGGGAAACAAAGAGAGGATAATGAGAAAAACTGAGAGGAAAGGAAGGAGAGAAAGAGATTGACAGGAGGCAGGGAGAGAAAAGGGCAGACAGTGAGAGAAGAGGAATGAGGAAGGTTGAAAGGCAGGAAATAGGAGTGGCGAGAAGTATGGAGAGAGAAAAGAGAGGCTGAGAGGTGCGGGATGGAGCAGGCAGAGAGAGGAGAGAAAGACAGCGGAGCTGGAGCTTGTGTTGGGAAAGAAAATATTTAAGGCCTTTGGTCAGGTGACAGACGTCTGTATGTTAATATGCTGAAATAAATAGCAGCTGCAAGTTACAAATCACATTCATCGGCTGTTACAGTCTGATAATTGTCCATACAGATATTTTCTTTCTGGTTCCAGACCCTTGCTTATCAGGGGACAACATACTTTTGAAATGTCACATTATTTTGTAAGTACATTTCACGTCCAAAAGTTCCATTGAGTATGATATACTGAAGACTTACTTAGTTTCCATTCTGTGTAGCTCCCAGGCTCCAGCACAATGATTTTAAAATGGCCATTTTGATCACCAGTTTCCTGACATCCGAGGGCAGGACAGACCTTCCCACTGACTGGTCTCCAAATCGGTCATTTAGCCTCCCTCCCTCCTCCCCTTCCTCCTTTCCTCCCCTCTTTTCTTCCTCTCTCTTTCTTTCTCAAGATTTCCTTTATTCTTCCTTCTCCTCTCCCCTCTGTCTTTCTCTCCCTTCTCTCCTTCACCTTTCTCCCCTTTTAAGTGTCTCTTCACAAGGCAGCATGACATCGTGCACTAGGGTTTCTCGACCTAGGTACTGCAGACATGTAGGGCTGCTTAATTCCTTGTTGAAGGTGGCTGTCCTGTGCGCTGTATGGTTAGCAACATCCCTGGCCTCTATGCATTTGATGCCGGTAGCACCTTCATCCCTGTGTTGTGACAACCAAAAATGTGCTGGCTCAGAGGCAAGATCACCTGTAGATAAAGACCCTATTCTGTAGCCACATACACCTGAGCGCCAATGCCACTCCCATCACATCCTGGCTGTCAGAACTGCAGGTGCATAAGAATGGCCTGTAGGGCTTGTTGAACACAGAGTGCTGCCCCCACTGCTGGATCGTTTGGTGCAGTAGATCTAGGCTGGGCCCTGAGAATGTGCATTGATAACATGTCCCTAGATGCCATCGCTGCTGCTGGCCCAGGACCACACTTTGAGAACCCTGCCTCTAAACTTCCTGATCTTCAGTATCTTCACCAAAATATAGAGTTAATAAGACTTCCCCCCTGGCTTATTCTGTAGATTAAAACAAATGTACACCTAGATACCCAGCACAGGATCCTGGACCATGGTAGGTAATAAATAAATGGTAGCTCATCAAGGAAGTCCTCCTGAAGGAGGGTTGGTCTTTGACAGGAACTGTGAGGATTAAAAATATAAATGAATATATTAATGGCAGCACACAAATGCCACCATTTTTTTAAAAAGGTTCAGTGGCTTTTTAGTTACAAATATGTGTGCTTATTCATGTTTTTCCCAGTGGGATAACTCCCCTGTGGTAATGGAAGATAAAGGAAGGAAGCCAGCATTACACCTAAGATCCTGGGAATCTAAAACTGAGACACACGTACACATACTTGTTAATACGCCCGGGCATTAAATATGTTACTAATGTCCAAAGAGAAGGAGCATCTGTGGGTATTGTTGCTTAAAAACCCTCTAATACCCTCTCCCCAGCTGAAAGAGAATTAACATTTGTCTTGCAGCCACTGTGTGCCAGGCAATATGCTATTTTATATGCACATGGACATTTATTCCTCAAACTGTCTTAGAAAGTCTTATCCTTATTTGTCATATGAAGAAACTGGAGCTCAGAGAGAGGTTAAGTAATCTGCCTGGTGCCAAGCAGCCAGTAAATGCAGTGACAGAATTGCACCCTTGCTCCATGCACTTTTGACTTCTATACTTGCCCACTGCTGTATGGTGCTGGCAAGTGCTGTGGGCTCAGCTAAGCACCTTGCTGTTCAGAATGCTCTGAGCCCAGTGCACTGAAACTCTGTTCACATGTCTGTTTCTCTAGTTAGAATTTCTGTTCCCTGTTTGAGAGCAGTGGGTCTGTTCTCTGTCATCCTGGAACTTAGCCTAGTGAATTGTACATGATTGGCACTTGGTGCTGGTAGGGGAAATTAATAAATAAAGAACTGTCTCAATCAGTCAGTCAGGAAATGTCAATGAAGCAATATCAGGTTGTATGCTGGAAGTTCTAGGCTCTGGTCTCAGTTTTCCACAAGTTTATTTTGCAGGCTTAGTGAAGAAGTCATTGTTGTGGACCAAACTGTGTCCCCCAAAATTCACATGTTGAAGCCCTAACCCCTGTATTTGGGGATAGGATCTTTAGGTAATTATGGTTAAATGACTTTGGGGGTGGGGACCTAACCCTATAGGACTGACGGCCTTATAACATGAGGAAGAGAGACAGAGATGGGGACTTTTCTTTGTGTATGGAGAAAAAAAAAGGCTATGTGGGGACACAGTGAGAAGGGGAACACCTACAAACTATGAAGAGAGTCCTCACCAGAAATGGAATTTGCTTGCACCTTGATCTAGGGTTTTAGCCTGTAGAACTGTGAGAAATTAAATTTCCATTCTCTAAACTACCCAGTTTACTGTATTTTGTTATGGCACCACAAGCAGACTAATACACTCCTGCAACCACATTTTCATCATCTATGATACAGTAATAATTTAGATTAGATTGACTGCTTCCAAAGAGTTTATAGACAATGCCAGTTTTTGACACAATGCTAATTGACATGCTTTCCAAAAAGAGTTCTGTGGTTAAAAGGGTTGGGAAAACCCTAAATTTCCTTCTTCCTGGAAATCTAAGAACGTATATAAAGTTATAATAAATTCTACAGCGAAGCCCCGGCTGGTACGGCTCAATTGGTTAGGTGTCATGCTGCAAAGAGAAAAGTCGATGTTTTGATTCCTGGTCAGGGCACATGCCTGGGTTGTGACCTGGTCCCAGTTGAGGCATGTACGAGAGGCAACCGATCAATGTTTCTCTCTCATATTGATGTTTCTCTCTCCCTCTTTCTCCCTTTCTTCCCTACTCTCTAAAGATAAATAAATAAAATCTTTTAAAAAATTCTACAGCAGAAACAAAAACCACAAACAAATCAATGCAAAAACCCTTTTAATGTGTTTAAGTTTTCAACCTCACTAGATAGGTAATATATTATTCCCCTAATCCCATCTTCTTTACTTGTTGCTTGTTTTTTTTTTTAAATTTATTTTTTATTTTTTAATATATTTTATTGATTATGCTATTACAGTTGTCCTATTATCCCCCCTTCATTCCCCTCCACCCTGAACACCCTCTCCCACCCACATTCCCCCCCTTTAGTTCATGTCCAT
>CM052542.1:37074486-37084942 GCA_028533065.1 Trachops cirrhosus | reverse complement strand
ATTATTGCATTACTTTTACAATAAAAAAAAAAAGGCTATTCCCTCTCTGTAAAAGGGACAGCGATCAAGCACAGGGAGCTCAGGCTGACTGCTTATAGACTTTCATTCTGCATTGTGCCCCTGTGTTTCTTCACTAGCAGGCCTCTCTGCCTGGGATGGCCTCTTGGATTTTACCTTCCTAACTCTTGGGCATCCAAGTCTCCCATTACCCATCAGCTCGTCTAGAGAGCTTTCTCTGGCCTATGGAGCCCGGTCCTGTGCCTCTCTCCTCTTAGCCTCCCTCCCACAGCACCTGTATTTTCGCTGTCACAGAGCTGCTCATACTCTAGTGACCTGGCTGTTACAAGTCCTCCTTGCCCACAAGGGATGACTTAGGGGCAGGAACCGTATTTTATTCTGTATCCCCAGCACAATACCTGGTGAAGGGTGTATATTAGTCAATGCTTGTTGAATATAACTCATTGAATTAAAGCATGTTAGCAATGACACTTGCAAGACCAACTCAAATACAGAAATCCACTCATATCTTATGTTACTGGAAAAGGTACTGATTATCAATACTTTAGAGAATTCTTCAACTCTCATTGGAGGTAAGGCAATACTTCATTAAGAGCTTCTGTTTCTTTGAATTTCTTCCTGGCCAGTAGAACTGAAAATGAGTTAATCAACCCCACACATTGTTTTTATATATGTGTATGTGCTAAGCACTTTGCTAGGCATGAGGAAGCTAGGGTAAGGAGTGAGCGAAGGTGACAAACCTGCTTCACAGAACTGTTATAAGAATTGAAGAGGGCATCATAGAGAGTGTGTGCTTGCCCCCAGTAGACACCCCACTAATGCTACTTCTCTTCACCTCCTTCCCTGCCTGCAGCAGGTGTGACCTGGAACAGTACTATGACCCTGGAGTTCAAAGAACCCAGGGTGAGCCCTGGCTACGTATCTGAGTACCCTAAACCCTGATGTGTGCACCCAGTAGGAATGACTGGGACTCCCATTTATCTCTTGGCAATTCCTCCTTGGATTGCCTGGCCTGAGTCCACAGAGTCTGGCACTCTGTTTCTGGGCCCCTTCTCTGGGGCTTGGTCATTTGGGGCCATGGCATAGCTGCTCCTTAACTGCCATACTGTCTGCTTCCTTCTGTTCTGATGCTGTCCCATCATCAGTCTGGACCTCTCAGGAGAGGCATCAGGTTTTGAGGACAAAACACACCTTTCATGCTTAGAAGGACTGTGGGGGGGCTCTGCCCACAGCCCCACCCCCCACCCCCTGGCCGCCATAGATGAGAATAAGTCTATCAAGACATGATCTGATTGGAGAGGAAACGTGGCCGATCTCTCAAAGGAGAAGGGCCAGGAACCTATTCCTCAATGGGCTTTTGTTGGGTTTAATTTGTGTAGGAATACAGGGTGTAAATGTAAAGCTCATCAATCATTGTCAGGCAGAAATGATTAAACAATAGATAATGTTCAAAGAACTATGAGGGCTTATTTAGAATCAGAGTCAGATAGATAAAGGGCCATAAAACTTTGGGGAAACAAACTCTTTTCATGCTTGGACCCTTATCATTTAAATTGAGGGTATTAGCAAACCAGGTTTCACAGGATTTTATACATTCTTTCTTAGGCCTGATTACCCTGGGGAACTTGCCCTTTCCAGCACATTATTGCACCCACTTCCAGCATTGTTTCAGGCTTAGGTGGAGCAGGGGAATTAAGGCCGTCAAGAGATTAGAAGACTTCTTGCAGACAGAATGAGGACTCGGGCTATATCAAAGTCAAGGGGTGAGGGTCCCTCACCCCCTCTTTTTATAGTCCTTCCCTGAGGGCCCCATGATCATGCCTGTCTTAGGTTGACCCTCTTTTGAGGAATCTTACCTATCCTTGGCTAGCTGGTCATCTGCTTGGGGGCCAAGCAGGGTGAAGTAAAGAGAGCAGAGGCGGTGCCCCTGCCAGGGAGATAAGCTTTGTCTCCTTAGTGGCTTAGGGTCCCAAGGTCTCTCACTCGGCTGTTAGCCATGGGGGGGTTTCAGCTTCAGAGACCAGGCAGGGCGGTTCCCATCAAAAGACCTGTATTGAGGCCCTTCCTCTGCCCCTTAAGGCTGGGTGCCCCTCTTAGTGAGTGGATTAACCTCCCTAAAATCAGTTTCTTCATTTGCAAATGAGCCTCTGAGTATAGTCCTACTAGGTTTGTTGTGAGGACAGAAACAACGTTTGTGTATATGAAATTTAGAGTTGAACCAGGAAAGGGCATGACAAATGAGTGTTGTTATGCCTTGGGGAAAATTAAACAAAGGTGGGCTTTGGTAATAGTAAGGTAACACCTGAGGAGTTGAATCCCATTTCTGTCATACCAGCTATGCCATCTAGGGGCATGCCACTTATCATTGTTAAGTCTACCTTGTAGGGTGGTTGTAAAGATAAATGTGATGACATATGTATGATGTAAGAGTTTAATAAGTACTGGTATCACATCAGCATCGTCATTATTTTGGACTCGTGTGATGTTCCAGTTTACCATCACCCTCAGATGCTGGCTCCTGGGAGCTGATGGCACCTCTGCCATCTGACCAGCTCCCCAATCCTGACCTTGCCTTCCTCCCTTTGGCACTCTCTCATCGATGTGCTCCCAGGGTGCCCTGCAGCCCGGCTTGGCTGAATTATGACAGTCAGGGTTGCAAGTGACAAATACAGGTCCTGACACATCATGGAGAAATGGTACATCATTTGTCTCATTCCTCCAATATTTTGACTTTTGAGGGGGAAGATAGTAGGGGTGGAGGGTGCAAATGATAATAAAAAGTCTCAGAAATTAATGAGGTAATGGGTGAGCACACTTCTATCCAAATGAGCTGGAGTCATGTTCCTGGGAAGGAATGACAAAGAGGAATAGCGAATTGAACAAGCTCAAAGTGGAGTTCAAGAAAACAGGCTGAATAAATCAACGTCCAGTTGAGTCCTATTTGTGGCAATTACTTCTCTGAGCCTCTGGTCCCCAGTGCCCCATGTGTGGGCTTACAGATGCTCATTTAGCAGCCCCAGGTTTGACATCTTAATGTGTTTCTTTCCATGTTAAAAATGGATATCTGCTTTGAAATCCATATATGTTGTTAGTGGTTCCATCAAAACCTTTCTGTTCAAAGAAATGGAGTGAGAAGAAGGTCAGAGATGACAGCGTCCTGGTGTGTTGGGAAGACAGCTACCTAGACATCATGACACTGAGCTTGGAGTCCTGGCTTAATCCTTTTATAGCTGTGTGACCAAGGGCAGGACATGCAACTTGTCTGAGTCCAAAGAACAAGAGGTTTAATTGTCCCTTTTTGTCATTTGTTTCTCAGATGGTTGTCAAAGTGCTTCCGGCTAATGACAAAGTCATTAGCCAAAGAAGGCATGTTGGGAAATACTACAAGGGTGTGGGGGCTCTAGCCAGGGAAAGGCTACGAGAACGACAGCATGTCGGGTGCTATTGTACTCCTCATGTCTACTCTATGAGGTGTTAGCATCTTTATCCCATTTTTTTATACAGGGGGAAACTGAAGCATAGAGAATTTAAGCAACTTGTCCAAGGTCACCTAACTAGTAAGTAGCACAGCAAAGAGTTGGCCCATGTGACTACAGAGTCTGTTTTCCTCACAGAAGGAAGGCCTGGGGACTTCAGACAACCTCCAAAAATGCATCTTTAAGTTGAGGAACACAGGCTCCTGAGAAGTATGGAGGTGGAAGGGCCCAGAATGGAGCCTGTTGAGGTCTGCTTTGCTTCTCAGCTGTCCTCAGCAGAAGCCAATATTGGAAATGCCTGGTGATTTTGAAAGTACTTATATTTATTTCACTTTGTGAAGAGGCTCCAGAGTGCTTTGGCTGTTAAGCAATCAGAAGTCTCGGGAGTACTGACGGCCTGTGGTCCCCAACTCCATCTCTCTTAATTCCCCTCCACCACACCGCTGACTTTTCCATCCACCAGGAAACTTGTGGTCTCCATCAGCCCAATCAGCATTGTGCTGTGCCTGAATTACAATCATAGGAGGTAAAAGGCCCAGAGGATCCACTTTATTAGAGGCTAAGGAGGACTCGAGGGAAAATGAGTCTTGATGACAGGAACCTGTCCTAGCTCTGTGTGTGGGGCTTCTCCCAAGAGGAAGGAACACAAGTTTCTTGAGTACCTGCCATGTGCCAGGAATTTTACATACATAGTCATATATAATCCTCAAAACCCCTGTGAGAGATATATTCCATTTGAAGGAAATGAAACTCAGCGAGGTTAAATGACTTGCCCAAGATGACCAAGTTGACATAGTCATAGACATGTCAGTGAGGATTCAGACCGGGAACCCAGGTTTGTATGATTGCAAATGCTCTGCATTTTCTGCCCTGGTATCCTGCCTCTCCTGAGGTGACCTCAGGGTTCTTCTTCCCTGGCAAGCTCAGGCTGGATGGAGGCAAGCTTTTGGTTTTCTTGCCATTCTTTCTGCTTTGCTGAAACAGACCCGTCACCTCTCACATGTGGTCTTCACCCCTCCAGAGCCCCTTCATTTTTAACACAGATGAGTCTCTTCTGCATGCATCTGGACTTGTAATACACCCCTGGCCCCGAGCTTGGTGGGGCAACCCAATTGTCAGCTTTCTTCCATATTAACTACTTAACGGCAACCGCCAGAAGGAAAGCATGAGTGACTCCCACCCACCACATGCTCCAGGCATGCAGTCCCATCCCAAGTATACTCACCTTTGTGGCCTCCCCTGCCCCATCAGTAACCTCAGTGTTTTTCTGAATAGAAATTGCTCCACTTAGGAGATACTTCAGCTCACTCCCTTTCCCTTCTCCAACTCTTCCACCAACAATTAAAACTTCTCTGGGCACCAGCAGAGGCAGACAGACATCTAAATGGTAATTGGTGCAGTCTCACCAAAAACCTGGTGGTGAAGACCTAAGTATTTCTTTTTCTGAGCTAAGTACCCTTAGCTTTGTACTCATTACACTCTGCCATGTATCATTCATTTGTTCCTTCATTCATTCACTCATTCATTTATTCATGCATTCATGCTTTCAGGCTTTCATTCAGAAAGATTTCATAGCACAGTGGAAGGAGCTCATGCCTTACTTTAGATATGCCCAAGTTTGAATCCTGGAGTTCTCAGCTCTGCTACTTGATTGATCTTCTATTGTCTCTATAATTAGGAAACCAGTACCATCCTCATAACATTGGAGTGAGGGTGAATGAGATCATGAGAGTGACACGCATCATGTAAAAGGTAAGACAAAACAACCGACCACTTGACTATGAGTGACACCATCACAGAAAATAGAATCCAGATATGTCTGTGGGCTGAGTGGAATTGTCTGTTCCAGTCCTGGAGCTGGAGCTCCCATTATCTGAAGGGCAGCATCTAAAAAGAGCCAACTGTTATGTGTGGTTCCAGGGGAGAGCCATGGCCAGTACATGGAAGTTCCAGAAAGAAAAATATAGTTCTGCTCACACAAAAAAACTGTAACACTGCCATCCAATAAAAGGCAACATTGAGCAGTTTGTGGCAGAATCTCAGCTCTACCCCTTACAAATGGAGTGATCTTGAACAATTTATTTAAACTCTCTAACCCCCAGTATCCTTATCTAGGAGTTAAGAATAATAACATTAACTCTCATGGGTGTTTGGGTGAGGATTAAATAAGATAATGCATGTAAATCCCTGTGCCCAGCATGTAGTAACTATTCAATAAATGGTAGTTAATTACAATGCCAATAAGAGTCCTAGTTGCTAACATCCCTTCAGAGGCATTAGGCTGCCTGAGGAGGGCCATGGAGAAGACTGCTTTGGAGTCAGCCTCAGGAGGTGGCTTTGGAACACAGCACCCTGATTCTTCTCTGTGTCACAAACGGGAACTTTCAGAATTGGGGTCTCAACTCTGTGTAGCCCATTCCCCACTAGAAGAGAATGGGAAGCAGCAGAGAACATGGCCCTCAGTCAGGGAGGCTGGAGAGAAGACAGGGTGGGTGGTGAGACCAGGGGGCCCTTCTCTTCCTCACTCCTGTGGTCCTCAGGCTGCAGGCAAGCTGAGAGCAATCACAGTACAGCATGGCGAGTCCTCTGCTGGTTCCTGTGTCAGGTGTGAAGGGCACCACCTGGAAATATGCATAATCCCCTGTGTGCCAATTTGAACAAACTGGTTAATCTCTGGGCCTCAGTTTCTTCACTTATTTAAAAAAAGGGTAACAATACCTACCTTACAAGGTTATGAGTGTACAGCATGCTGATCCCCTGGTCATGAACAGCATTTGAGTTTCTGTGCTTGTGGCTGCAGAACACTGGCCACAGGTCTTTTCATATTCTCCTCTGTGGTCTGTGAACAACTCTGCCCAGAGAACATTGACTTCTTTCTCCAAGGCCTAATAAATCCTGGTGTAGCTAATACTCACAGCCACTTGTTTCTTTTTTCCTTTTTTAAAGAGTCTACTATGGGCATGGAACCACACCAGAAACTTCATTTGTATTTTTTCATTGAATCCTCACATCACCCATTCTTTTAAAATTATTAATTTCTATTTAAGATTCTTATTAAGTACATACTATGTTCCAGGCACAGTGGTAAGTCATAGAATATAGATATAAATAGCACATACTCCCTGTCTTCAAGAAATACCACCTTGTACAGGAATTTAGTAAACACAAAAATTATAACATGGATGCCATTATTTCCATATTACAGATAAAGAAACAAAGGCTTAGACAGGTATAAAGATACTAAAGCAGATTTTTGATCCAATTCCTACTATACCTCCTTTAACCTTGAAAGCTATAGTTTCTAAAGTTGCTTTATTGAACTATATGCTTTCCAAGTTGGACAAATGCATTTGGGAAAGAAAGGCGAGGGAAAGAGTGGGTAGAGCAGAGAAATGCAATTTAACCAATTCACAGACCCTTTCAACAACTGGCCTTCACGCTTTTTGCTGAACCTATTGAACTAATAGCAGGTTGGGGTGCCCAAATTATTAACATGTAGTTGGGAAACGTGTTTCTCAAATGCAAAGTAAAAACACCTTGCCTCCCGACTCTAAGATCTCATTAAATGAGCTAATTCACCTACTGCTTAATTTGCTAGAAGCCCTATGAGTAATTAGGCTGCTGACATCTTCCAAAATTATATTCTTAATTGTGGCATTCTTTTGCATCACAATGAAGCTGCCCAGCCTTCTTAGTAGACTGCCTTTCTCCTCCCCCTGCCAGGGCTCCAGCTCCCTGCAGAAGAAAGGAGTGAGTTTTGCATTTTGCACACTTACTATCATGAACATAATTAGTGAGAAATATTAATTAGAAACACAAGACCACCCTGGAGATCCAGCAGAATATTTGAAGCAATGGATTTGGCTGTTCTCATTTGTTTTTCTAAAGCTAGTCCTGAGCCCTGAAATCCTGCAGCTGCTATTTTACCAGGGCAAGCTTCTATTTCTTGATATTGTTTGCAACAATTTATAAGTGCTTACTGGAGCGGTGCTGTCTTGCTTTGGCTTGTAACCCACAACACAATATTTCACTCTTGAGATGTTACATCCATTTGTCATAGTAAATGTGTGTGCATGTGTGTATGTGTGTGCTTGTGTGTGTTTGTGTGTTTATACTCTGGGAAAGAGCAGCGTTTTCCTTATATAAATAACAGTATTCTGGGGGAAAATGTACACTGAGCCATTTCCCAGAAAACCACTGCAAACACATTTTGGGCTCACTGTAGATAGACTCTCTAATTGCTTTGAATTTACTTTAGTACTTTACTGGGGATTGCTTTGAGGTGATTATGAAAGACTAAGGAGACTTCTGCAAGGAGAATTTAGAAAGAAAATACTTAGGAGACATTCTATTTTTCAGGTTTCTGTGTGAGTGAGCCTCCAGTTGCTGATGAGTGACAGTGACACCCCTTCCACGAGAACAGTGGGGCTGGGGTCTTCCTCAGAGACTCTTATTTTGGTATGATAAGTTCAGCTGTGTCCTGGCTGCCCTGCTCTTCCATTGCCTGGGAACCTCTGTCGCTCTTACTTCCTGGCTGCTGGAGAGCTGTTTAGCATTCATGCTTGTACTTGGGAAGGCAGTTCTGTGCACAGCCTGCATTCTCTTCTGCTCTGCCCAGTGCGCTCATTGGCCGTCTGGGATTCCCATCATTCAGTGCCCACAATATGTTGGCTGGATGCCTCTCCCCGCCCCCAATCTTTCAGTCAGCTTTAAATAAGGAGATTACTCCTATGTTTGGGAAAAGACCCTTTCAGGTTCTCACTCCACTGCAAGCTTTCTGTGTGGGCTTGACTGTGGCATCTGAGCCTTCTAGGATTCTGTTTTTATTTAATTGCTAAACGTAAGGCTTCTCTCAGCTACTGATTATAGTAGATGTGTGCATCTTGGGTGTCAGAAATCTGACTCAGTGAGATAGAATGTTTGAAAGCTTATCTCTCCCTGTTTTGCCTTCCTCAAGAGGAAAGGCCAATGACCTAATTGAGTAATGAAAATGGACAAGAGGCCTCAGGGTGCACTGTAAGAGCAGGGATTTGGATTCAAGCAGACCTGGCTGCAAGCCAGCTCTACAACTGAAGAGCTCCGTTGCCTGGGGCCCCTCCCCTCTCTGAGCCTCCATTCCCTTTATGAAGCAGGACCACAATGCCTGCTTAATGGAAATTAAATGGGAAAATATTGGTGAAAGTTATAAACATAGTGCCTGGCATACATAGGCTCTCAAGGAAGGTTAATGCTTATCTGGTATTCTGTTCCATCCTCTTTAAGGGGAGGACATGCCCAAACTGACTCATAAAACAAGCTAAAATCAGTAGCCAGGACGAGAAGGCAATGAATGGGTATAAGGAAAAAAGGGGGAGCCATCTGACTTCATGATGGTAGAGAATTTTGCTCTCTGGAAGGCAGCTGAGAAAAGATGAGGTGTGTATCTTCCTCCTGGTCTGCCACAGGGTTTTTTAAAGATACTGAATGAGACCACAACTATAATACTAACCACTGTTTATTGAGTCCAGCAGTGGGTTTGTTAAGTGATGTACACGCACCAGCTCTAATCCTGACATCAGCTTGCTGTTGCATTTTATAAAGAGATAGTCACAAAGTCAGATATCTAAGAAAACATAGGGGTCAGGTTTGAATGGTTTGATTCTATATCCATGATTCCTGATCTGTCAAATATAGGCTAGAAAAGCACAGTGGTCTTTAAGTGAACAACACAGTTGACCTTTTTGCTTAATATGGGTGCTTTACCTAAAATAAGTTCTCATCTAAATGGTGATTCACCTTTGCATCCCCAACCTCTGGTGTATGGTAACTGCCCACTTAAGTGCTAAATAACTAAATAAACAAGGTTAAATCTAACTTAACTTAATCACCAAAATAAACTCACACCTCACCTGAGGAAAGAGCCAGACTCTGTATCCCCAGGAGAGCCTCCTGGTAGGTAGAACACAGCGCCATCATCCAGAGCTCAGGGGCAAGAAATGAAGGTTGACTTCCCATCACAGAAGGAAGAGAATTTTCCACAAACCTCCATTTTTGGAATTGGATTTTTACTTGCTTGCCAGAGTTAGTTGTCACAGAGGGACACTGGAGAACTTTCAGAGAGCAGGTGGTAGAACTTGAATCATATCCTCCTCTGTGCTCAGACCTCACAGACCCATAGCAGCAAGCATGAAGTTAGTCAGGAGCCTTGCTTTGGGAACCAGTATTCCTATCAAAATCCTGTTGACAGTTGATCCACATGCACTTTGTGGGACACTGTTCCATAGAGCCAGTGCAGAGTGGGCTCTTGGAGCCACTTTTATTTTCTTGCCAGCAAGTTGGGACATTTTAAAACAGAAAAGTAAGTGAGGCAAGGGAAAGGAAAGTTATCTCTATTGAACAGTATTCTGTTCAGGGCACCATCTTGGGCATGTTTAATAAAATAAGTCATGAAATATTCAGAAATCAAAGGCATTTTTGTACACCAACAATGAAATATCAGAAACAGAAATCAGGAAAAAAATCCCATTTGATACAGCAACAAGAAAAATAAAATACTTAGGAATAAACCTAACCAAGGAGGTAAAAGACCTATACTCAGAAAACTACACAACGCTGAAGAAAGAAATTAAGGAAAACACAAACAAATGGAAGAAGGTCCCATGCTCATGAATTAGAAGAATTAACATCATCAAAATGTCCATACTACTCAAAGCAATTTCTAAATTCAGTGCAATCCCTATTAAACTACCAATGGCATATTTCACAGATATAGAACATACATTTCAGAAATTTATATGGAACCATAAATGACCCCAAATAGCTGTAGAAATTTTGAGAAAGAAGAACAAAGCAGGAGGGATCACAATACCTGATATCAAACTGTATTACAAGGCCATTGTAATCAAAACAGCCTGGTACTGGCATAAAAACAGGCACATAGACCAATGGAACAGAACAGAGAGCCCAGAAATAAACCCAAGTCT
>CM052542.1:37043597-37073986 GCA_028533065.1 Trachops cirrhosus | reverse complement strand
TTTTTTTCAATGATCATTAGTTCATCTTCCATATTATTAATGTAAACCCTATAAACATAATGTTTAATAACTGTATAATATTCTAACCAATAGCTGTCTCTTGTAATTATTCTTTCCCTCCTTTTTTATTCTCCTTCTCCTCCTTCTACTACTGGTACTTATTTACAGCTTATCTTTATTGAGAGCTTGCAATGTGTTAGACTCTGAGTTAAATTCTTCCTTGTAAAATCTCCTTCAATCCTCATAATAACTCTATGAAGTGGATTCTCCTATTATCCCTTTGTAAAGACAAATGTAGAGATGAGGAATCTAATGTACAAAAGGTTAAATAATTTACCTAGGATAACACAGCTATTAAGAAGTAGTGGTAATTTTTGGTTTTCTCTGTTTTTAGAATTGAAGTTCTTAACCACTGCCACAATTTTATTGTCAAGTACCTAGGTTGATTCCAATCTTTCCTTGTAATATCATCCTTGTATTCTGTGTATGCATGTGTGTAGTTACTTTTGATTAGTTTTGTAAAAGAGATTTACAGAAGAGGAATGACTAAGTAAAAGGGTATGAATATTTTTCAGACTCTTAACATTTGCACTCAAATTGCTTTCCAAAAGTTCTGTCCACTTACATTTCTGCCACCAGTGTATGAGAGTGCTCATTTCATTACACATTTGTCAGAAATGAAAATGGAGACAAAAATAGAAGCGAATGACCCTCTATGACTAACATTTCAGACAGGTACAGTATCAGAGTTCTGGAGCCCCTGGTTAGAATAGGTCTATGAGGGTCTTGGGGAAGGCAGAGAGAAATGTAGCTTAGGATGGGGGTGAGATTGTGTGTTAAAAACATTTAGAATCAGACTATTTGGGTTTGAGAACCTTCTCTACCAATTGCTAAGTGTCAGCTCTGAGATTTCAGTCTCCCTGTTTAACTTACTTCATTTATTCCAATTGTAGGGTGGGGGCATGGGTAGAATGGGGTTATGAAAGGCCTTGGGAAAGTGGGATTATTGAACTAGGCCTTAGATGTTGGGATAGGATTTCAGTTGGTGAGGAGGTAGCAGAAGGGCATTCTGATTAGGGGTGATTCCTGAACCACAACCTAGAATCCATGGCTTGTTTGGGGACAATGGGAGCGATGAATACCCACAGAATGGGGCAGTGGCTAGAGTTAGCATGGCAAGCTTGGGTAGGATGTTGAGAACCTTAAATATTCCAGGGAGTTTGAACTTGATTTAGGGATAACAAAACTCAGTGCTTCTGAGGTAAGCAGCTTGATCAGATTTGTACTTTTAGGAGACATCTCTGAGTAAATAGAAAACTAGAGAATAAATGGACAGAGAGGCACTAGTCAGGCAAAGTCAAAATAATCAAGGCAAGATATGAACAAGTCCAAACTTTTAGTTCAGAGAATAAGGTAACTGTGGCTATAATAGAAGTATATACACTTTAAGGGGAGCCCAGCAGAGGGATTAATCAATTTCCACCCACAGTAGGAGTCAAGAGAAAGAACTGAGAGAACTAACATGTATGGAGTGCACACACAGCCACCTTGCAAGGAGGGTAAACTTATCCCCATTTTACAAGTGAGTGAAATGAGACCCAGGTGTGTCAATCAACCTGCTCAATGTTATGCGGATAGAAAGTGAAAATGTTGAAGTTACAGCCAAGTGTATCAGACCCCAAATCCCAATCCACTCCACTACCTGTCAAGGCATCTTGCAAGAGGTGGCCTTTCAGTGGAACCTTAGAGAAAGCACAGTCTTTCTTCAAATGGACAATGATGGATGAAGAAAATTCCAGGCAGGGAAAACAACCTGGTGAGAGTTTGTGCAGACCTACTTTCAGGGGTATGTATACACTAGATTTAGTGCTCAGTTTGCTAGTTGTTTATCATGTATCAAGCCTTAGTCTTAGTGCTTAACACTTACTGGATCTTTGCATCTTGCCTACAGCTGACATGTAGGTATTCATTATCATGCCCACTTTGGAGATGATCACATTGAAGACATGTAGCAATTAATTCAATTGTCCAAATTCATACAGCTAGTGAGTGGCAGAGCCAACATTTCTCCTCAAATGTCCTAGTTCCTGAGCTCTTAACCACTTTGCAGCATGGCCCCATAAGCACAGTGTGGAGGCTAGGAGCCATTCTTCCCTGGCCCCAAAGTGGAAGGACTCTGGAGTAAATCTATTGTTTTTAATTCCCCTGAAAAGGATATGAATGGCTTTGATGAGGACAGAGGTCAACCAGGAAGACCTGGGTATCACTCTATAAGTGTTTTTAAGCGAGTGTGACCATAATGACAGCTGTCGTTTCTAGAACTATACTGTCAACCAGGCCCTGTGTAGGATGTTCCATAGCTCTTCTTTCCTGGGCAGACCCTGCTGGATGTGTTGCACCAGGGGAATAAAGACTGGCCAGGGCAAAGAATGCTGGTGTGGAAATGGAGGGAGAGATAAGTATCATAAACCATGCTAAGAATGTGGGCCTTGTCTTTAGGGCAGTGGGAATCCAAGGAAGGCTTTGAAGCCAGTGACTGATAAAATCCTGTTGAGAGTTCAAACCTATCTTAGGTGATTGTTTAGCAGAGGAAAGGGAGACTGATTTAGGGAGTGTTAGGAGACCAGAGGCAGGAGATTGGGGTAATCCAGATTACCTGATAAGGGTCTAGACTGAAAGAGTGGCAATGGGAATGGGGAAAAAGGAACAAATTCAAGAATAATGATAGGCTCAATAAGACTTAGTGTCTAATTGCATGTGAAGAGCACAAGAAGGCAGCATTAGGGATGGTACCCGCTGTCTGTTTTATCTTACTGGGATCCAAGGATTACTTATCTTCTTGATTGGCTGGAAAACTGTATCTTTATAAAGAAAGTATATCTAATGTTGAGTCCAGGAGCA
The DNA here is from genome assembly GCA_028533065.1 of Trachops cirrhosus. Taxonomy (NCBI): domain Eukaryota; kingdom Metazoa; phylum Chordata; class Mammalia; order Chiroptera; family Phyllostomidae; genus Trachops; species Trachops cirrhosus. The sequence goes on along the minus strand of CM052542.1, from coordinate 37,071,085 downwards.
ATACACATTTTTTTTCTGTGCAGAGAAAGCTAAAAGTGTCAGTGATATGCATGAATAATAAAAATCCAGATTCCTCTCACCTCTCCCCACTTAACGAGAAAAATTATTTTGCTCATAACTTTGATGAGCTTGATGACTGTTTAGAATCATCCCAAGCACACAAACTGCCCAGGCACTGGGGAAATTATTAATACTTTACTGGTGGACTTGGTTGAGCAAACACAATAAAAACAGGCTTGGTGTCATTGCATGCTGGAAAAGCAGATGGCAGTCGGAAGCAAAGCTGCATCCGGCAGTTTGAAATTTCAAATTACATCAATTTGAAGCTTTGCTCATGCCTCAGGCAAGATTTCCCCTCAAATGAAGGAGGTGGAGGGGGGCGAACCCTTTATTCCTGGGCTGGTTTGCAGAGGCTGCTGAATAGTGTCCTGCTTTGTATGACGCTGGATGGCCCCAGAGCTGAAAGGGAGATGGGTTACTTCTGTCCCAAGTTCCAGAGTATAAACCTGGAATGAAAAACCAGAGAAGTCCCTAGCTCTCTAGGATCTCATCAGCCCTAGCTCTCTATTCTTTCACATTCTGTTCTCTCAGTCTCAGGTAAATGTTCCCTTTTTATTCCTCCCTCTCAACCTAGGTAACTTCTATCCTTTAGGACACAGATCATACACTACTTGCTTCAATTTACATATGACTTTGTCAGCCTGGCAAAGTCTCCTGCCCTCCCTTCTGTATCCTTTTCACTGTGTTGCTTTCTCTCATAATACTTACCATCTTGGATTGCAAGATATACTTTGGTGATTGGAGGCTGTGAGCTCTTTAGAGCTGGGACTGGACCAATCTTCAGCACACCAATTATAGTACCTATAATATAGTAGACAATTAATAAATGGTAGTTTTGTTATAATAATAATTACTGGATAAAGACTAGCTTATGCTGTATTTGTATATGCAGTGTATGCAATACACACAGAGAAAGGGTAGGCATGTAAATGTGCACATGATATCCAGTATAGAAGATGTGTGTGAAAGGAAGGTAGGTGTGGGGTATGGGCATGTATACAGGGGATTTGCACATTGGTTAGGTGTTAAAGTCAGCTAAAATTCTAGCTATCTATCAAGTTACAAGAGGGTCTTTTTCAAAGTATAAATTCTGGAGCCCCACTGCCTGGAAATTCATGGAACTAATAATTTTTTAAAGATCTTCACATATAATTCAGATTGCCAACCAAGATTGTGAGCCTTTAATTAAATTGATAAATATTTGCTGGTTGTATGCTAGCACTGTTGTAGATCCTGGAGACCTACTGGTGACCTAGACATAGTCACTGCCTTTGTGGTACTTGTATTTGTGGAGGGAGGTGAGGTATAAGAAGCAAATAAATCAATGACTACCCAGAGGACTTTAAAATGGTACTGTTGTTAAGGAAATAAAATAGGACTTCCAGTCAAGGTGTAGGTGTAGGTAGACATGCTTCACCTCCTTATGCAACCACAAAAAGAATTACAACTAAATTTCAAAATAAATAACACCCAAAACTGTCAGAAAATCGAACTGTGTAGAAGTCTAACAGCTAAGGATTTAAAGAAGCCACAATCATCCAGAAGGGTAGGAGGGTTGGAGATGTGGAAACAGGGCAGAGAGGCAAGGAGACACAGTGTGGTGCAGAGAGGTGGCAGTGACAGCAGGTGGTCCCACATTCACATGCAGTGGGTAAAAATCAGGAGGGATACCTTGGGAGCAAGTGATCCAGGTCCCAGGCCAGAATTCACAGCCCAGAGTTCCATAACTTCTTGCTGTACAAACCAGTTGGGGCTGGGGCATCGGAAAAACTGCTGGGTTTTTAGGAAACTTCACTTAAAGGGCCCACACTGACTTAAAACATACACAAACCCACCCATTCTGGGATTCAACACCAGGGCAACAGCTGGAAGGGCTCCAGTTGCATACAGGGAGTGAGTGAAGTGACTGGAAATGGGGTGAGTGTTGGGCAAACCCCAGAAGCCAGGCAGTGGCATAGAACCCTCTATGCCCCCCTACAGAGCCACAATGTGATGGAGTAGGTTGTCCCATACTGGCAATTACCTAAGGTTCTACCCCACACAATTTACAGGTTTGTTTTGCAGAGAGTCAAAGCAGCTCTACCAGAAGCAAACACAGGGAGGCTGACAAATTGAAGAGGCTGACAAAAAGAAATATGGCCCAAATGAAAGAACAGAACAAAACCCCAGAAAAACGAACTAAACTGAATGGAGATAGCCAACCTATCAGATACAGAGTTCAAAACACTGGTGATCAAGATGCTCAGAGAACTCACTGAGTATGGCAAAAACATAAAGGAAGAAATGAAGGTTACACTAAGTGAAATACAGAAAAATCTACAGGGAACCAAGAGTGAAGGGAAGGAAGCTGGGATTCAAATCAACAATTTGGGACATAAGGAAGAAATAAACATTTAATCAGAACAGAAAGAAGAAACAAGAATTTTAAAAAATAAGGAGAGTATAAGAAGACTGTGGGACATCTCCAAATGTGCCAACATCTGAATCACAGGGATGCCAGAAGGAGAAAAGGAAGAGCAAGAAATTGAAAACTTATTTGAAAAAATAGTCCTGGCTGTTGTGGCTCAGTGGATTGAGTGCCAGCCTAAGAACTAAATGGTCACCAGTTCAATTCCCAGTCAAGGCATATCTTGGACTTTGGGTCAGATCCCCAGTGGGGAGCATGTGAGAGGCAACCGATCAATGTATCTCTTACACATTGATGTTTCTCTCCCTCTTTTTCTCCCTTCCTTACACTCTCCCTAAAAGTAAATAAAGTGTTTTTAAAAAAGAAAAAAATGATGAAAGAAAGCTTTCCTAATTTGATAAAGGAAATAGACACACAAGTCCAGAAAGCCCAGAGAGTCCCAAACAAGTTGGACCCAAAGAGGACCACACAGACACATCAAAATTAAAACGCCAAAGTTTAAAGATAAAGAGAGAATCTTAAAAGCAGCAAGAAAAAAGCAGAGAGTTACATACAAAGGAGTTTCCATAAGACTGTCAGCAGATTTCTTACAAGAAACTTTGTAGGCAAGAAGGGACCAGCAAGAAGCATTCAAAGTGATGAAAAGCAAGGACCTACAACCTAGATTAATCTATCCAGCAAAAGTATCATTAGCAAAGGTATCATTTAGAATGGAAGGACAGATGAAGTGCTTTCCAGACAAGGTAAAGATAAAGGAGTTCATCATCACCAAGCCATTATTACATGAAATGTTAAAAGAACTTATTTGAGAAAAAGAAGATCAAAACTATGAACATTAAAAAGGCAACACATTCACAACTATCAATTGAATCTTAAAAAAAGACACAGAAACAAACTAAGCAAACAACCAGAACAGGAACAGAATCATAAGTATGGAGATCATTTGGAGGGTTATCAGCTGGGAGGAAGCAAGGGGAGAATGGGGGGAAAGGTGCAGGGATTAAAAAAGCATAGTTGGTTGGTACAAAATAGACGGGAGGATGTTAAGAACAGTATAGGAAATAGAGAAGCCAAATAACTTACATGCAAAACACATGAACAAGAACTGAGGGGATTGCTGGAGGGAAGGGGGTACCAGGAAGAGGGGGGCAAAAGGGAGAAAATTGGAACAACAGTAATAACATAATAAAGTATACTTAAAAAAATCAATAAATAAATTTTTAAAAATAGTCATGGGAATGTAAAGTACAGCATCGGGATTATAGTCAATAATATTGTACTGTGTTGGCCAAAAAGCCTGTATGATTTTCTCCATAATATAAAAGATACATTTTCATTTTCATCAATAACTTTATTGACTTGGATATTTTGAGTATCTCAGCTGTCTCCCACGTGGTATAACATCTATTGTCCTCAGTTAATGTCTTGATTTGATTGCTATCAACTTGAACTGGTCTACCCACTGTGCCTTTCTTGAAATAACAAAGTATAATATGCCAAAAATATTGCATATTTTCTTCCATCTTCAATATTAAAATGGCTACTCAAAAATTCACTACTCTTGATAAGTTCTTTTTAAAAAATGCACTCTGATTTGACAGCTGTCACAATACAATCTAACAAAATTGTTTCGAATGAAGTTAAAGACAACTAAGCACTACTGGAGCCATCTTATGGGAAAAAAACAGACAAATATTTTGGTGAACCCAATAATAACTATGTATGGTGTCAGATGGGTACTGGAAATATTAGGGGGAACACTTTGTAAATTATATGATTGTCTAACCACTAAGCTGTACACCTGAAACTAATACACAAAAATACTGAATGTAAACTGTAATTAAAAATAAAATAAATTAGGTAATGGCATAGGCAATGGTTGGAGTGGTCAGGGAAGTTCTCTTTGAGGATGGGACATTTGAGCTGAGATCTAAATCATGTGAAGGGAACAGTCAGATGAATACCCGGGGATGAGACTTTGCAGTAGTGGGAACTGGGAATGCGATGCCCCTGAGCCAAAAATGAGCTTGGCATATTTTGTGAGCAAAAAGAGGTGAGTGTGCCTGGATTGTGAAAAATGAAGAGATAGAGTGGAATAAATGAAGTTAGAGAGAATGGCAGTGAGGTCAGATTATACAGGATATTGTAGGAAGGGCAAGAAAATTTATTTGGAATAATTGAGAAACCACGTGGGAAGGATTTAAAGTAAGGGGGTAAAGTGGTCCCATTGAGGATTTTAAAAAGACCACGTTGGGTTGCTTGAAGAAGCTGTTGTAGGAATGCAGGAATGGTAGTGGAGAGACTGATGGCCAGTATAACGGTCTGAGAAAGAAATGGTAATGACTTGGAGGACAATGGTAGCAAGGGAGGTGGAGAGAAGTGAACGGACTGGGGAGAGTGTAGAGGTGGAGCTGGCAGGATGTCTTCTTCATGGACTATGTAGGGTTGAGGGAAAAGGGAAACTGAAGATAACACCCAGGTTTTAGAGTGACTAGATGGAGTGTGATGCCATGTTGTAGGAGATGTATAAGAGGTTATTTGGGAAATGTGTTTATTGTGTAGTAGGCTTTGTGCATTTAAAGTTAAAGTCCATTTGATACACCTGCACAGTGTGTGTGTGTAGAATGTACATTTAGGAAACATATATTGTAGTCATGTCCTGAGGCTGCTACAAAAAATTATGACAAACTTGGTGGCTTAAAACAACAGAAATGTATTCTCTCAACAGTGTTTGTGGGTGAAAGTCTGAAATCAGTTTCTCTGATTGGAAATCAAGGTGTTGGCAGGGCCATGCTCCCTCTAGAGACATCAGGGGAGAAATCTATTCCTTCTCTCTTCCTGTGGCAGCTGGCACTCCTTGGCTTGGGGCCACACTGCCCTAGGCTTCAAGGCCAGCAACTTCAAATCTCTCTGCTCTGTCTTAACATCATCTTCTGTTGTGTGTGTGTGAATGTGTGTATGTGTAAGAAATCTCTCTCTGCTCCCTCCTATTAGGCTTTACGTGATTGCAGCATTTAGGGACTACATGGATAACCAGAATAATCTCCCCATATGAAGATACCTAACTTAATTACATCAGCAAAGACCCCTTTTGCGAATAAAGGCAACATTTGCAGGTTCCTTGGATGAGGACCTGTGTACAGTGAAGTGTGCAGATTACAGCTCAGTGGTGTGCAGGTATGTGTGTGCATACACTCAGGTCACATGTATACCTGGCTTTCTAGGGTTGTATGTTGTGAATGTGAGGACCTCTCTGTGTGGGGCGTACCTCTCCGGTGTCCCCACACCAAGAGACTCTGCCAGTCATATGGTTGCTGCTGAGAAAGTGTTTATGAACAACATAGTTCTGTCTTGCTTACCCTGAAAATCCACGTTAGCATTAGATTCTGAAGCCATCCCAAAAGGAGTCCTCCTGTTTTGACTGTATAACTGGTTATATTTTTATCATTTGGATTGTCTATTTTAGTTTTGAAAATGTTTTAGCTTTGTTTCCCAATGCCTATAAGTTTATGAAGCTCCCCTTCAAGGTAAAAACATGATGTGCCCTCCCCCTACTTATCACAAGAATAGTTGTACATGCTTAGTGTCCATTGACTGAGGACTGTACACTAACAAAAAGTTAATATGAGTTTCCTTATGCTTTTGAATAAATGTTTATTTTATTAATTAATCTCAATGGCATTTACCTACATTTAAAAAATTCTGCTATCGGGCCCTGGCTGGTATGGCTCAGTGGATTGAGCACTGTACTGCAAAGCAAAGGGTCGCTGGTTCAATTCCCTGTCAGAGCACATGCCTGGGTTGCAGGCCAGGTCCCCAGTGGGGGCCAGGTGAGAGGCAACCACACATTGATGTTTCTCTCCCTCTCTTTCTCCCTCCCTTCCCCTCTCTCTAAAAATAAATAAATAAAATCTTTATAAGAAATACTGCTATCTGGATGTACATGGCATTGTTTTTAGGTGATAGGTAATGTTTGGTATGTATATATGTCCATGACACTTTGAAATAACTCAAAGAACCCTTGGGGAATCTGTATTTGCAGTTTGGGAGATATTATAGTGGAAATGAGATTCACAGACTGGTGTTCCACACACCTAATTGACCAGCAGGCAAGTCTGCATTGGCTAGCAGATTATTATTACTGCATAATTAAAATGTAATGCCTTCGGTAGAACCCATACTCTCTTGTGAGTTCTAGTTACACCATTCACAATTTTACTAAACCTGCATGCCCCACTCCTTTCTAATCCAGTTGGCCCTGGAAGACGTATGGTTTGTGATCCCTGATATAAATGCAGTGATCTACATTGGTGAAGTATGATGATAATCTCTGATCTCATTTTGGCTTCATAACCCTACCACCACCCTGAATTGGAGATAAGGTATCATTTCTATCTTAAAGATAAGTTAATTGAGACTCAATAGTTTTAACAATTTGCCCTGTGTCATCCAGCTAGTAAGTGGAATTGCTGTGGCTGGAATCTAAGAGGCTTTTTCCCTCACACTACACTCTCTTACAATTTGCCTGAACTCCAGATAAGCCAGATATTACTGTCAATGGATAGCCATCAAAATCCAATCTGAGGAAATAGTAGTAAATAACTGACCACAAACAAAAGCAAGGGAGGAAATCTGCTTATTTCAGTTCAAGACACTGAAAAGTGGCAGTAAATAATGTACAAGAAAGCAGATAATGGAGTTTGTAAACAATAGAGCAATTCTCTACATGTAAGGAAAAAGCAGAGGTTATTGAAGGCAGAGAGCAAACAGCAGAAACAACACAACTGAAGAAGCCAGAGAAAATTGAAACCTTGACTTGTGCCTGAACAAAGCCACCTCTCACAGTATATGTTCTGTTCTGTTTTGTTTTTTCAACTTCAAATAGTGTTGCTCATCATATAATATCCATTTCTTTGTATTGCCATCATGAGAATTAAACAGAATCATGGAGGCAAAAATATTCTGCAAATAATACAATGAATAATAACTCTAATCTGAAGCCTAGGAGGCTTTCATATAAATATTTTTTCTCCATGGGGAATTAATATTTAATCTATGTGGTCATTGAAGTTTTTCTTGTTTCTCATAGAATATTGGGAGTTTATTATTAGGTCCTGGATGTCTGAGGCAGACCTTAAGACAAAAGTAAGTTGAAACTTGCACAGTGAGTTTCCATAAAGACCACTGGTCCAGGTATCTAATATATCCAAGTTTCAGATGAATAAAATATTGCAAATGTTTACATTAGGTAGTTAGATTCTGGGGGTGGGGGTTGAATTTGAAACTGTTGGAACTGATGTGACGAACCACCATAGAATGGGTGGCTTAAACAACAAACATTCATTTCTCAGTTCTTGAGGCTGGGAAGTTCAAGATTGAGGCAGTGGCAGAAACATTGTCTGGTGATGGCTCACTTCCTGGTTCATAGAAGGTTCATCTTGTTGTGTCCTCACAGGTCTGAAGGAGTGAGAAAGCTCTCTGTAATCTCTTCTATACGTGTACTAATCCGATTCATGTGTGCTCTGCCCTCACTGCTAATCACCTGCTAAAGACCCCACCTCCAATTACCATCACAGTAAGCATGGGGCTCCAACATATGAATTTTGGGGGATACAACATTCAGTCTATAGCAGTGACTATGGTCTTTGGATTTGAAAAGACTGTATTTCTTGCGCATGTTGAGTAAGCACCAGCTTTTTCCAGCATCTTCTGTGTAGTCTATTTATTGATTTTAGCTAAAATGCTCACCAAATATGACAAGTCACCAGCAATGACAGTTTTCCTCAAGTGCCATAGATATCCTTTTCTCATGCTCTGGTTTCTATATTTGATTGTGGCTTCAGAACATCTCGGTGAAAATCAGTGAGGGACATGGTGGAGTCTGTGTGTTGCACAGGTTTATGTGTTATCCCACCAACTAACTAAACCTCTGAAGGAGAGGAGCATCGGGGGGTTGTGATGTTCTCTGCCCATGCTCTTCTGACTGCTTCTGAGGCAAAGCTCTCTCACCTCTAGTTGGGACCTATTTTTCTTGGCACTGAGGACTTATTGACTATAACCACCAGAGCACAAAACTGATCTAAAATGGAAAGGGAGTAAACCCCCATTTTTTTCTAATCCAACCAGGCAGAAAGGTAACTAGAAAGAATTTTGGTCTCAGAGGTGCTCTCTATGATGATTGTTGATTTGATTGCAAGAATTAAAAGAGACAACATATTTTAAATACCTTATAATCTCATAAATAAAGAAGCAGTTTCTAACCTATCTTAGACTCCTATTTAACATTAAGAAATTTTGTGCTGTATGGTTATAGTTATACTTTGGCATCTTTTAGGTGAGAAAAGACGTGATACTATAAGCTACAATCTGTAATAGTGTCAACAATAAAAACTACAAATAAATAAAACAAAAAATAAATAAAAGCTACAATGAATAGCATAGAGCCATCTTACAATGGGGGAAAGAAGGGGAAGGATCAAGTCAAGGAACATGTATAAAGGACCCATGGACAAAGACAATTGGGGGAGGATTGAATGTGGGAGGTGTGTGGTGGGTAGGACAGGGGAGAGTAATAGGAGGAAATGGGGACAACTGTAATTGAACAACAATAAAGAAGAATTAAAAAATAAAATTAACTATATGTTAAGTGGATACAAAATCACATAAAGAAGCACATTAACATTTATGTAGCTGTACCTGTACATCTGAAAATTTTTAATTGACATATACCAACACATTGCATTTTCTTTTCTTTAACTTTATTTTTATTTTTATTATTGTTCAAGTACAGTTGTCTCCATTTTCATCCTACCACGCACCCCATCCCACCCATCCTCGCCTTCCACCCTCAAACCTACCCCCTTTGGCTTTGTCCGTATGTCCTTTACACATGTTCCTTGATGGTCCTTCCCATATTATCCCCATTACCCTTCTTTACAGACAATATTTGATGTATATACAGATTTGTGAACTCCTTGTAAAAATTTCTTGATTCTCCTGGGCTCTGTTGCCCATTGGTTGGGAAATACTGAATTCTTAAGGTATTTTTGATGATTATTTGTATGATGATTAGGAAACCAGATTTTTCAGTTTATTCCTCAGTTATTACAGATAAATAGGAATGATGAAAAAGGTTTAAGAACTTATAAGCATCACTTTTCGGCCTCTGATCACCCAGCAACTCAAAGGTATGATAATACATATAGTATTTGAAGGAGTTTTTAAGATGTATGGTCTTATGAGGCAGTGGAATAATTCAGAGAGACCTAGCTACACAAATGCTTGAGTTCCATTAATTCCAGTCTTTGTATCTTTGAGGGAATTAAGCTTTCTAAGTCTCAGTTTCCTGATTTTCCTAATTTGGGCATATAGATACCCACTTTACAGCAGTGTTGTAAAGCTCAGCATATGATAGGTATTTGACAAATAGAAGCTATATTTTAACCCAACCCCATTTTACAAATAAGAAAATAAGGGTCAGAAAGATTGAGACTTAAAGGACGCACATACATGCTAGCTAGTGATAGTGCAAAGCAAAGAGTTCCTGACTCATACACCTGTATTTTACTACAATTCTAAAATTTATGCTTTCTTCTCCCCACTCTTAAAACATTTATACCAATTTTCTAGGCTGGAATTGGCAATGAGCCAACATACAGGGGTTTGTTTTTAAAAGAGACAAGAGAAAAACTCACAGCATCTTTTACCCAGATTCTCAGAATGGTTTCCAGTTAGTGCTACTTTATCCCAGGAACTCAAACATTGGGTTTCCACTTCTCCTGCCTTCCCTGATTCTGTTATCACTTGGAAAGCCCTGTGGTCCACAGCTAATTAAAGAGGGATGGAAGAAAATTATACCTCTGTTGATGCTGTTGTTTTAATTTATCTCAAAAGCTTCTTAACAACAAGGCAACAAGCAGTGGACTAAGAGGGAGTTCTCTCTGACAGAGAGGGCACAAGAGACCCTAGAATGATTTCCATGAATCCACTATTATTTCATTAAGTGACTTTTACACTTTCTATTGTTATAGATTCACACACACACACACACACACACACACAGAGAGAAAGATAATCTTCTAGGATTTGTTGAGTCTTAGGAAAGCAGGAAGCCCCAGAAGAGAATAAAATACCATTTATATCATATATTTATTATATGCTTTGCATGATGTTTTTGCTCTCATCTCTTCATTTACTCCCCACAGCAAGCATGCATCCCATTTTATATAACAAAATACCAAAACTTTGTGGAGTTAAGATCACATAGCTAATTATTATCAGAGCTGAGATTCAGAATCATATTTTTATCATCATTATAACCAGTCATTATAATTATCATTCACCATCTTCATTAAAATGCCTAACATTTATTAAGCATTTACTACAGATTGGGCCCTCTTCTAAGTGCATTGAATATATTAATTTATTTAAATACACTTTATATGTGCCTCAACAGCTTATTTCTCATAAAAAATCCCTATAGCAGGTATTATTATCATCTGCAAAATTTCCCAAAGTGATGCAGCTGAGGGCCCAATTAGTTAAATTCTAGAAGCTGCACTCTTAGCTACACTACTCTGTCTGAATCCAAACCAGATACTTTCCAGCTCTATACTTTGCCTCACTAGGGCTTTCAGGACTGGGGTGTCTTTCAGGAGCCTCATGGAACCAAGTTAACACATCTGGAGAGTATGACCCAGTTCAGATATACCTGGGTTAAACTCCTCCCAGCTATTGTAACAGTAATCATCGCAGCCTTGGCTGTGGACAATGGTAGGTATGCTGTTCAGAATTAAACAGGTGAGCATTAGTAGGTTATCTGGTTTCCTTGGTGCTTAAAGGTGGTCTGCACCTAGAACAGTGCTAATTAACAGGAAATGGGCAAGGCATGAAGGAAGTCAGCACCTTGGACAGTGCCATGGCTTCCTAAACACTGCTAACTGCAATTGGCAGAGATTGCCCTGTTCTAAAGCTGAAACTTTAAAAGCTCTTAACATTCTTGCCCTGGATTCAAAACAGTGATGATTTATCTTTTGTGTGTACATAGTAACCTAAAGTAACAACAATGCATTATTTCTCATAATTTTGTGGGTTGGCTGAGCAGTTTCTCTTCTGGTTTTCCTGGGCTCATTCATGCAACTGCATTCAGCTGCAGGGTCAGCTAAACTGAAAACTTCAAGTTGGCTTCAGTCACATGGTTAGTAGTTGGTGCTGGATGCTAGCTGGATTGCCTCATTTCCTCTCCATGTGGTTATCCTACAGTAAGCCACACCATCTTCCTTGCCTGGTAGAAATAAGGCAACATTCTCCTCTTGAGACCTAGTCTGCAGAACCCATGAAAAGTCACTTCTCCCACATTCTAATGGTAAAAACAAATGTCAAGAGGTCAGAAAATAGACTCCACCACAATGAAACAAGCTGTAAAAATATTTGCAGCCATATTTAATTAATCACAGCCTCCTTAAAAAAACTGATCAAGCTATATCATAGTGAGAAAGACCAAAGTTCTTCCCTAACACTCAGTGCAATCCCACCCTAGCTCATTATCCATATAACGCTGCTGAATTTTGTTTGTACCTCTTGATACTAATTTATTTGTGCATTGATAAGCAATTATTCAAAATTATTTGTGAGACAGGCACAGTGCCAGTTTTCTAAATTCACATTAGTTTATCAAGTTATTACAAGAATCTATCCAATTTCATCATTCCCCTCAACCCTCATTTAAAGAATAAATCACTGAATCTCAGGAAGCTGAAGAAATTTGCGTCAGTATGCAGTCAGCACATGGCAGTCTTCCACTTTAGTAGTTTATTTATTACTGGCACTTAATCTGCTGCATTGCAGTTCTCCATTTACCTGCCTACTTTCCCTAAAGATTGTGATCTCCCTGTGGGCAAGACTGTGTATTTCTCCTGTGTGCATTACCAGTGCATTGAATGCTGCTAGAGATGATTTGAAAGTTCTCAGTAAATGTTGGATGGAGAGATGAATCAACTTCCCAATTGTGGACATTATGTCCTTTCCTGATGAATGTCTTCAGTTTATGTTATTTGAGCCCATGTGGCTGAGAATATCATTGGACATAATCAATAACATTTATCAAAAGCTTGTTAGATCCTGGAAACTGTTAGTAATTTTTAAAACTATCCTTTTAAAAACATATTTATTTATTTATTTTTAGAGAGAGGGGAAGGGAGGGAGAAAGAGAGGGTGAGAAACATGAATGTGTGGTTGCCCCTCACCTGACCCCCACTGGGGACCTGGCCAGCAACCCAGGACTGTGCCCTGACTGGGAATCAAAGCAGTGACCCTTTGATTTGCAGCCCATGCTCTATCCAATGAGCTACACCAGCCAGGGCTGTTAATAATTTTTTACATATTTATTTCATGTATTCTCACCATTTATGAGATAGGTACTGTCATTTGACTTTACATATGAGAAGCCAAGGTGTTAGAGAAGATGATTACATTCCTCACGGTGATACATTTGCTAGGAGACAGAGCAGAACTTGAACTCAGGACTGTCTGAATCCTAAGGTCATATGCTTGATGATTGAATTATTCAATTCACTCGACTTTGTTGCTTTTCTGCATTCTTTTCTGGAAGAAAAATTTACAAGGTCATGTGAAAGGAAACTTACATGAGCTAAAACCTCCCCATTCTCTACTGAATAAGATAGAAGGAAACTCAAAACTCTGTGTTCTGGCTCCAAACTACCTTTCTGGCCTTACTTCCTACTCAGCACATCTATAGATTCAATATTCTGATAACATTACTCACCCTTCTATGATGTGGCCACTGAGATCAAATATCTTTGCCTTTGCTGACAACATTCTCTCAATTTTTCACGCATTGAAAGTATTCTTAGTCTACATGACTAGCCAAAGTGACTTTTCTTTGGTAAAAGCATTTAAAAAAATTCTTTAGTTGCCATTAACCACCTATTGTCAATGTTTCTCCAGCAAATAATGTATGTTTTTGCTTAACCTGATTCCACCCCAGTTCACTATTTACATGACTGTCTTCCACTACAGTGCAAACTTCTTTCATATCTTTTTTTCAATAGGTGTGACATGTCTGCTAGGTCACAGGCACTATCCTATAGCCTAGGACTGTGGAAGTAACTAAGACATCAACCCTACTCTCAGGAAACTTATGGAGTTCAGCACAGAGAAGTCATTGAGTATTTTTGAGACTCAGTTATCAAAACTGCAAAAATAGTCAATAATATTGACCTCATAGGATTTCTGTGAAAATTAAATATATAATAAATGCCTATAATAAGAGCTCAATACATTTTAGCATTCTAAACTTCTCCCTAACTTAATTCCAGAAAGAATGTGTCTCAATTCAGACTACACAGTTGAACTGTGGCCTGGTGGTTCAAGTTTGTTGGAGTGTCATCCCATACACCAAAAGGTTGTGGGTTTGATCCCTGGTCAGGGCACATACAGGAGGTAACTGATGGATGTTTCTCTCTCTCACCTCTCTCTCTCTCTCTCTCTGTCTCTCTCTTTCTCTCTCCCCCTCTCCCTTCTCCCTCCCTCCCTCCCTCTCCCTCTTCCTCTCCCTCTCCCTTCCTCTCTCTCTAAAATGGATAAACATATCCTTTGGTGAGGACTTAAAAATTACATTGTTGGATGGATGGATGGATGAGTGAATGAATGAAGCAAGACAAGTGGAGTAAAATTCCAGGCCACAAGGCAAGAAAGCCCCTTCTTAGGGGCTCTGAGCCACAAAAGCCCTGGAAAATATCCTCTCCTGTTACCCCAAACCCCTCCCCAAAGACCATGTCACAGCTCCTCCCCTTCACAGGGGGCCCAAAACAGCTTGTTTTTCTCTTCTTTGTGTGTTGGGAATATGTGATTTTACTGTCAGCATGGTCTTTCTAATGAAAGGCAAATGGTGTCCAATGTGACTTGGAAAAAAAATGTACAAACAACAACAAAATTATATGTTCTTTTTTCCTGTAGTGTTCGCTGGGAGAATATGTGACTTGTTTGCTGTCAATACGGCTTATAATGACATGGTGCACAGAAGTACTGCCAAATGTGTGCGGCATTCATTATACACATGTATTAAATGTAATGCGATATGAGTTTGGCGGCAGAGCAGATGAGAGCTGCCCTGGGGCTAATTTGGAGTTACTGCACCTCTTCCCATGGATGATTAAGGGGGAAAGGGGAAGTGGGCAGTAGCATGGGTGTGTAGCAGGATGTCTAGAATATTCAGGACTGATTCTGGGCTAGGTTGAAAGAAAAATCTTAAGAGTTCAAAGGGTCCTCAAAGATATATCTTTTTTTTAGCAGCAATAATAAAAAATTATTATTAATCAATTCTTGAGTCCAAACTAAATTCCAGGCTTGTAAAAGTTCCTGGAAATAAGATGCTTCACTAGCCTTAAAGAAGTTCTCAAGCTACTAGTACAAAGAGAAGTAGAGAGAGAATGACAGTATGCTCTGATAAATGCACTAATAGCTATGGGCTAAGGTGAGTATAGAACTACATAAGAGAATAACTAAACCAGCCTAATGTTACTTCTCTGACATGTTTTCCCTGACCCCTCATATATGACCAGGTCATCCAGCTATATACTCTTATCACACCCTGGGCTTTTCCTTCATGGCATTTGATCATGGCCTAAAGTTAGCTGCATGTGAAATAATTTCATCAATGTCTCTCTGGTTTCTAGACTGTAAGCTCCATGAAGGCAGGGCATCATTGACTGTGCTTACCTTATGTCTCTAGCACCACAGTCTCTGGCACTTAGTTCATACTCCAAAAGATTTGCAGTTAAATAAATGGATAATAGGATAATGTTGTGTTGAGAATAATCTTGAAGGGAATGGAAGAAATAAGCCATGTAAATGGGTGAGGGTAAAGGTGAGCCAAAGGTGGGGGCATGCAGTGTATATAAAGGTATGTAAAACTACAGGAGTGAGAAAGTGCAGGATAACATTGAGAGAAAAGCAGTAAGAATGAACAGTTGGGATTCTTAACTGTATCATTCATATTTTCTCTAGCAAGGCAAAAAATTACATGACAGGCCAAATCTCACTGGTAGTATCTGTGAGAAAATACATAGGAAACACTGGACTCTTGATGCAAATGTAATTTGGGGGGTAGATGGAGGTAAACTAGATAGAAAAGGCACTAGCATGGCTGTTGAATCAAACCATGTTCAGAGAAGAGTGTAGCTAAAGAATGTTTAAGAAATTCTTCTCTTATGGTGAGATGATAATAGGAAGGGGCATATCCATTGCCCTATTGATGAAGCTTATTGAAGGAAATTGCTCCAATGGAACCAAATTGTTATGAATGAAATGGGCTATTGAATACACATTCCTACCCTTGAAAAAATAAGAGAAATAACGTTAACAATGACTAATGTTTTTTGAGTAGTCATTGTATACCAGCAAGGTACAGTGATAATTAGCTTCCATTCAATTAACTATTGAATGTGCAATCACATTCACAATACCATAAGGTAGTCACTATAAAGGGCCCACTTAAAGGTAACATAAGTTACCTTTAAGAAAGCAAACCTAGTGAGGTTAAGTAACTTGGTCAAGGTCATCTAACTAAGCAGAGGCATAGCCATGATTTAAATTGAGATCATTTGACTTCTGAATCCAATTATTTAACTACCATGTTTCTGAACCAGGCTTTAAGACAGCCATGACAGACTGAGACCCTCATTGTCTGGATTTCATTTTAAGCACACTTGGCTCCCTCACGCTATGAACTCAACATTAAGTAACAAACCTGCCTTGACCATCTATTGGCCTTTCAGTAAAATGAATTGGGTCCTAGTGCCAGTTCTTTATGGACTTTTGATGTGCTTGCTGTCATAACGACTCTCATGGATTTGGAGATTTGCAGATGTTTTAGGAAATGATTCTTGGAAATATTCAGCACAATAGGAGGGTGAGGGATTTGGTTGACCAGAGATGATGCTGGGGGGGTGGGTGAGTCAGATCATGGGAAGTCTGATGTGTCACAAGGGAGCTAACCTAATGGATGATTTCAAAAAGGAGGAAATTGAAAACTTCAAAGGTTAAGGGCTTTCCACAGTACTTTGTGAAAACTATGTATATATGTGTATATACATATACACACACATATGTAACATAAATACACACACTTAATATGTGTAATATATCTGCACATATAAGGGTGGGCAAAAGTAGGCTGATAGTTGTATTACAAATAAGTAATATAATAATTAATAAATAGTAATAGAATAAAGTGTGTTTTGTGTACTCACAATGGTAAACATAATTTTGCCCACCCCAGTATTATATATACACACACATACTATATACATATTAATATATTTTCATAATTAATGATAAATATTTAGAGAGATATTTACCTTGAATTATATCAGCTAACATTTATTGAACTCTTATGTACCTTCTATGCTATGTCTTCTCAAGCATTATGTCATTTAATCTTCATAACAACCTGAGGAAGTAAGGTTATTATTTTTATTCTTTCAATGTGGAAAACAGGCCTCAGAGAAGTTAGGCCACTTGCCAAGGCCACAGTGTCACTTACTAGCTAAGCCCATATTTCCTCATCTGTTCAGCTCCTCCAGGTGTGTTCCATTAACAGCCATGTGATTCTGTCTCTCTTGCCTGCCTCTACCTGTTTAGATAGCTCTGCAAACAGGTTCCTCTGTGAACTGGCTCCTCTGCAAGCTTCTGAAGGTCAAAGCTGGAGTCCATTCATTTGTGTCTCCATGGCTTAGCCCTGGCCCATGTCACTACCTTGAATGTTGGTGGAGTAACTGAAGGAATGCATTGCCTCAGTATACTGGTATGTTTAATGATGGAGCTGGACTAGAACCAGGCTCCCTAAGCAGAGCATGAAGGATCTCTGTTCACCTTCCAAACTTCTCTGTTCTCTGAAATCTAACACTTACAGGCAGTTCCTCTTTTTGAGCGAGTCACCAGATACTGTCCTGGGGCATCTTTTCACAGTAGTTTCTTAATATTTAACATGGGCATGAATTTCTCTTTTTGTGAGTTTGCTTCTCTCTCTTACTGGCCCATGGGCTCCTCAGGAGCTAAAAGGAGATAAAAGGATTTATATTTGTTGAGCTTGTAAAGCATGCCAAGTGCCACATCAAGGCCATCATGTGCATGAGTTTATTTATCTTCATGACAATTCTTAGAAACAGTTATTTTCTGCTTTTAGAGGGGAGCCAATTTGAGCTCAGAGAGTAATATGATCTGAGTGCTAATACACGGCAATCAAGGCAGAACTGGCATTTAAACCTGGGTCTTTCTGATGTCAATCTATGACGTGGACACTGACTTTCTCACCTTAGCCTAATCGCCACATGGCCTGGGCTTCCCCTGCCAGAGACACCAGCCCTCCCTCCTCTCCTACGTGCTCCCCCTGTATCAGGACCCAATGGCAGTGAGCCTGGCAGCATGGAGGGCTGCAACAAACATGCGCTCTGGCATCTCCTAATGCGGCTCAAGGTATGCCAGCAAGAGGAAGAACAGTTGGTGAACAGTTGGCGAATGGATATTTTTATGCAAGGGTTGCCTAGAGAAAGGAGGGGGAAGAGTGAAAAACTGTTTATAAAGAAGCCACAATTGATAAGGTCTTTGTTAGCTTTTTGGATTTAGATTTTCAAGTCCATTGCTTTGCATTTGAAAAGGAATAGAAAGGTCCCTAAGGAGCCAAGCTCCCCAGCTTCCAAAATGTGAAGGCATTTAAGAAACCCATCCAAGGCTGAGTGTGTTGAGGATTTTAATTATTTCAGCAAGGAGCTCAAAGATGCTCCAAATTCCTGTGGATAGCTTCTCTCCTGGATCATTTATACCATGGCTTATCCATGTGCTATCTTAAAAGTTATAGGATGACAAAGAGGAAAGAAAGGAAGAGAGCACCATGCATACATATCTGGGAGAGTTGTAGCCACTTTAATCCCTTGCCTACCATTTTGTTTCTTTCTCTGTACCTCAGTGTTCTCATCTGTAAAATGGGAATAATTGTATCCATCACAGTGTGTTATTGTGAGGATGTAAAATACACCCTTGAAACCTTAAAGCCGTTTTGAAATAAGAATATCGGTTCTTTTTTTAGAACAGTATTTTAAAAATAAAGGCCTCCATTTCCCTACCTCCTTTTATACATTAATTTATTCTGCCTGCAATTATAATACTTACAATAATAATAGCTGCAGTTTTTCCAGTGCTTAGAATATGCCAGAACTCTATTTTGATATATTTGATGCTTGCAATGGTTCTGTGAGGAAGGTCCCATTCTTCAACTGAAGTGGGAACTCAGAAAAGTTCAGAAGCATAGCCCAGGTCAGTAAGAAAATGCCTGACATTCAAAAACACTGGAGTGGACAAGTTGGTCTGGAGTGTGAGCACTAACCACTCTTTCATGTTCCAGAAGCCCCAGAGTCACCCAGAGAGCAGACACAGGGATAGGTATTCTGTTATAGCTTGAATTGTATCTTCCTCTTCCCCATACATGTTGAAGTCCTAACTTCCAGTACCTCAGAATGTGACCTTACTTGGAGATGGATTTCATAGAGTAATTGAATTAAAATGAGACCACATTAGAGTGGGCCCTAATTCAGTGTGACTGGTGTCCTTATAAAAAGGGGGTATTTGGTTATACAAATATATAGGAAGGGAAGAGACACAGGAAGAAGACAGTCCTCTACCAGCCAAGGAGAGAGGCCTGGAGCAGATCTTTCCCCAGAGACCCCAGAAAGAATCAGCCCTGCTATCACCTGATTTCAGACTTCTAGTCTCCAGAACTTTGAGACAATAAAATTCTGCTGCTTAAGCCAGCCAGCCAGTGGGTGACACTTTCTTGTTGTAGCCCTAGCAAACTAATGTATATTCTGGACCCCTTTTCTGGATGAGGCACCAGAAGAGGAAGGAACTAAGGTGGTGTGCTCCAGTTGGTAAGTGGGAATGCTGAGATTTGTACCCCATTCCCCCTTCCACTCCTGCACATGGACTGCTGGAAAGAAACTTCATTGGGGGCTGGAATTCCTCTTGGCTTTGTTTATTGTTGTGGGCCCAGCATTTATGAGGTCTGTCCAGAAAAATTACAGCCATTGTTAATATAATGAAAACGGTTTGAGTAGTATGAATGTGACTTGGCAGCCAAGGAAAGTGGACTGGAATGTGCATGTGTGAACAATGATGACTTCACTGTACTAGTCAGTGTGGGCAGGAGATGACATTGAGTGAGCATGTGTATTGTAATGCCATCGCATTATAAATGACTGAGTGAGCAAAACAATGAATCTGCATCAAATTTTGCATTAAGCTTGAATATTCCTGCACAGAAACTATTTGCATGATTCAGAAGGTTGCAGCTGTGTGCAACTGGTGACTGGCAACTTCATCATGATAATACTCCAACTCATGCATCATGTCTCTTGTAGAGTTTTTTGGTGAAACATCAAATCACCCAGGTGACTCCACCGCCCCTACAGCCCAGATTTGGTGCCCTGTGACTTCTGGCTTTTCTCAAAACTAAAATCACCTTTGAAAGGGAAGAGATTTCAGACCATTGATGAGATTCAGGAAAATACAATGGGCAGCTGATGGTGATTGGGAGAACTGTGTGAGGTTCCAAGGTGCCTACTTTGAAGGGGAATGAGGTATCATTGTCCTGTGTACAATGTTTTTTGTATTTTGTATCATCTTCAATAAATGCCTCTATTTTTTATACTGCATGGCTGGATACCTTCTAGACAGACCTCATATATCATATCATAAACTAAAACTTGTTAAAACAGTCAATGAATACTTTTCTACCAACTTATCTAGAGCATCACCACTAGGATAAGTGACTAAAAACAACCAAAAACAAAGGCGGGGGGATCACATTGGAACAAGAGGTTCAACAAATCATAGTAATTGTCACAATGAAGTGTTTCATATCTTATATCAGATACTTTTTAGCCAGACACAATTATGAACACGTTTTCAAATAAACTCATTGGAAGTCTTATTATACAGATTGGTATAAAACTCCAAGGCCCTGATTCTTACTTATATTTGGAAGCCATTGACTCACCTACCTTCCTTCCTCTCTGGTTTCTGCCTATAAAGTAGTGTAATTAAATGTTTTCTTTTCTGCCTCATCTACCATTCTTGGTTTTCCTTTACTGATTTTTTTCTCAGAAAAGCATTCTGCTTTTCTCTGTCTAGACTCACTCCTTTAGTAGCCCTATTCTGTCTTTGACTTTAAATTCTATCTATGTATTTGTAATACCCAAATTTATATCACCTGCCTAGACTTCTACACTGAACTCCAGACTTGTATATCCAAGTAACTACTTAATATTTTCTCATATCTATTTTGGTCAAACCTCATCTGAGTGAGGCTTACCTCATTTTTTATGGTTACATGAAGATAAACATACTGCAATCTCTTTATCCTGTCTGTTTTTTCTGAACTTCATGGTATGCTGGGTAACTTCTCTCAACTTAGTCGTCTCTCAACCATTCTCTACTCTGTACCCTCCCCAGGAGACTGACCTATATAAAATGCATCAGTGGGCTCCAGTGCCCTAAGGATGAAGTAGGGAGGGAGGAGAGTGAGGTCAGGGTATGTTTTTTGTTGTTCCCTCCCTGTGAGGTCACCTTGGACTGTCTGCATCTCAAATGTTACTAACCCTTTAATGGGAACTACTCTAAAGAACTCCCTCTCATTTAGTGTTCTGATAAGGCTTTCTCCCAACTCTTCCATTCCAGCCAGGGGTATTAACTGCCACTATTATTAGATCTGGGTTACTGCCCCATCCATCAAGGTTTCCTGCCCTTGCCTGCACCTCTACTAGTAGTCCTTAAGTTGTTCTCATTTAAATGTTTAACCAGTTTCTTGCTGGGACCTTGGCAGATACACCTGATGATGTATAAATGTTCTCCTGTTTTATTACATTTTATCTGTGGTGATCAGACCCGATATATTTCCTTCCTTTAGTATAATAGATTTTTTTCTCATCACTAATACTCAACTGAAGCCAAACTGACCCATTTGGTAATTGTGAATTAGACAATGACCAAGTGCCTTAACTCCCTGGTATTTCTCTGTCCACCAGATCTTGTGCACTTTTATGGGATTTATATGACTGATATAGATTGATGCACAGTAGGCATATAGCAAATACTAATTAATAATTCTTTTTTCTTCACCTTGGTGCATGTTTTTCTAGTTTCTTTTTCCTGCTTCATTTTGATTAATGCAATACCTTAATCTTCAGTGGAGCTTGTGAAGTAGCACAGTGTGTAATTTGCAGTTGGATAATTTCCTCATCAGTGGGAGTTGCTGTGCTGCTAATTTGGGCTGTATCCTCTATTTTAGTCCTTTGTCTCATTTGTAAAGAGCATACTGTATTGTTCCAACTTCCACAATTTTTTTATGAGACTGTACATCGTGACTGAAATTGAGACTAGAAAATCCATTCCACCCTAAGAGTTGTCGATTACAGAGCATGTATGCAAAAAGGCACCATCATTAGGGAAAATCTAAATGTACCAATTTCTGCATAGAGGGGTCTTACTCTGCTCTGGGGTATAGCTTTGATTTGCATTCATTGGAGGCACTGTGGAAAGGACTAGAAAAAGTCAGGTTAACTGGGACGTCAGCTGACTGATCTTCAGGGGTTTGAGTCCAGTTCATAACAAGCAATGGCCAATGGACCCGATCATGGGAATAGTTTAGACAGAGATGGCTCATGTGAGGTAAGAGAGGTTAAATCAGGAGGGAGAAGACCAGCCATAAACCTAAATGCAATCAGCACATCAAAAAGTCTAAAAGCTGGAACACTGAGTGCCAGAGTTCAAGCTAGAGGTGAGTATAGACCAGATTGTATATCCTAAAGTAGAGAGTATAAAAAACATCTTCAAACATAGAAGTGGTAGTGGCAAAATAAGGTGTGAATATAAACTGGTGCCTATTTGGGAACATAGTATATGCAAACAGTCATTGTGCCTCTCTACAGGAAGGTTTTTTGCGGTCCCACCAAGTTAAAGATCGAAAGTTAAGGACTATAAGTGGCATTTTTTCTTCTTTGAGCCCTAGGAATCATTCCAGTTAATAGGAAATGATGATCCCTGCCTTGTCTGTCACCCAGACCTATTGTAAGGATAAAAAGAGATAGTAGGCATGAATACATTTTATAAACCACAAAGCATTACTCAAAAGCAAGGATGACCCAGACATTTCACTATATAGAACTGAGCTCTTCTCAAAGAAATCACATCCCTTGTCAATTGGAGTCAGATCAATTCTGAACTCCATCTCCATGAAGGTTGTATTAATTGGGAGAGAAACTATACTCAAAGGAATTCAAACAGAAAAAAATTCAAGTGAAGTGAACTGCAGGAAAGTAGGTTTGTGGTTGGGCTTTCAGGACAACAGCAACTTGGTCTTCAAACA
Source organism: Trachops cirrhosus (assembly GCA_028533065.1). Classification (NCBI taxonomy): domain Eukaryota; kingdom Metazoa; phylum Chordata; class Mammalia; order Chiroptera; family Phyllostomidae; genus Trachops; species Trachops cirrhosus. The sequence goes on along the minus strand of CM052542.1, from coordinate 37,048,181 downwards.
CAAACCAACCTTGTTCAATGTGGAGTCTCTACTTCTTCCTATGGTTCAGCTGCACTGGGCTCGCATCATAGCCCAACTATCTCCTTGAGGATGAAGCATGGTCACTGCAGCTCCCAGATGGGCCACTTACTGCCTGGAAGGAATGGGCCCTCTTCCCTTTGTTCCATTTCAGAAAATCCCAAGAGAATTTGTGCTGGCTTGGGTAACATACTCATTCTATGACCCGGGCAAGGGGTACTATGGTTGGCTCTGCTACATGTTTCAGATCAAGGAAGAAGCCATTCCTCAACTATTCCTGGAAGGGAGGGTGCTGGAAGACAGAAAAACAGATGACCACAACAAGTATCTAATTAACACTACATCCTGTACACTAGGTTTTGAAGACCAAGACATCTGGACATTTTAGGATGGACCCCACTCCACTATTAGAAGTACTTCAGGAAGAAGGTTGGTTGATAGTGAATTAGTCTGGGTCCTGGTGGGGAACATGGTACACTCAGAAGGGGGATCTGAAGAGGCTTTAGAAAAGGGACTATTAACAGGGGTGTGAGAAGGGTTAAGAAAAACTAAAATGGAATGATAAAGTATCCAAATGCTATCATCAGTGGAAAGCCATTTCATTCCTAAGTCTTTAAGGGAAAGGATGGGAGTGTGTTATCTGAACCCACTGAGACATATAGCTATAGGAAGGGTCTGTAGACAAGAACTCTGGCCTTCATATAAGGACCCTGCCCTGCAACTGGCAGACCAATATGGAAGGAGCTGGGGTACAACAGCCTTTGCCCCTTTCCAGTTGCCTGTCCAATGCTATGCCTCTCCCACCTAGAAGTCAGAAGTCAAGGTGCTCTGCTTGATGCAGTTCTTAACATTTAGATTCCTAGGTACAGGGCACGGTGGAAAAGGATGAAAAGGTGATCTGGAAGGGTGAAGGGAAGACATGAAGCACAAGGGTACATCTGCTCTCTGTGGCTTAAAAGTATGATGGGATTTTAAGACTAAAGGGGGCCTTAGGCTCACTCAGACCAGAAATCACAAACTTGTCTATATCTGGCTTTCAATTGTGTTTTGCATGGCTGACACAGTTTTAAAGCCAAAAACCAAAAACCAAGTTAACAATAGGCAAAAAAAAAAAACAAATCTCAACATTAACATTCTTAAATTGAGGATGTACTTTTCAGTTTCCCTCAGTCATCATCATTCCCTGTGCTAATACCTGCCACTATATACATTCATATCTCCTTAAGTATATGTTGTGAGAACCTGTGATTAGAAAAGTCAACCTTCTTCATTTTTTTAGATGAAGAAACTGGGTCTAGAAAGGTAAACTTGTTTGCCCATGATTGTTCAGCTTTGGTGGGAATTCTGTCTCCACAGACAGAATTAGAAATATGTGAATAGGAGGAACAGATAAAATAGTTATTAGTCCCTACTTTCACATATGGGAGCTGTTGTCATTTGAAGTGAGGCTTATGCAAGGATTCCATTGCTCTGTGTGGTCCCAGGAGGTGGGACTAGAACAATGGGAAAGTAATTATGGTCAGTGAAAGTCAGGGCTCACAGACAGCTTTCAGTGTGGACCAGGCTACATCTATTCATTCTAGTTTCCCTTCTGTGCAGATGGTCCAATAATAGACAGTGAATTGCCACTCAGTGAGGATGCATTGGTCTCTGTCCTTGGAGCCCTCCTCTTTTCCCAAGTGAAGTTGATGCTGAGTTGAATTGGAATGAGAAAAATGGGTCATCTTGGCTCTTTTTCCTGGATTATCTTTAATTTTATCCCATCTCTTTGGGTGGCCTGAGGGTTTATTTTACCCTCTATACAGAAATTCTACCCTTCCTCTTATCAGAATCTAGAAGAGAAATGTCATCACTTTACCTTTATCTATTCCTCTCAGATACTTACCCACTTTTCCACTTAGATTAGTCTCTTCTCTGTTCCGACCATCATAGGCTCCTTTCTATCTCCACATATATTCTCAGGGTGTGGTTAGTTAGGATATTGGTTTGGTTGTAGTAATAGCTCAAATAGCAGTTACTTAACAAGAAGGTAGACACATTGCCTTCTCATGTAAAATTAGAGCTGTGGGGCTGTCCACATGGATAGGGTAGTTGAATTCCCCAAGGTCATCAGGAATACAGTTCGTTCTGTCCTATTGCTTCGTCATTCCCCATTGTCTCCATGATCAAAGATGGCTCTCCTTTACTGCATCATCATACCAGTTCTCATGAAGAGGGGAGAAGACATGCAGAACAAAGTCATCTTAGGACGTCATCTATGATACTTCTTGTCATATCCCTTCATCCGGAACTTAACTTATGTGGTCATGCCTGGTGACAAAGAAGGGTGGAAGTAGCTTCTAGCTGGATAGCCATAGGTTTGGTTAAGTCAAGGCAGGGGTGTATTAGTAAAAGAAGGAGGGAATGGGTGGATGCTGGGAGTGTGGTAGCACATGCACGTTGTGTTTTCTAGCCAGAAAGATCTCCTTTTGCCTACTATGAAACCAGTGCTCCTTCTCTTTTAGATACCAGTATAAATCTGCCCTTTCTTAAAGCTTCCCCATGAAAACCATCCTTCAAGACTATCTTTCGCATTTGCTAAGAGGACCAGGCTGAATGTCGTGCCTGTACCCAAGGACTACATGAAGAGGTGGTTCAAATGCTAACCCCACTGTCACCACCTTTGTTATTTATTGGGGATCTATTAAGTACCAGGTGCTGTGCTGTGTTATGAGCATCACCCCATTTAGTCATTTCAATCGCTCTATGAATTATACTGTTGTCCACTTGCTAGATGAAAAAACTCATGCTATATGAATTCACTTTTTGAAAGCTGTCAGGCCAGTATGTGCCAGATTCAGAATTCAAACACAAAAACCTTCTGGCTATGAGGTTTATTGCTCCTTGGATCACATTGCAACTTTTCTATAAAGAACCTTGCAGGAAGAAGCTTCACAGAACTGAAACAACTGGGTAACTCAGTGTTGAGACTGTGGTCAGACTAGTAATTTGAAAAAGATACACAAGGTAAAAAAAAATCCAGCTATCTTGTCCATTGTGCTAATTGAATTTCCAAAGGGAGTATACTGCATTTTAAAAAAATGAATCAAGCTACTCTTTCTCCATGATGTGTTTTAAGGAAGAAATAGAGAGGACTTATTTGTCCCTCCAGTTTTAATTCTTCCTTGACCCCTTCCACAATTTTCTCTTGAGGGAAAGGAGAAGATTGAAAACTGTGGTTATGTATGTAACTATTAAAATAGATGCTCTGCCTATAAAAATGAACTTGTGCCAGGGTCTAATAAATTACGTGCTAATATGCCAGCTCCCCAGTCTGCAGGGAAATTACAATCATTCTGATCAGAGTAGCATAATTCCAAGACTCTCTATTTGTTTGTTCCTTAACGCAGCACAGCTGAGGACTTTATCTACACTCAATTTAACAAGCCTCCTTGATTAACACAAGGTGCCTGGTTGTGAACTGAGAATTGGAGATGAGCAGTAGAGAAAATATAGGCCTTGCCCTCAAGGAGGTTTGAGCACAGAGGAAGAACAAAATGAGGGAAACAGATGAGGTAGTGCCATGAGATTTGTCCAAAAGGTGGCACGTGTTCAATGTGCTGTTGATTTAAAGGAGAAAAGTTTACCTCTGAACTAAAATGAGGCTGGTATGCATTATCTGAGTTGAGCTTTGAAAGTATGAGCTAATCAGATACAGGTAAGACCATTCCAGGCCGAATGAACATAATATGCAAAGACAAGGAGGCATGAAACACATTGTATATTTTGGGAAACACAGCAGATCAAGAATTTTGCAGTATACATTGATCATGTCTATTTAAGGGCCTTGTTTGGTGGGTGACAGATTGGAGTGAGGGGGTTTAAGTAAGAAAGTGATCACATTTGTGTTTTAGAAATATCACTGCTGGCAACATTAGAAGGGCTTGGAGAAATCAGGAAGGACTGTTAGAAAGCAGTTGCAATGATCAAAAATGAGTGATACAAGGTACGCGATGTCTGGGAAGTGAAGCTGGACAGGGACAACAGCTGACATTTATTGAGGAGTTACTATGCCAGGCACTGTCCTGTGTTGTTTGGTATGATAACCTTTTTATCCCCATAACACTCCAAGGAGGTAGATGCTATTATTGTCCCCATCTTACCAATAAGGAAACTTAGGTGTTCTACCCAGCCAAAAAATGACAGAACCAGGATTTGAACCCTCTCTAGCCTCATAGCCTTTTCTTTTAAGCACTGAAAGATGCTTTAATATGCTTTTCTTTTTAACCCAGCAGAGCTATTTTTTTTTCTTTTAAAGGTCATTCATTTGTTTTTATTTTGGCTTCCATGACCAATGCTGGAGTAAATACTTTTGTATATATGCCCTAAGGCCTGGTACTTCTATTTCTTTTTTTCTTAAATTATTTTATTGTTGTTCAATTATAGTTGTCTGCATTTACTCCCCACTACTCCCCCCGACCCCAGCCTTCCCCCTCCCTCCCTTGCATCCATTCCCCCCTTGGTTTTGTCCATGTGTCCTTTATAGTTGTTCCTGAAAACCATTCCCCCCTTCCCCTCATTCCCCCA
>CM052542.1:37028050-37043097 GCA_028533065.1 Trachops cirrhosus | reverse complement strand
TGAAAATTCTTAGAGTGCTGAAGATAAATGAACTACAGCTACCTCTAACAACACAGATGAATCTGGAAAAAATTAATGTTGGGTGAGAAAAGCAATTCTCAGAAGACCACATATGGTATGATTCCATTTTTATAAAGCACACAAAAACACAACCATATCTAAATAATGTATTGTGTAGGGATATGTGCATATATGGTAAAAAATTCATAAAGAAAAGGATTGCTTCACACAGCATTAAAGATGGAGATTGCTGCTAGAGAGGAAGCTGGGGAAGGAGTGACACATAGCTGGTGCAATGGTGAGGGTGTGTTTGTGGTGAGCACATGGATGTTTATTTTATTATTTTAATCTTTTGTAGGTAAGAAGTTTTACATGTATTATATTTAAACATAAAAGCAATGAGAAATATATTCAAGGAGGGTAGTTAGGCTTTAGGCCTGGCTTGATTCAGGACCCAAACAAGGACCCAAGGCTCTGTCTCTTGGTTCTGCTTCCTCTAGGTTAACATCTTCCTTAATCCGAGCAATGGTGGCTCCCCTTGCAGCCCCAGACTCAGGCAGTTCCAGCACTCAGTTCAGCCAAAGAGAAAGCATGTCCTTCCTCATCAGGTGAAGTGAAAGACTCAGAACTGAATCCCATCTGCCCCGATTGGCCTGTTGTGACACATCCAGTGCCACAGTCAATCCCTGAGGCTGAGGCTTGCATTGATGGACTTAGTCTGGGTCTTATGATGGACTCATGTGGCCTGAGCTGGAATCAATTTGACTCAAGGCACATTGGTTAAGAATGAGGAAAACTCTGCTTCCTCCAAAGCCAAATTGGGATGTTAATACCACCCCAAGGAGTAGATGTCAATAGTAAAAACAGCAAATGTCCAAAGGAACTGTTAAAAATACCTTATATTTTTTTATTATACAAACAATGCATGTTTATTACAGTTATTCTTTAAAGTTTAGAAAATCCTAAAGACAAAAATAACAGTCACCAGTAACCTTACAACTCTGAGAAAAAAACAGTGTTAAAGTTTGGACCTGTCTCCTCCTTTCTCTATGGTTTTGTTGCATTGGTGATTGTGAGTTCAGTTATGTAAACTGTCTTTCTTTCACTTAATAAATACATCATTACTATTTTCAACAGGCTATCAAAACTTTTTGTGAAAATTTCATCCATCTAGTTTTTACTCAATAGCTACTATTGAGCCCCTATTTAGTGTTTGAAATACTGAAATGATTGCCCCCATTCTTGCCCTCAAGCTAAGCAAATTGATGGTCTACTACTGAATAAGCAGTCATGGGGAAAATATATGTGAAACATTATTATAATACCATATAATAGGGCCTCCTACCCCAACCAGGGTTCCAGAACTATGTGAGGACTCAGTCTCTAAGGAAGTATAGGATTTGGGGAAGGTTAGGTGGCAGGTGAGAGAGAAGGATCTAGGCAAAGGGTCCAGCATGATCAAGGACATAGAGGTGAGAAGTACCACAATGTTTCTTGAACCCATAATACAAGGTACAGAGTGAAGAGAGACACAGCTGGAGAGGAGGGCATTTGAAAGTCTTGCACTCCCTGCAGGAGAAGCTGAACATTTCTCAGGGAGGTCACAGCTTACTCTAGTTTGGGAATGTGGTCTGTGTTTCTCCTCAGACCACACCATGACCATAATTGCCTTTCTTCCATACCCTCTGTGTGCTTATCAGCATCTTACACATTCTTTAAGGCCAAATAATGAGGTTCCCACTCCGTAAAGCCTCCTTCACCCCCTAAGGGGAAGCTCATCCCCTCCAGCCTCCACAGGCATTGGCCTCCCCCCTTCTGCCACCATGGGCACTGTGATGGTGTGTGGACGTTCAGTGTGTGCCCTACTCCAGATGGTCCTCCCTAGATGGAAGGTACACTGAGGGCCTTGTTTAAATCATCTATGTGTTTCCAGTCACATCTGACATATGGTATGTGAGTCAGTCAAACACTGTGCAACTCAACTCTATTAGTGGTTTTCAGAGAGATTTTTTTCTCTCCATGGGATATTTGGCAAAGTTTTGGAAACATTATTGGTTGTCATGACTGGTGAGGGAAGTGCTACCAGGCATCTAGGAAGCAGACCCAGAGATGCTGCTAAACCTCCTACAATGTACAAGATGAGCCCCACAACAAAGAAATACCCAGTCCAAAATGTCAATAGTGCTGAGGTGGAGAAACCCTGAAATATACTGACTAAAGCGTAGGGCCCCCTAGGTGGGTTATCAGAAGCTCTCGTTTCTGGTCTGGAATTTCCTTAGGAGACCACAGGCAGGTGTGCTCTCCCTGGGTGTCTAGGCCGTCATCTGTAGGAAGTTTGGTGTAAAGATCATATGCACTGGAGTCACATGAAGCCGAGCTCAAGTTTTCACTGAACTCTCTACCATCTCACAGAGCAAGTAATTCTTTATGCTGCAGTTTCCTCTTTTGTAAACAGGGATTATGGTGTCTACTTTGGAAAAGTATGAGGAATTGAAATAATTTGTGTAAATCACAACCCATAGGACTTGACACATGGAAGATTCATGTGATGAAAGATGCTGAATCATCATCACCTTTGCTGTGACATGACTACTGTTACTATCAATAGAGTAAAGGGCTTGGAAATGGAACTCTAAGGACTTTTCCAGCTCTAATAACCTAGGACTCTTTGATTTATTTTCTCCGCATATGAATGCTAAATGTTTTCAACTCAGCTACGATAAAAGTAGTGGCCAGGCATGTGTATCAGATGGGGTCTGAGCAAGTAACATATGACACACTCAAACTGGGAAACTTGAACGTTTATGAAAGGGGTTATCGTAAAGGTGTGGGCAATGTCTGGGGAAACCAACAAGGGATAATGCAGGACCTCTGGGCTACATCCCCTATGTCTGAAAGGATAAAGAGAAGGACACTTACCAGAATCCAGAAAATGTAGATATGTGGAGAGGGCCCCCTTACAGAGGCTGCAGTGAACCTTTATGAAAAGAGCCAAGTAACAAATATCAGATTTCATCCTCTTCCTCCTCCTCCATCCCCTGGCAATGCCTCCCACTGTCTTAATCCAACAGGAAGCCAGAAAGCAAAACGCCTGTTGGTGCAGACTTGCTGTCAATTTCCCAGGACACAGATCCTAGTAAGAGGGTGGAGAGAGTGAATCTTAAAAAGGCAAAGAAAATATCTGTAACAGCGTCGTCTCAGGGTTTGTGGAGTAAGTAGCAGCAGTCTGGGGTTGGGGCACTGGGCCTGCTATGAGAGTCAACATGCTAGTCCTCTGGCTCTTCTCAGGGGAGACAGAACACCACATGTGCTGTCTGCCCCACGCTGAGTGTCTCCAACCCCACCTTTCCCCTCCCCATTCCAACAGAGACTCCATTCTGGTAAAGGCTTCTGGGACTTCTTTGAGTCATAGAAATCTCCAGGCTGGGAGGTGGAAAACAGTGGAGTCTGCTTTGGGAACAACACGACTTGGTGGAACCCTGGTGACCTGGGCCCCAGTTCTGACTTTATCACTTGCTGGGACTCGGTTTCTTTACCAGTAAAATTATGTAGCATTCTGTAGCTTACAAATCTGATTTGTAGATTAGAAGTACTTGAAAAATATATAGTCCAGCCCTGGCCAGTATGGCTCAGTTGGTTGGAGTGTTGTCTTGTAACTGAAAGGTTGTGGGTTCTATTCCAGTTAAGGCACATACCTAGATTGTGGGTTCAATTCCCGATCCAGGTGTCAATCCCCAGTCCAGGGCATATGGGAGGCAGCCAATCAATGCTTCTCTCTTGCATGGATGTTTCTCTCTTTGTCTTCCTTTCTCTTTAAAAGCAATTTTAAAAAAATAGCCTTGGATGAGAATTTAAAAACGAAACAAAACAATGTAGTCCCAAGCTTGGAACCTTGTGAAACTAACACCATTTCATTTAATGAGCAGTTACTGAGTGCCAGCTTTGTGAAGTAAAATAATGATGACTAAGGTAATATTCCAAACTTTAAAGAAATCACAGTTGAGAATAACAGTTTCTGTCCTGGGACTGATAGGGAGGTTTTGGAGAGTCCATAAACCCCTTAAAATCAAATGCAGAAGTTTGTACACATGTAAGCATGCACATGCATTTTTCTAGAAACATTTCATTGTATTCACCAAGTTAACAATCACTGAGGGAGAAAATTTGAGGAGAATTTCTAAAAAAGTGAAAGGTTATAATCCTCTGATTCCATAGAACAGCAATAAAAACAAAACCCAGACAGTATTCAGTGCAGAGAAAATACTATTAGAGGGTGATTTCATAGCAACCTCTTTGTGGCTCTGCATGGAAAAATTTGGGCTAGAGGATAGAAGTTGCAAGAAGGAGATGTCAACTCTATGCAACAACTTTAATAATCAGATTTGTCAGAAAATTGATTGGGAGGGACTGGAGAAGATGCTGACAGAATAATTAAAGGGCATTCTGCATTAGAATAAGTAACCTATAAAGTCTCTTTCAGCTCTCAGATTTCAGAATCTCACCAGGATCTAGTATAAAGATGTTGGTGACTATGGTAGAGAGAGAAGTATGCATTTCTATGTGTCTGTGCTTGTGCTGCCTTCTGTGTGGGGCAGCATGATTGAATGATTAAGTGAGATGTTGTTACGAACTGAGAATCACTGGACCACTGGCCAGGTACAGGAAAATAGATGAAATAGCCCATTTTGGAATGTATTGCCATGCTCATTGGTGTGCCCATGTGGAAAAGCTGTTCCTACCAACACAAGCATTTGTTATTAGACTTTTCCAAGCCAACTTAATAGCCTTGGCTCTGACCAAGGCCAGGAACCATGAAAGCTTCTATTTTTGGAGGTCCCCTAGTTCCAAGGAGTAGGGCCAATGATAAGTCAAACTTTAAAATACATTTATGTAAGAAATTTGAAATTACAGGTGATGTTATTGATTCATTTATTCATCAGATATTTATTGAGCACATATTAGGTGGTAGAAATGGTACCAATCATTAAGTCACAGGCCTGTATGTAGGGGATGGATCAAGTTAACATTAACTAAATGAAAGGCACTTAATAATCATTATCTGATTTAATCAGGATACCAACCTTGCAAGGTGGATATCATCTTCACCTTACATTTAGAGCAAACAGTAAGCAACTTGTCCAAGGGTTGGAAGATGTCAAGTGCTTGACTTTTAGATTTAAGTTTAAGGTGGAATCACTCCAAAGCCTGTGCTTTTCTCCACATTGAAGTCTGTGCCCTTAAGATGACTACGGTATTGTGTCAGACACACACATATAAATACCTTCAAGCCTATATGTAGTGTAGTAACAGGGTAGAGCAGGCGTTGTTGCTGAATGAGTGCCAAAGAGCCAGCCAGTTCTACAAGACTTGCTTGAGCAGCTAGTACTTGAGATGAACTCAGAAGGAGGCACAGATACAGACAGGATGGGGACCAGGAGGATAAAGCAGGGATTTCCAAGCCCAAGCAACAGGGTACCAGGCAAGACATGTGAAAGGCAGTCTCAGTTTGAGGAAAGACAAAGCCAGGATGGTGAGCATGGAACTTGTTTGTGGGATTTGAGGCTAGCAGAGTCAGTTGGGAAGAGATTATGAAGAACTCTGAGTGCCTTTGCTTGCAATATAAACTTTAATCTGAGTCAATAGGAAGTCTGAGAACTTGGCCAGCATTTGTCTGACATGCTCAATTTGTGTTTTAGAGAGAATTACTTCCTACCTCTTAGAATGGTGGCAATGGAGTTCAACATTACTGTCGTCTCCATCCTCTCCTTAGGCAGGAGCAGGCTGGGTCCCTATCAGCCTTGTTCTCTCCACAGCAGAACTCTCTTTGGCCCTTTCTCCCATTCTGTATGTCTCCTTATAAATCAGGAGAAAATACCCCAGGCCCAAGCATGGCTCTCTTGTTACCATAAATCGTGGTTGTGAGTGTGGTGGATGATAGATTTAGGTAATTGCATAATATAAAACTGCTCTTGCCTTTCTCAAGTCTAAAGAGAATTGTTATCTGTGTATCTCCTTCTGGAATTTATGGCCATTCTGGAAGGTGGGGAGTATTCTCACAGTCATTGCCTATAAATTATGTGCTTTCCCACTGGTGAAAATGCCTGATGGTTAATGACTATTATTTCTATTTCTATAGGCTACATTCATATATACATAATAAATATAGGCATGTTGGATGATGAGAGCCAATTTAGCATGACTCCCTATTTAGAGGGCAGGGCCAATGCGGGGCAGGGGCAGGGGCAGAGGCAGGGCTTGTGCTTCTCTGAATAGGTTCTTCCCATGCGATACAGGCCTCTTGTAATGGAGCATCAGGAACTCTTTGCCCTCCAACATGTACCAGCCTATTATAAATTGGTTTGGCTGTAACAGCTCAAATACAAATTGCTTGTGTTGATTTTTACCACATAATTGACTGTGCAATTAAGCTTACTCTTGCATTATATCTTCATTTTTTCTTGATTCTTAATCACAGCATTATTTCTTAAGAAGACACTGTCTTATAATTTAATATCTCCAGCTCTTTTTTGCTGCTATGTAGGTATAATAGAAGGAATGTACCTTCTTTTAGAAAGGCATCAGGTTTTCACTTTGGTCCCTGATCAGCCCTTTATTAGCTGTGTGACCTCCAGCAAGGTACTGTAAAACTTTGAATTGCCACCTTCTCATCTGTGTAATGAGGATGGCAGTAATCTTTGGCTTCACATTGTTGTAAGAATTAAATGCCTTGCGTAGTACCTGATACTTTATAGATTCTCAGTAGATATTTAATGAATGAATTAATTAATGAGCCATGATTGCAGGCTATTTATAGTTTAACATATGATGCATCATGTTAGGGCACAGCTAAGCCCAAAGTACCATGACTCAAGTGAGACAGAACTTTCTCTCTCACCAAACCAGAGTAAACAGACCGTTTAAGACAGCTGAGTTGCCCTGTCCTATGTCATCCATGCCCCTGATCCTTCCATCTTATTGCTCAGCCATTTCCCAGGGTAATGTTCTCTTCTGAATGGCTGAAGTTGTCTTAGCAATACAGCTGGAACCTCCTGGAGAAAAGAAAGAGGAAGTGGAATGCAAGGGCTTTTTCAAAAAGAATGATGCACACACATCATTCCGTTTCTTTACTGGAACTTAGTCTCATGATCATACTGAACTACAACCTAGATGGGCAATGGAGTCTTCTGTTGGGTGGTCATATGCCCAGTTGAAATTTGGGAGATCATACTAACAAATACAAGAAGAGAAAAAGGGATATGGGGGATGATTTACACTCTATATTGCATATACTTACCAACATTTCCATTTGAAGGTCAGCTTTAACTCTACCTGAAGACAGGGTACTTATTACCTTGTATAATTAGTTGTAGTTTCAAATGCATCTGTCTTATCTCTTCTTTAGAGTAAAACCTTCTTGGGGGTTTGGATCTTATTCCTTTTGGGGTATATTCCCAAACTTAGCATCGGATGTGACCCATTGTAGCTGCTCAGTGTTTGTCGACTGACCAACTGCTTGATTACAGTGTGCCCTGGAATGGGTGCTAAGTGGCTTGTGTGGAATGATAGGAATTTGGATTTATCATTCCATAGCTTGCATTCTACTTCCTCTTTCTTTGGATCTACCCTGCACTTAGAGCACAGCTGGCCCAGAGAATCCTGGTAGCCAACCAGCTCCTACTTCACTGGTTACATATCAAACATCTGGGTAACATCTGCTCACTTTATTGCCTCATCTGCCCAGAAACACAAAAACAAAAATGGCACTTGGCCTAGTCCATTTTTCAGGTAAGAAAACTGAGTTTTTAAGTTGTTCAGTGACTTGCCTAAAGTTACCTAAAGAGTCATTGCATCACTGAGATCACTACCAAGCTCTCCAAACTCATCAGTACCCTTTTCACCACTCCATTAGGTTTCTTACACGAGATAAAAATAGTGTCAACAATAGCAAGTGTTTTGCTCTTCCTAATTTCTACAGTGTTTCACATCCATGGTCTTATTTAATCCTTGTAATAGCCGTTCAAGTTAGTATTGTTATGAATATCTCTCTTTAACAGATGAAGAAACAGAGACCCAAATGGGTGATAACATATTTTCTACCAGTAAGTGAAATGCTAGAACCTAGACTCAATTATTTGTATCCCAATCTTGTTGGGCCTTTGCTCTGCAGATAAAGTGATAAATACCAAAGCACACTGTAAACTGTAGAGCATCTCCAGCATCAGGCAGTTATTGATGTGTTATTGTCAGGAGACCCAAACCTGCACTTGAGTCCACAACTTGGGAAAACTGCAGTATATTTTAATTATAGCCACTTGATAATGGTTGGGTATTGTGGGGCAGAGGGGGGAGGCTGTCATATATCATGCCTAAGTGTTTTGAAGGAGGGGATTGCTCCAGGTCCATGAATATTCATCGTTATGTCACACCACAAACTGCATTTTCTTCCACTCACAGTAATCAGATGCTCAGTGAATCGCTGGAACTTTACAGTCACTTTAAGCAGGTGAATCATAAGCAAATATTAGGCATCTCTGCTACAGTTTTCTCTCCTCATCATGTGGTGATTCTAGTAACTAAAACTAACACTCCAGAAATGAAAAGCTACCATATCTCTGCAGGAAGGCTGGCAGGCAACTATTTACAAGACACCTCACACTGTTCTTAGGGCTTTTTGAATTGGGCATTGCAAGGACACTGTCTATTTATTTTTCATTTGCCTTTGATTTTCACATTAGAGGGAGTAGGATGAGGAAGGACATAACTAGGATAGGACTTTGCTACTTAAATGCAGTCCCTGGAACATGGCATTGGGGTCACTTGGGAGCTTGTTAGAAAGGAAGAATCTTGGGCTTTACCCCAGACCCATAGAATCAGAATCTGACTGTTAGAAAGTTCTCAGGTGAGTCCTTTGCTCATTAAAGTTGAAGAAGCACTGGGCTAAGAGACTACAGTTCCCATTCTATCCTCTGTCCCTCACTGGCTAGACAAGGCACTTCACCTTTCTGGACCTCTGTGGCTGCCTTTTCTATGAAGTGAGAGAATAAGGCACAGGCTTCAGCAGTTCTGAGTTTGGTTTTGGGGAGGTAGTTTTCACACAAATTCAGTGTAGCAAATATCAGCAAAAACTACACTTTCCTTTGAATTTCTAAAACCTCTTCTTTTTGGAACTTACTCATCCAAGAAATTATCTATTGAGTATCCACATGCAGCGGTCAGTGTGACCCTCAATCTCCTGCAATTTGCTGCCCTAGACTTAGAAGGAACTGCCTCCTTCAATGAAGCCAAGCCCAGGACCCCCAAAGTTTGTACAGAGGAACCTCCAGGTATGAATTCAATTGGTGGGTCATTTAGTATTTCCTGGAATTTTACTTCCTTCTATCGTCATTTCAATACTTGTTTTTATCATTACTTCTGTAGGATGAGTCTTCTATATAAACAATAGTAATATTCCAGCATTAAATGGTGTGTTAAACTCACATCAGGTGGACAAAGTTTCTTAAAATCTGTTGTGAAGCTGCTTGTTCATCCAATGTTTATGGAGGCCCTAATGTTTTCCCTAGATCCATGGCTAGGTGGGCAGGACAGAGCAGTGGTAAGACACAAGCCTGGCCCCAAACCAGATCTCGGTGGGAAAGATAGCCATGCTGTTCACCAGACACGTGCTAGGGCATGCTCCTTGGCCTCACATCTTGTTTTCCACATCTGTAAAAGGGGAGTGTGATGCTTTGTGAAGAACAGCACAAATTTGCTCAGTACCCTCAAGGCTGCTGGGGTGCTTGGGCAGCCTACTTGGGAGACAAGTCCAGGTTTTGGGCAAGGCTATGGATTCTGTCTTCCCTGACCTGTGCTGTTCACATTTCCTGGGAGAAATGACTTCTAGGCTGAGACCCCACAAATAAGGAAAAATTGATTGGATGAAGGTAAAAGTGGAGAGCAGGTAGAACAGAAGGGAGAATTTTTTGGGAGGGTGAACAGCATCTCCAATTTGGGTTTTTGTTTGTTTATTTTTTGGCATTTCTAAACTTTCCTTTATAAATCATTAGTAAAGATATTAAATATAATTTAATTTCAGGGCCACCTTATAAAATATGTTTTATTGATTATACTATTACAGTTGTCCCAATTTTTGCCCCCCTCTGGCTGGTACCCCCCTTCTCCAATGATCCCCCTGTTTAGTTCATGTCCATGGGGCATGTATATAAGTTAAAAATGAGAGAGAACTTGGTAAGTTAAGCTGAACAAAACTCAATCTACTTGTATATCTGGCTTGTTAGGTAGTTCTCAGGGCATTCTCTATAATGATTGGCTGAGTGATTGTGTTCCCCCCAACCCCAAATTCATATGTTGAACAGCTCTGAGTGCTGGCCCTTGTCCTATAATTTCTCCAGATCATCTCCCATTTTCTTCCCTCTAGCCTCCTCTCTGCCTCCCCACCTGTCCCAGGGGATGCTGCAGGTGCTGTAGATGCTGGTGGCCTATTGTGGACATAAAACCCTAGGGCAGCCTCCACCTTCTTCCATGAGCACAGTTTTGCCACTCATCTTCGGATACAAGTGGAATGCTAGCTAAGAGAATCCAGGCTGCACTGTTTTGGCAAGCGTAAATGACCAAATTGATTTCAGGCTGCTCTCACCAACCCTCACCCGCTTTCCAAGCAATCCAAGACCCAGATCACCTGGGCTCCTTCCCTATGTGGCTGCATTAGCACATAGTTCCATGATTAGTAGTATGTATTTTCTATCAATATTTATGAAGTAAAAACTATGTGTCAGACCCAATTTCAAGAATAGGAGACACACAAAACAAGGCTTCTACTCTCCTGGAACTTATACTGTAGTCAGGCAAGGTAGCAATTAAGAAGTAAAAAAAATGACTAACTCAAAACATTATCAAATTGGGACAATGAGCTCTGGCCGATGTGGCTCTCTTGCTTGCAGTGGTTCAGTCCCTGGTCAGGGTGTGTACAAAGCAACCAATCGATGTTTCCCTCTCACGTTGATGTTTCTCTTCCCCCCGTCCCTCCCCATCTCCTCTCTCTAAAAATCAATAAGCACATCCTCAGGTGAAGATGAAAAAATAGTGGTCACAAATAAATGAAATAGGACATTACAGCAGGGAGCAAGCTGAGGGACTAGTTGGCATTAGTCAAGGAGGGCCTTTCTGAGAACTTATTTGGGCCAAGACTACAAACAGGAGGGAACAGCCATGTGAAAACTTGAGGGGAGTACATCAGAGACAGTGGGAAGAGCTGGAGCAAGGGTCCTGAGGTGGGAACAACCCTGCTGTGCCACAGAAGAGAGGGAAGGCCATGTGGCTGGAGCACAGGGACCTACAGCAGAATGAAGGGGGTCAGGTGCAGTTGGAGGGGTCAGCAGGGCCTTGAACATGGTGGTGTTTTAGGCCCTTGAAAAGAGTTTGCATTTAATTATTGAAGCAACTGGAAATCACCAGTAGGTTCCAAGCAGGTGGGTGACATGATGTGACTTATATGTTTAAAAGGAAAAAGGGTGATAATGAAATAAAGAGACAGAGGAGAAGCAGGAAGAGTGGTTGGGCATACATCATTGACTAGGCAAGAACAGATGATGGCTTGGACTGGGAGAGGCAAAGGAGAGGGTTAATTCAGACTGTAGTCTGAGTTAAATGTGACTGAGGCCCAGGCTCCAACCAATGATCACAGATGGGAAATCAATTGGCACATGTGAGATATGGCTGAGACAGCCTTACATTCACAAGGGTGATTATTACTTAAGGGCTTCTGTCTTCTTTGGAATAATTTGCCTGTAGGGCTTAGTAGCTCACTACGCAATGCCTTGGTGATTCTCTAAAAATGTGCCCATTTTCTAGATAAGAAAACCAAGGTTCAAGATGATCAAGGTCACACTTCAGGAAAAATATGAAGCCTGAGATTAAAAGCAGGTCTTTCAATGACCAAGACCATCCATTTCTTTTTACATCTTTGGTTAACATTATGCTCCATCCACTGCAAAAATAGAGATCTGTTTTAAGTTTCCTTCTCCACCTGCCAAGTCAGAGCTTGTCCCTAGCACTTCCAGCAGCCATGGACACCACCCCCACCCTCATTCAATATCTGCCTAGGGAAGTTTTTTAAGATTTTATTTATTTATTTTCAGAGAGAGGGGAAGGGAGGGAAAAAGAGAGAGAGGAACATCAATATGTGGTTGCTTTTCACATGCCCCCTACTGGGGACATAGCCCACAACCCAGACATGTGCCCTGACTGAGAATCGAACCGGTGACCCTTTGGTTCATAGATTGGCACTCAATCTGCTGAGCCACACCAGCCAGGGCCACACCTAGGGTAGTTTTTATGTGGTTAGTTTTCTTTTGCATGGTGATCCTGACTGTGACTCCTTAATGCCCTTGGTAGTTACTTAACCATTTTGTGACTTGTTTTCCTTGTCTGTAAAATGGGAATACTGTTCATTATGAATGTAAGCACTATAAATGTTACTTTAGTAACCCAGCACTGAGTTGCTTTTGAATAAATGTCAGATCTCCTGCTCTGCTCCTGACATTGACCTGTAGATATTCACTGCTCCTGCAGTAGCACTCATTTTCATTTGTTAATAATCTTAAGTGAAGACAGAAGCATTAAACGACCACTGTAATACTATTTGACACTTTCTGAGTACTGGGTCATGGACTGTGGTGAATATTTTAGTCATTACCTCAATTAAGCCTCCCAAGAGCTCCATGATGCATATATTAGGGTTATTATGCCCATTTTACAGATGCAGAAAGTAGGGTTCAGCAAGATAACACAATTTACCAGAACTTACACAGCTGGAACGTGATAGAGTCAGGAGGCAGCTGCAGGTCCCTCTGACTCCAGAACTTCACCACTCATCCCTCCTGTCTCCCATGCAACACTAGCTGTGCTGTTAGGAATGCCAGGTTGTCGCTCTGATTATCCTCTGCAGCAGACATGAGACAGCATTGGGCCTGAAGCCGGTGGCAGGAGATGTATGTCTCAATTAGGCCTTGAGTTTAACTTCTGGAGAAGGAAAGGAGATGGAGTCTCAGAGGTTGCTAAGTGAATGAAATTGAAACAGCCAGAAATGACTTGCCCTAGGGGAGACAGACTCATTGCTGCCTGGATCACAGAAATTTTGTTTCATCTTTCAGCAGAGTGCTGAGCCAGCAGAGTCATGCCCCTGCCTTACCAACTGCTCAGATGGAAACTTTAAGGAGGCTTGGCAATTTGAACTAAATGCAGAGAGAAGGGTTCATGGCACAATGTCTTCCATCTCGGGATGAGCCTGTGGCATTGAGACAGAGAAGGGCCATGTCCTGAGTGTGGGTCTTAGTGTTAGACTGATGTGGGTTCTAATCCTGGCCTCATCAGTTACTAGTCTGGGAAAATCAGATTCTTTGTCCATGAAAAATGACATTCCATACTGACTCAGCCGAGTTGTAGAGAAGATCAAAGTATATCAGCAAAGTGCTTGATACTTAGCACATAGTAATCACTCAGTACATGTTACTTACTGGGGGTTATGCACATAAAGAGCTTGGAAGAGTCCCTGGAACAGAAGCATATTACATCAGCTATACTTTTTGACATTGACAGAATGTGACTCTTCCTTCTGTTAACCCTCTAGATTACCAGACATCCAAAATAATACTACGACTAGAAATATAATTCCCTGAAAAATTCTGTGCCTCATGGATGTTTCATTTAAATTATTTTCAGGTGACTTGAAGTCTTTTAAAAATCCACTTCTCACAATGAGATGCTCACCCACCAAAATGGCTAAAATTAAGACTGAAAACACCAAATGTTGACAAGGGTGTGGAGCTACTACCATGCTCATGCTTCATGGGTAGGAGTGTAATGTGGTGCAGTCACACTGAAAGGAGTCTGTCAGTTTTTTATAAAACTGAAGATACATCTAATCAATGACTCAGAGGATCTGCAACTTACCACTGACCAAACGGAAGCAAAATAACACCTGCAGAAGAATTTTACAAGAATATTTGTAGCAGACTTGTTCATTCTAGCCAAAAACTAGGAAAAGCCAGGTGTCCATCAATGAAATAATGGATAAGCAAACAGTGGTATATTTATACAAATGAATACTGATCAGGGATAAAAAGGAAAACTTATTGATACATACAATATCATGGGTAAATCTCAAAAGCATTATGCTAAGTGAAAGAAACCTTACATAAAAGAGTACATAGTATATGATCCCATTTATATGAAGTTCAAAACAGGCAAAACCCTATCTTGATAACACAAATGGTTGTTTTGGGAATTTGAACAGAAATGGGTTCCTGGGGTGAGGGCACTATTTCATATCTTGGTAAGGGCTGTGGTTATGATGTGTATACATTTGTCAAAACTTAGGGAGAAATTCACATATGATTCGTGCATTGCATTTTACCTTTTACCTAAAAAAAAAAAATGGAAATAAATGTGGAACTCTAGTTAATGATATTCATGCTGAAATATTCAGGTGGAAAATATACTGCTATCTATAATAATTTAAAATGAATAAAAAATAAGATAAATTGATGGATAGATATGTTATAGGAATGGATAGGTATGTTATATATGGTAATAAATACAGTAAAATTTTAAGTGGTGGGTATATGGGTGTTTATTATAAAATTATTCTTTATGTTTGATAGTTTGCATAATATTGGGGAAAAAGCAAAACACAAAAAGAATTTTTTAAATATGTGCTAGGCTTTCAAATACAGAGATGATTCTAATAGTCATTTTGGAATATACATGCACTGTTTTAAGGAATGTACTTGCAGTTTTGTGGTTAAGTTTCAAGTGAGTAAGCCCTTACTCATAGGCTGCTTAGGATGAGAATGAAATGTGTTTTGGTGAAAGAATTGAGTTGACAGTTAACAGTCTTGCATTCTAGTGCCACTAGAGAATTTTTAAAGACTTTATTTTTTATTGAATTTATTGGGGTGACATTGGTTAATAAAATTATACAGGTTTCAGGTGTGCAATTCTATAATACATCATCTGATATTGTATTGTGTATTCACCACTCCAAGTTAAAA
>CM052542.1:37006452-37027550 GCA_028533065.1 Trachops cirrhosus | reverse complement strand
AATCCCATTCTGAAGCTTATTAATCCTGAGATTTTAGGTAGATCTAATACTAGTACCACTGATAATAATGTTAATAATAAAAATGATGATATGATAACTGGCATTTATGGAGGGGCTGTATATGTCAAGTGCTTTGTTAACATTTCTTAACCTTCCATTAACTTATTGAATCCATTTGAAGGAGGGCCAATTATTACTATTCATCAGGTGAGTAAACTGAGGCACAGAGTATTTAAGGAACTTATCCCAGGTTCCCCATTGAGAAGGTAGCAGATCCAGTGATTTATACATCTGATCAGACTCCAGTTGGAGTTCTCGGTCAGCAAAACTCTATCCTCAGTTTATTAGACTGTAAAATTGATATTATAATACCTCATCATTTTTATAGGGTACTTGCAAACTTCAAATTAGATTGTTTCGAATTGTCTGTCTCTTCCATCACCCAGTCAGATACTTGAAGTGCATGGTTTACCTGGGTATCCTTCAAAGTGGCTGATCCATACATGGTGCTTATGAGGGGGTTTTCTGAATAAATACACAAATTAATGGAGAGAATAAGAAGCTGCTTTATGAAGAGGCAAGGTGCTATCCAAATGTTAACATATTTTTTGATGTTTCACACTTGTACTCAGCCTTGTTTAACAGGTTGTGAACTTGCCAGGTGGCCACTAAAAGAAGGTGCTTGTTAGTCCAGTGACTTTAATACCCAAATGTTTGTCTGTTATGAGTGTTCTTGCTAATTTTTCTCACCTCACTTGGATTATGTTTGATTTGCACTTGCATGAAATTTGGAAGTGAAAATAATGGCCTGTGTTTGCACTTTCTCCATTCCTACTGAAATTATGTTTCCATGTTGTGGAGGCATTTATTATTAATGCTATTTATTATTTATTAGTGCTATTTCTGGTAGAAGGAGAAACCAAAAAGTGTTTAACTCTTAACTAAATTGTCATAATAGCCCTGTGAGGTTTATGTTTTAGCCTGTTATACACAAGATGACTGTGAGACTCAAATTCATTCACTGCTATTATTTATTCATCCATTTACATTCATTTAACCTATCTCAGGAGCTGTAGGAGGGCCCAGGACATGACATCATGCCAGACTTGCTTTCTGTCCTAAACTAATTTGGTGGAGGACACTGAGAGATCAGTGAGGGAGAAGTTTTTACCTCGCCTAATGAATGGCTAATTGCCAGTCATAGGTCCAGGACCACAACAATGCCTGTGCTTGACATTTGTCACTATTGATGCCCTGAAGTCCTGGATGTTTAAATGGAGAGGTGTGGCTTGCCATCAATCTGGTTGTCTGAGGAGCTGGCTCCTGGGTGTTTGGTCACACATGGCCAGTCCGTTTAGCCTATGCACATCACATGTCACTGTATGCAAAATGGACACAAGCTTAGACCTCTGTTCCTCTCAGTCTTCCTATTTTCTCTTTATACAGAGGAGAATCATGTGGAAAGCTTCAGGAGGTGGTGACTTATTGGACATGGGTTTCAGCCTGAGTCTCTGCTGTTCATCCTTGTTCTGTAGATTCTCTGTTTCCATTCAGACAAGGAAGGAGCAGGGAGAAATGAAAGGAAGGAAGAAGGAAGAAATAAAGGAAAGAAAAGGAAGAAAAGTTCTATAGTCAAAAGAAAATTGAGGAATACACTGATAAATGGGATCCACAACTATAAAACTTCTGAGAACTTTTATCATGCTTGTGGGCATCATATGTTTAAACAAGGGGTTTATCATGATATGCATTTCTCAGCTTCCTTGTCCATGGGTATGTTTTTCATGGAACAAATAGAAACATCTCACAGGATGGGGGGTGCCTCAGGGCAAAGCTGCTGTAGAAGTTTAGGCTCTCAGGCTGTGCACTCTACTCAGCTTCTGCTTTCCCTGTTTTAATTTCTTTCTCCTCTTTTGTACAGGGATTCCCAAACCCTTCCCTTTCTCCTTCCTTTCTCCCTCCATCTTTCTTTCCCTCCTTCCCCATCTACATAATGACAAGCCTATATATCTGACGTGGAGGAGATTAGTATTACCCATTGATATTGTCATGGTTGTGAATATGACTAGTCCAGATGTATCTCCAATGTATTCTGCTGGATACCTGTGTTGTGAGATGAACCACACACATGCATGTAGGCATACACATGCACATATACACATGTTCTGAGGGAAAAATGTGGAAAATCGGTCCATTGGCACTACAAGATGGAAGGAAATTTTTTTACCTTGGGGTCCTTTATTTCTGGAAGAGCACGTGTTAGTACCCCACAGAATGCATGTTAGGAAAACTGTTCTGACACCTTGATACTGAAAATGCTGTCCCTATATCACAACCTTTAGAGACCATGGAGACCTGGAACTACTGGGCTGGAAGAAGCAGGCATTTACTACCATTTGAGAGTCTACTTAATGTTGTAGTGTGTAACTAGGTGAGAACAAGAATTCAGGTCTCCTTTTTCTGTTCCAGTTCTCATTTTATTATACTAATAAATGCTCCCACTGAAGCCAACAGGTGTTTATTAGTGACTCCATGTAACTTCCTTTGTGCTTTGTGCTGAGAGTGATGTTGAAGTTTGCTCTCTAGTGGGGAGGGGGAGGACACTACACAAACCAATGAATAAAATAGTGCCATATGGGTGTAGTGCCATGAAGAATAGCTAAGCAAGACGAAGGCATACAGTGATAGAGGTGCTGTGTCATAGAGGCAGGGAAGGGAGAGGTAGGCTGACCTTTAAGGAAGTAAGAGCCAGCCACGAGGGTTGATTTGGGAAGTACCTTCCAGGCTAAGGAAAAGACTGGTGCAAAGGTGGGAGAGAGTTCAGGGAAACCATGGATCCAGTGTGGCTGGAGCAGAATGAGCAAGAGGAGTGAATTAGGTGATGGGGTAGAAGGGGTGGCTGGGGCCTTAGGGCTCATGGTAGGGAAATATGTGCTATTTGGCGGTTTTGAGAATAGAATTGACCTGATTTCACTTAGGTTTTAAGAAAAGTTTGGTTGGGCCTCTCTCTCTGTGGGGAAGAGACTCCGGAAAGTGAGAATAGTAGCCCTGAGGCCAGTGGGGAAGGTATCGCAGAGGTCTGAGTGGGAGATGATGGTGGGTCAGCCCAGAGTGGCAGAGGGAATCGGATTCTGGACCTGTGTGAGAAGTTCAGCAGTTGGGAGGTGCTGGTCATCAGATGGGAGAGAAAGGAGAAACAGGGCTGCTCTGAGGCTAGGCGTTGTGGCTTGGGGTAGGGGCATTTTTTGAGACAAGGAGAGTGATATGCTTTTGCTCCCTTGGAACCTAATGTTTAGTTAGAAAGTCAGCATTTTTATGGTGCTTTTATTTCTGTGGCTATAAAAGGAGCCCATATTCTTGTATTAAAACAATTAAAGCAGTACAAAATACATACAATAAAAACTCAGTTCCTCGATTTTCTTTCCGAGAGGCAACCACTGTTACCAACTTCTCGTGTATTTTTCCAAACACAGTCTAAGAATATACATGTGTGTATGTGTGGGTATTTTATATTTACTTTACTTTTTAATACAATGGTTCAGACTATATATCCCATGCTGTAGCTTACATTTTCACTCAATTCCATATCTTAGAGATAAGTCCATATAGGCACATAGAGAAAGACTTCACTCTCCTAACAATACAACAGTGTATTTCATTGTATTGTCATGTTATAATGTATTTAATTCATTCCTTCTGAAAGACATTAAGGTTGTTTCCAGTATTTTAAAGTTACTAATGATGTCATGATGAATAATATATTTGAATGTGTATTATACACATGTGAAATTAGATATGTAAATTCCTAGAAGTAGAATTTGTGGTTCAAAAGGTATGTGTATATTTAAATATTGGTAGAAGAAGATGGGCCACTATGTCCATCCAAATGCCAATTTATGGTCCAGCAACAGTGCATGATGATACCTGCCAAGGTGAAAAGCCTTTATGATAATAATGAAACTAATGGTAACTAGCATGTGTGTGTTACTTTAATTAGCCATAGTACCTTGATATTTATCATTTATTTAGTCACCAAAACAACTTCAGGAAGTAGATATGTTGTGTTCTAGTCTTATGTAAAAGGATATGGAAACTTGGAGAGATTGACCATTTGGCAGCTAATGAATAATGGAGCTGGGAATTGAACTCAAGTCTCTCAGATATCAAAGCCCAGAATAACTCCAACTTAGTCTTGCAGGAAAGAGCTTTCCCAAGTCCACACTTAGAGTTCTCCCTCCTGCAGTGAACTCCCTGTCCCTGGAAATATTCGGACAGTAGCTGGATAAGACCTTGTCAAGAATGCTGTTGAGGGCATGATAGCCCCAGCAGGAGGGTCAGACCAAATGATCCTCAAGGTCCCCGTTTGTGCCAGAAGTTCATGGACTAAGCTAGCTCTCCTCTCAGCCTTAATAGCTGCATCGATAAAATGAAAATAATATTGCCTGCCTCTAACTACATTGGAATGTCATAAAGGTAAATCAGATAGTACACCTGAAGCACTTAGAGCAACTTAAGAAAAATAAACTCCACAAATCTGTGTTAGGCTGGAAGGAGGAGGGTGGCTGTAATGACATGAAGCTGTTCAGTCTGTTTGGCCTCCCCTGGGCTTTAGTTAGGGATAAGTTTTTTCAAATGGATTTGTTTTCAATACCAATAATTACAAGTACACACATGTGCTTATTCACACACACACACACACACACACACACACACACACACTGGAGCACTTCTCTCAACTCATTGGCACATGATGTAAAGATTCACAGACTTTTACATTTTTATTTTTTACTTCTCTTTGCATCTGTAACAATGGGACGAGTTTAACCATGTCATTGGGTTGTTGTGAGGACTATATACCATAACCCCTATAGATTGCCATGTCCCCAGAAAATATATATATTTTTAAAAAGTAGCTAAATTTTTATTTTTAAAAAGACTCTCCATAATCTGACATCTAGCCTAGTCCCTAAATTCACTCCAAGCTTTGCCATTGCAACACTTGTGTTTATTATCTCCTGTGAGTTTCACAATGTGGCAAGTGAAGCATTATTTATTATCTTCTTTTTTCAGATGGAACAGATGCCAGAGCTCAGAGAGGCGAAGTTTCTCGGTTAAGGTCACCTGGCAAAAGTGGCAGAGTAAGGATTAGAGCCAGGCTGTGTGATGTAAAGTCTGCATCCTTTCACCTTCCGAGGCCTAGCTCAAGCTTTACGCCCTCTGGGCTCTGGGAAGACACCCTTGCCTGCCTCTCCCCCAGTGCTGCATTTGCTGCCCCTTTCACGTGCTTTGCCAGCACCTGTCCCGTGATGCTGTATGTGCACATATATGGCAATGTCCATTTCTGTAAGCTTCATTAAACTGTGGAGCTACTTGGGGGCAAGAATGGTGACTTCTTTATTTTCGTATCCCCAGCTCTTAACACAGGGCTTCAGGCATGGAGCTGGAGTCAGAAAAGAACTCCCGGTTTTGAGTGCTGATTAAGTCAGGCATGCTATGAATGCCTTGGACTTCATCCCTCCCTACAGTAGGAGGTGGGCCCATCACTATTTCCCAGCAGCGGATGTCGAGACTCTGAAGCGGAGTGACATGTCCAAGGGCACACGGTGAATGGAAGGACCCAGGACCCAGACTAAGTCCTGTCTTCCTCCAAAGCCTGGGGTCTCGAAAATGCACCATCACCCCACCCCACCCCCTCATGTAATTAGCGTAAAATCTGAAATATAATTTATTGTTGTAGATAGAGTTTTATTGGAACACAGCCACCCATTTGTTTACACATTATCTGTGGCTGCTTTCTTTAATTTTTAAAACCGCTTTACTGAGATATAATTCATACAATATAATTTACCTATTTAAAGAGTAAATCCAATTTTTAAAACATTGTGTCCTTGGGATGTCCTTGGGGACCTCCCTCCAAGACTGGCCTACCCTGCAGGAAGGGGGTGAACACCCTGGACCCTCAGGTCTGGCCGTGGGCCTGGGGTCTGAGTCACACCTACTTGTTGGGAGGGGGATGCGGGAGAGAACAGAGGAGTAGGGCAGATGCGTTCAGAGCAAAGTGTTCAGACTGGCCCGGCTGGTGGGGGGTCATTCCTTCTAGGGACAACTGGGAAGCAGCAGAGCTTAGTGCTTACTGGTGCTCCTATGTGGGTTATGTCGCATGCTGCCCGATTCCTTGCCCTATTTAACCTGTCTGTGCCCCAGTTTCCTCCTCTGTAAAATGGGGCTCATCATTATTTTCCATAGAGTTATTCTGAGAATGAAATGAACTACATTTTTCAAAGCACTAAAAATATTGCCTAGTATATAGTGAGTACTCCAGACACACTGCTATTATCACACATTAAGAAATATTGGATGGAAGGACTTGTATGCCAGGCAGTGAAAATCACCCTGGATGTTTTAATTCTGGGTTTTTGGACCTGAAGAAATCTAGGCTTCAGAGAGGTTTACCTGTGTTAAAATGTGTTAAAGTAGCAGGAAAACTGGAGTCAAGAGACCAGGGAAGGGGCCGCTGCCAAGGTCTTTATGGTAATCTCATTGTCTGGGAGAGAGGAGGGCCAGCCTAGCGGACTGCACTGGGCTTTGTCAATGCCTGGCAAATCGCCTGCTCCCAGGCACTCGATTGGCTGTTGCAGCCCACGTTGCCCTGTCAGGGAGCACTTTTGCCTATTACTCTGTAGGAGGTAGGAATCATTTTCTCTCAGCTGGCTGGGAGAGTGTCTATCTTTATGGAGCAGTGAGGAGGAAGGCCTGGGGTCTCAGCACAGAGTTGCCAGCTGAAGGACTGGCAGCTGGCTGGAAGCATCGTCCCTACCAAGCAGCTCCGCTGAGCGAGGCTCTATTTTTAAGGACGTCAAAGGGCTCACCTAAAAACCTCCTCCTGGGAGACAGCCTAACAGCATGTGATTATGCTGTTTCTGGGTAATGGTAGGCTCCAGGCTGGGCTGCAAAGGCAGCCTCTCCCAAGATTAACTCCTGCCACACTTGCCATCCTCCCTCTTCCTCCCATGACAATAATTGTACAGTCTGTCTGGACTTGGACTCTAGGGGCTCTGAGCTGATGGGCTGCTTGGTTCCTTTTCCCTCTCAGTGTCATGCGCATACCCAAGCCTGTAATATAGTGTGGGTGGGCTTGCTCTGACTTTGCCTCTCGAGCCGGGCTTTGGTTAAATGTGATGCCCAATAACTTCAAGGGATCAAGTGCTTTCAAGAAATTTTTCTCCTAAGAAGATGAGCTGGAGGAAATTGAAAGCAAGGCTGCCAGCTTTGATGTCTTAAGTATGAAATTTCAGTGGCTTACCAGCTGCCAAGCTCTGGTGTTCACGCAGACAGGGTAAGACTTACAGAAATGATCACATCATGTGCCCTATGGGTAAAAAGAAACCCAGGGGAGTAGAGGTTGGAGATCCTAACCTGGCGTTTTCAACCAGCCAGGGCAATCTGCTAAAAATCTCTTTTAAGACATGGAAATCTGGTTGGGTATTTTTTCCATTGCAAAGTACATACTTATTATCAGAAATTTGGAAAATATGGAAAATCTTAAAGAATACAAAGTAGTAATTTTGCCGTTCCCCAAAGAAAAATATTTTGATCTATTTTCTTCTAGTTCTTTCTCTCTGATTAAAAAATGTTGCTATATTAGTCTTTTTTTTATTTATTTACCTTCCTATGTATCTATCTACATGCTTATTTAACTTAGCTATATGATTGCCCTTGTTTTCTGTTTATATGGTTGGTTGCTTTTATTTTTGTTTTTGCTCAACCACAATGGCAATACACACTTTTCAAGTTAGTGCCAAATCTCTGCAATTTGCATGTATAATTACTTGTTAGACCAGGGATTCCTCAGAGTTAGGGTGCATGAAAGTCATCTGAAGAACTTGTGAAAATGTGGGGGTGGTGTCTGGAAATCTAAATTTCAGCAAACATTCTAGGTGATTTTTGAGGCATGTGGCTCACGGACCACACTTTGAGGAACATTTGCATCAGGCTAAATATTATAGTTACACTGCTCAACAGAGTGGATTTTCCATATACTTACCCATTTTTGTCATAGTGGGTATTTAGGTCATTTACAGTTTTTCATTATGTGTAAACAGTGACACAATGAACATCTTTAACCATTCTTTCATTCATTCATGTAGCAGGCATTTTTTCAGCACCTGTGCAAGGTCAGCATTTTTCCAGGTGCTGTAGAGACCAGTGATCAGACAGACATTTATCGTTTCTGCTCTTATTGGCTTTTGCCTAATGGAGAGAAAGGCAAACAGAAGCACAAACTTATATTATTGCAAATCGTGATGAATGCTATGAAGGAAAAAATGCTATGGGGAGGCAAGTCATTTAAATTCAAAGACTTGAAAAGCCTCTATTGAGGAGCTAACATGTAAGTGAAGCTTGAAGGAAGAAGAGGTGTTAGCCTAGGTCACTTTTAAGACTTGCAGAAGTAGAATTATTGGATTAAAGGGTACTGGCTTTTAATTTTTAATCTCCCCTCCCTCTCAGGTTTCAAGGTGCACATTCAAATTTACAGGATGCATATTAGTCAGGGTCCAGTCTAGAGAAGACAAATCACATTTGGTATTTCATACTAACGAAGCTTAATACAGGGGATTAGTTATAAAACAGTTTGAAAGTCTGAAAGAAAAAGAAGGGAAAGGTGAGGCAGGTCAGAGAGTAGCAAGCATAGGAGGCAGGTACTGCACATACTGAGTAGACGTAAGGAGAGCTGGGGTATTTCCAATGCCTGGTGGTTTCCTCCCACTACACTGCACTGCCAAGGGTCTGGGGGCCCAGCTTGCTCTGGAATCAGTGAGAAGGGCTTACCTGGGCAGGTACTGCATGGTTTGTGCTGGGATGTCCAGATGCTGCACTGCAGGGTCACTGGCTGGTGATGGGAATGCTGTGCTAATAACACATGGCTGTTGCTGGGGTTCCAGGGGCACCACTGGGCTGGTGCTGAGATTGTGGAGATGCTGCTAAGCTCTGGCCCTAGGATCCAGGAAGAGGCTTTGCACTCTAAGGTAGGAAACTGCCCAGAGATACCAGAGGTCCTAGCTGTCCCCTGCTGCTGAAAGGATGCTGGCAGAATCTGGAAGCAGGAAGCAAGTTCCTTCTCCTTTCTTCCTGTCCTTAACAGCATCCTATCAGATCTCCCAATTGACAAAGCCTAAGCAAAAGTTACCAGGCAAGACAATATGGGAAATGCAGATTTTGAGGTTCCTGGAAGAGCGGAAATGGGACCTGAGAATAAGAAGGCATATGGCCAGTATACAGAGATAGAAGATATCCTTTCCCCTGTCCCTCTTTGTCCCCTGGCCCTGTACACTGCTCCTGGGGATATTAGACCAGCTCACTGGTTATTCATTCAATAGTTCCTCTATCCTCAAAATATTTTCTTTTCTAAATGTGTGTATGCATAAATTTGATGCTAAATTATCCAAGTCAACACTGTAAAAGCTGATTGTGTGTATGGATGGTGTGTAGATGGATGGTGAATGAATGAATCATGGCTGCTCCTAGGTATTGCTAAGAATATGGTACTATGCTAAGGCTAAGCACCTACACTCATTTTCTAAACCAACCCTCACATCTGTCCCCATAACTGGGCATTCTCACCCCCACTTGGCAGTGAAAATGAAGCTCCAAGGAGTGAGGTGACTTGCTTACCATCAACATCTTATAAGTAGTGACGAGACACAAACCCAGGTCTGTTTGCCTCCACAGCTGCTACTGCTTTAGGAACTTCTGCAATATAGTCCAACATCTAAAGGCCATTCTTCAATGATCCTCAGACGCAGGTAGAGATCGAATTATTGAACATACCTGAGTTTCCATGAGGGTGTCTTGGTAGTAACATTGAAGTTAATTGTCCCTGGAAGTCCAGCGGAAGTGACAGCCTTGCCATTTGTGGCCACGATGTGGCTCCAGGCTCCTGTCTGAAAACCCTCTCCTGACCTTTTCCTAACACTTGGCATTTTAGTGTTCCCTTGATTACAGATCACTTACATGCAACACACCATTGACTATTTGTTAAAATGGAAAGTGGGGGAAAAAAGAAGAAAAGAAAGGACATGCTTTGCCAGAGCAGTGCTGTGGAACAGTTGTTCCCTAGGTATTCATCTCAGTATGTCTAAACACCTATAATTAAACCAGCTTTGGAGCAGTGCCTCCTGGATAGGGTGGAAGAATCAATTCTGCAGCATTTGGATCTTGTTCTTTATACACACTGCTCAGCAGTGAAGATGTTCAAAAAAAGACCAGATGCTGCAGCTCAAGAATGCAATTACCCACCTATCAGGGTGAATGGATGATGGTCTGGTCTTGAGGACATCCAAGCTCAGGGTAGCAAAGAGAGAGAGACAAGTGATGAATATGGTGACCTCCAATTCTCTGTGCCTGTTTCCCAGTCTCATTTCCTTGCTAGGAGGTTTTTTTTTTACCCCCAACCTAGATGCAGCAATTGCTAGGTAACTTCCTGTTAAACAGCTAATTAATGGCAACTCAAGTCAGCTGTGCTATTTATGAGACTGAAATAGGCAGAGACACTGCTCGTCGGGAAAAATAAGTTGGGATCAAGCTGCATCTTCTATATAAATATTTGAGCGCGGCTGTCAGACGCCAGCAGCAGCCAGCGCGGTCTGCCTTCACATGAATCACTGAGATGACCCGGACCTTCGCCACGTTGACTGCTGCTAATGTGTGCCGTATAATCTCATGTGCGCGGAACGTCTTGTGAACCACACACACTATCAAGATATGGTTTTAATTAACATTTGCTTTTTAGATAATATACGCAATTTATTTTGGCAAGAGTTCATTGAATGTAAAATCTACATAATTAAGATACTAAACCTGCAATATTTTATTTTCTTTGCAGTTCTTTTTGCTAAATGACATGGATTCAGTAACAGTTATTACCCAGTAGATAGCTACAATGGGCAAACACAATTTTA
Organism: Trachops cirrhosus; assembly: GCA_028533065.1. Classification (NCBI taxonomy): domain Eukaryota; kingdom Metazoa; phylum Chordata; class Mammalia; order Chiroptera; family Phyllostomidae; genus Trachops; species Trachops cirrhosus. The sequence goes on along the minus strand of CM052542.1, from coordinate 37,016,592 downwards.
TACTTTCTTCTTCTTCTTTTTTTTTTCATGCTTCTCTAACCAAAGGATACAAAGTCATACAGTCATTTTTTTTCACTTTTTAAGATTTAGAAATATCAGATCTTTTTCTTAGTTTAATTTGACACTAAAAATAAAGCAAAGAATATGCATTTATGATTCTCTTGCACAAAATTAATGTTATTTTATGAGTTTATTTTACTAAGCTTTTCACCACTGTGATGGGACTCTGGGGCATGATCACCTGAGAAGGGGCACACTGAAAGAGACCTCAAAGATCATTAAGATAAACTCCTCGCTTTATGAAGACAGCCACGGACACTGGGTCTGGGAGTGGAAATGTGACTTGCCCAAGGTCATACAATACAATGGAGCTGGGACCAAGACTAGAACCCTGGACTAGCCCAGCTCATTTTCTACTGTTCCAGCTGGTTCCCTTTAAGAAACACCTGCCTCTACCCACTAGGTGCCTCTTCCTCCTCTGTTACCTCTGTCTTCTGAACTTGGAAATACCTCCATATCATGTAAAATAGGTATGTTTAAAAAAAAGTGGAAAATAGACCTGGTTCCCAAAACACTTCCCACTATGATGAGCATCACAATGGCTGAATCCCAGTAGCTTTGTTCTTTGTGATAATCCATATAACTGGGTCAGAGGGCTAATGACTTGGCTTCATGAATCCAAGCCATATGCCTCCATGATTGGCAGCCAGCTGCATGCCCGCAGTGAGAGCCCGTTTCCTGATGGAAGCCCAGAGTCTCAGCTGAGGGAAGCAGCAGCCAGACCAAAGCTGGGAGCGAGAAACTAGAACGGCCCCTGGTTATGAGGCCATTTTCTATAGCCTCCCCACCCCTTCCAATCTGCTCTGTTTCTGAGCTGCCAAGTTCTTCTCAGACAGGCCCTTGACAAGGGCCTTTCCTGAAGACTCCGACGCACTCGGGATGTGGTAGGCAGCGATTGCGCCCGTGTCAGTCTCTTCCCTCAGATCTGTAGTAAGCTGCTAATTAGTGTCAGTAATTGCTGGAGGAGCGGATAGCTGGCTGCCCATCAGCATCGATGAGAAGGGGGTGCTAGCCCCCTCCCTTCCTCTCGGCTCCCTTCTCTCCAGCATTGAGCAATAAATCCATATCGGTTAAATCGGCTGTTGGGCTGCTGGTTGAAAAGGACGTCAGTGGAGTCGTGTCAGGTTAATGGGTTTAGCTAATGTATGGGCATAAGGATGAGTAACTCGATCAGGCATCCCAGCCAAAGGCAGGAGCGTGGAGCTCAGAGTGGCTGAAGCAGAGGGAGGCCGTGGTCTTCTGGGAGAGATGTCCCCCAAAATATGTTTCTTGGGCAGCTCTATTTAAAGAAGAAGAAAATAGTGCCTTATCTCTGTGAGTCACATGCCAACAGATGGTGAGGAGGAATAGAGGGCTCAGATTTCATGCAGACATAGGTCCTATTACTGCTACTAACATCCATAATCTGGGGCAGAGGATGAACACCAAGACTCAGCTTTCTCGTCACTACAATGGATCGCCCAGAGGTTGAAATGAGCAAATATACATACCATGCTCAGTACAATGCTTGGTACAGAACTTCTGTTCTTAAAGTGAGCATTTACTAAATCCTGTGATTTAGGTTAGAATATGTACCACACCAGGCATGTGGGAGCTTGTGCTAGTAAATTTCAGTATGCTCTCTAATAGATCCTGGAGGGCCCTTGCAGTCAGTAGAGGAGACCTCGTGGTTCTGATTATCCCACGGTCAGTCCTCTCTTCACCACCTCTCCCCTGTCTTTTTGGCATGGGTATGTGAGGGAGATGTGAAGGAATCGTGGCCACCAGACAGCGTGCCATGCTCAGCTTCCTGTGTCTGCACCTGCACCATGCATGAGTGCCCAGTGTGGCAGGACGGAGAGCCCTGCTTGGGTCCTGCTGAAATGTTCTGAAAGTACTGCAGATCCTCCATAATTTGGATCCAGAATATCCAATGATATGGAGCAGTTGTGCTTTTGCCTTATATGCATGCACTGTAATTAATTAATTAATTAATTAAAATAATGCTGTTGGGTTGTGTGTGTGTGCGTGCGTGCATGTGTGTATGTTTTCACCTTTCTCTTCCCAAAGATCTAGGTATTCTCTTTGTCTACAATATTCATTTGCTTAGCAACTATATAATGTATATTAGATTCTTACTTATACTATATGTTTGCTAAGAAAGTATGTATTGCCAATGTGCATACACATCTATTCATTTATTCCTTTGATAAATATTTTTTAAGCACCAAGTGAACTGCAGGAGTTTAGAGCTAGAAGGGACTTATGCAGTCATCCTATTCAGGGCTCCCAATTTGGAGAAGAGGAACCTGGGATCTTAATATGGCAAGGCCCATTTTTCTGCTGGGTACCCTCCTCCCTGGTCTTCACTCTGAGTCCACGATCCACCAATATTATCCCTCTAGTAACAAGTCTCTCTATCTCTGTCCCACTGTGCTGCCCAGACCACAGTTCTGGGTAGTCTGGCTGTCTCCCCTCTATCTGGCACTACAGCAGCTGCATGTAGCTGAATAAAAAGCACACAGCCAGGCAGTCGGATTATACCTCGTGATGATAAACCTGCACCTCAGGGAGCATGGCAGAGTAGGTAAGAGCTAAGCCACATGGCCTGGGTTTGTATACTGGTGCTGCCTAATTGTGGGACCATGGGCAAATGACTTAACCTCCCTGTGCCATGTAAGATACAGACAATGATCTTTACCTCATAGGGTTGTTTTAAGGATTAAAGAATTAAAAATATATAAGGTGGCACCTGACACTGTGCAGGCATGCGTTCACCATTATTGTTGGACACACTACACTGTTGTGCAAACTCCTCTCCATGCATTACTGCTGGGGCTCCAACCATTCAAACCACATTCCAGGAAACAGTCAAGGCAAGGGGGTTTCTGCCTGCTGAGTCAGCTGTTTTGAGGATCTTTCTCTGAAGCTTCTCACAACACTTCTGTTCACAGAATCTGGCTTCATGGACATACTTAGCTGTAAGAGAGACTTGGAAATGAGATTTTATTCCAAACAGTGTTATGCTCTAGGAGGGATGCTGTTCCTGAGGAGAAAGGGGGAGTGGAACATTTTCAGGCAATGGCAGACTGTATTACATCCACAAACCAAAATTTAATGGACTCTTCTCTGCCCATCTCTCACTTAACTGCCCAAGACCATTCTGCCCACCCTTCTGTATACACTTGCCTCTCTTGGCTTCTCCAATACCACACCCTCCTAGTTTTCTTCCTACTTCTCTGGCCACCATCTTTTTAAGATCAGTTTTGTTGTTTTCTCCTCCTCTTCCCAATCTCAGTATGTTAGGAAGCTCCAGGTTTGCTACTGACCCTTCCTCTCTTCTCCACCTACACTCACTGTCATTGTGGTGAGTATCCCATCCATGTGGTTAACTCTGTGCTCATACCTACTATCACCTCCTCTCCATTTGTATATTAAATAACCATCTCAATATGTTTTCAAAGCATAATTCTTGATTTCTTGTCATATGCATTTCTCCTCCCACCTTCCCCAACTTGGCACATTGGACCCTCCATCCATCTGCACGGAGTCCAACACTCTAGAAGCCAATCTTGATGGCTCCTTGCCCTTCAACACCCCCATTCCCAACTGCAGCTCCAAAATAAATTTTAAGTCTGTCCACCTCTTCCTACCTCGGCTATCACTGCTGCAGGTCAAGCCAGCAACATCCCTCACCTTGACTACTGTGAGTCCCTCCTAATGAATCTTTCCATTTCCATGTTTCTCCTGCTCTAGAGCATAGTAGTTTAGTGCAAGGACTCTGGAACCAGACTACCTGGGTTCAAACCTTAGCTCCAACATATATTAGTTCTATGACTTAGACAAGTTTATAATGTTTTTTGTTTCAATTTCTTCATCTATAAGTTGAGAATAATAATATCTCTATTTCATATGGTTATTGTGAGCACTACATGAGTTACTACACAGGGTTGGGCAAAAGTAGATTTACAGTTGTGACTATGTAAAACAGTTTATTCTTGTATTATTATTTATTAGTTATTGTATATTATTTTCCATATGAACAACTGTAAACCTACTTTTGCCCACCTTGTATGTCAGTACTCAGAGCAAAGTCTGGCATATAGTAAGCACAATCAATAAATGTTTCCTTATTGTCATTAGCTATTATTCTGTACATTTTTCATAGAGCAGTCAGAGTAATCTTTAAAAACATAAATTGAATACTATCATTCCTGTGCTTAAAACTCTCCAGTGATTTCCCATTTCAGCTGCAATGAAATTCTCACACACTCCCATGTCCAAACTGCCTACATTACCTAGCCCTTGGCTCCTCCCTTCTTGGCTCATAGCTCTCTGTCACTCACTATCTTTAGCCCGGTCTGCTTTATTTTAATTCTTTTAATATTGCTCCCGCTTCTTCCTCCGCCTGGAATGCTCTTCCCTCCCTCCAGCCATTCGTAAGGCTGACTTCTGTTTTTTCAGATCTCAGCCAAATTACCTCCCCCTTTGAAAGGTCCACTGTGACCATGAGCCTACAGGAGTCTCCCTGCCCTTGTAAGTACCCCTTCATTTTCCATGGTGCTTACTACAAATTTCAGTTTTCTGGGTGGTTTGTTTGACTCTTTTACAGTCTTAACTACAGTATGGGGTTTCTGAGAGCTCAGATCTCACTTAGCTTGTAGTTATGGATCCCAGAATAGTAATGGCACATAGTAGGTATACACAAGACAGCTTGTGAATGAAAGAAGAAATGACCCCTGAGATGATTTTAAAGGATAAACAGGAATGTACGAGATACACAAGGAGAGGCAAGGATTTGAGACAAAGAGAATAGCATTTACAAATGCATTTAAATATGAAACAGTAGTGCTTTTCTACTTAAAAAGTGTTGTATAGCCCTGGCTGGTGTGGCTCAGCTGGTTGGAGTGGGGGTTCAATTCCCAGTCAGGACACACAACTAGGTTGTGGGTTCAATCTCCAGGCTGGGTTAATATGAGAGGCAACCAATCAGTTTTTCTCTCTCACTTTCTCCCCCACCTTCTCTATCTAAAAGCAATAAACATGTTTTAAAATATAAGTTTTTTAAAGTGTGATGTGGTCTTCAGACCAGAAGCATCAGCCTGGGAGCTTGTTAGAAATGTAAAGTCTTAGTCCTCAGCCCTGACCCACTGAATCAGAATTTGCATTTTAAGAAGATTTGCAGGTGATTCCTTTGAGAAGCACTGGAGTAGAGTGTTCAGGGAACTGGAAATAGCCATCCTGAGTGGAGCATAAAGTACAAAAGGGAATGTATCATCTAGGATGTAAATTCAGCTGCATGTGTCAGACCCAGGATAATAGTGGCTTAAAAACACCAGAAAAAATGTATTCACATCTCATGTAAAAGTCCAAACAAATATGGCTGCTTTTTTGCTGTTTCTCAGGAGTCTAATGCATTCTAAGTAGTCTAGAAAGGTGAATTTTCCTTTCCTGTCCTGTGATAAAGATTGAGATGCTGAGCTGCCACTTTGTGCTTGGTTGAAGTAATACTTCCTGGGCTGCATCCCACAATAACCAGTGAGCACTTACTACCTGTCAGACACCTGGCTAGGGACTGTGGACACAGCATTAAGAAGATGTGAGCCCATCCCTCAAGGAACTCAGCATGAATATCGGTGTTAGGATCTGTGTAATCTCTCATGTTTCCCTCTCAGGAATAAAAGTCATCAGGGAATAGGAAGAGTCAGGGAGTGAAGCCTCAAATGGCTGAACTTAGGGAGAAAGAGAATAGGGAGGGAGCTAGAAGATTTAACATTTTCTCCTTTAAGATATTCAAGTAAAAAGAATAATGATAGCAGTGAATTCTAACACACTGAATAATACAAAAAATAATCCATGAGTCTAAAGTGATACTAAAAATTGGAGAGAGAAAGCTCTTTTACAGGAGAGACCAAGTAATGCATGAGGAATGATAGAATTTAAAAAATTACTATTTTGCAACTGATATAATTAATTTAGGTAAGCATGATTAGCAGATGCTTGAACCATTGCATTAAAATTTGTTTGGGCTAAGTATATTCATATACTCTCATATAGCATCCCACAGAGTACTGATTATTTACACAGGAAGAAGGTACTATTACAACAAAGAAATCTAGTGAACACCATATTAATCATATGATAAACTTAATGTCACTGATGATGGGGTTAATTGGGAATCATATGACTCAAATTGAGGATCATTCTGAAGAATAACTTACTGGCTTATGCTGTTCAAAAGTGTCAATGCCATGGAAAAAATGGGCTGAGGACCAGTTTTACATTATTGGCTCAAAGAAATAACAGTTTAATGCAACACATGATTCTTTCTTTTCTTTTTTTAATCCTCACCTGAGGACATTCCTTCATTGCTGAGAGAGAGAAAGAGAAACATCGATCAGTTGCCTTCTCGTACTGCTCCCTGACCAGGAATGGAAACTACAACCTGGATATGTGCCCTGACCAGGAATTCAACCCTTGACCTTTCGGTCTACAAGATGACGCTCCAACCAACTGAGCCACATCAGCCAGGGAAACACATGATTCTTGATTGAATTCTACATGGGAAAGAAATATTGAAAGATTATTGGGACATTTGAGGACATCTGAATACAGACTATATATTAGATAAGAGTTGTCTGATGTACTGAGCAGACTGTGATATTATGGTTATTCAGGAACATGTCCTTGTTCTTAGAAGATACATACTAAAGAATTTAGGGTTAAAGAGTCACAATGTTGCCAACTTACTCTCAAATGGTTTGGGAAAAAAATAAAAGTATACAGGGAAAGAAATAAGACAAATGTGGCAAAATATTAAAAATTGGTGAACATAGGTAAAGGGTAGTATTTGGGTGTTAATTACGTTATAATTGTGACTGTTAAGCAGGTTTAAATTTTGTTTCAAATAAAATGTGTTTTACTATCCCTAGCAGTTGATCCTATATAGACCAGGTTTTGTGTATATAATGGATTCCCCAAAATTCACATTATTACTAGTATGTTGGCTTTCACTTCCTGAGTTTGGCAAAGAAAGAATTCAGAGCCAAGAACTCTGACACAAAAGGAAGTTTATTTAGCATGCAAAGTGAAAGTGCACTAGAGAAGATGTGAGCAGGCTGCTCAGAGAGCTGCCTTGACCTTTTAGAAAGAAAGTCACAGAGGCAGAAGAATTGAGGCAGCTGAGCTGCATAGACTCAGGAAGCAAGTTACAGAGGCGAAAGAAGGGCCCTTAGAGACAGCGCTAGCCCAGAATGACCTGCTGCTACCTGCTGCTGCCCTAGTCACAGTCTTGTGGGGACTGTTAGAGCTTAGGAGAAAGAAAGCAAAGTTACATACATACCTGAAGCAAGAAGGTGCAGGCATACTCTATAGAGAGAGAGTACACACTGGGTCCTTTGTCTTAAGGGTTTTTATCTGTTTTCTAAAGGCAGAAATTTTAGGGGATATCAGGGTAGGATTTCAATAGAATATTCATGAACTTTCCAGGAGTGTCCTTTAATTTGTTGATTCATCAAAATTATCATACAGGGTCAGGGTCGTAGTCTCTACTGATTAGTAGGCACGAGGGTAGGAGGTCTTTGGTCATTGTGTCTGGCCCTGATGCAGCCATGGCCCTTCTTTGTTTGGTTTTGCTGCTTTTCTGGGCCTGGAGCTGAAACACCACTGAGGCCTACATGTTATCTCTAGTTTTACCAAAACTGTTTCTGTGGTCAAAAGACCTGAGGCTTTGTTCCTCAGATTATTTGATGCTGATCAGAGCCTCACTGTTTTGAGGGCTTAATGCTTGAGGGAGTGGTTGTGCAAGGGAGATGAGGCCAGTTTGAATCAGCTGTTTGTCTCAGTTTCTTCATTTCACTTGCCATGGAATTTTCCTAGATTTTTACTATCCTGCCTCAACATCATTTGGGATTCAGTTGAGTCTGGCCACTGGTCCATCAGCCTGAACCCCAGGAAATGGGCTTGGCCCTGAGCGAAAGAAACAGGGGAGCTGGGGGTTTGCGGCCGGAGGTTTAGCCTCTGTCTGAATTGTACTCACATCATCTGCCTTCTCTTGGAGTGCCAGAACTAAAAAGCCATGAACACAGTGCCTGACAGACTGAGAAGCACTGATGATGAAAGACTGCTTTCCTTTTAAGCAAAAATTTGAGACTTAAAACTGCCTACTGTGTCTAGATCTCTTTCCTGCTGACTAGGGAGGGCCTGGGAAAGAGGAGCAGATCAGCAGGCTGGGATGAGTCTGGGGTTTTGTCTGCAGGGGTGGAAGTGTCAGTGTGGGGATGGGAGATAAAGATGAGATGAAATTATAATTGTGAAAGTTGGGAAAGGGTGGATTTCAAAGAACATTTTTAGTCACAGATGGTTGAAGACAAACACAGAGAACAGGCCCCAGCACCTCGTCTTCCTAGCTGATTGCGGGGAGGGGGAGCTTGCTAATGAACACATTGATTTCCCAGCTCCTTGGAACAATAGCAAATGCTTTTTGCAGTTATCAATTGGGACCTCACAGCAGGTGTGGGGGATGGAAGGTGTTGGTTATTCTAAGTTTATCTTTGGGGGTTAGGCAAATACAGAGAGAATTTAAAGAGCAAGGAGGGAGGTCACATAATAGTAGCAAGAGAGCTGGACTAGGAGATCCCAACTTGACTTTCAGCCTTGCTACTGCACAGCTTACCCACATTTATTTCTAGTTTTCCTCATTGGTAAAAATTAGAATAATAATTTTCCTTTCCATGGATCTGTGAAACTAAACAACATAATTAGTACATATAAAAAGTACTTTGTTTAAAAGTACCTTGTCTTATTGTCTGTCATTTATTCAGAAAGTATTTATCAAACACCTGCTATGCACCAGGGATGTGCCAAGTTCAAGGAACATAACAATGAAGTGGAAAGTATTGTCCCTGCCCCAATGGAACTGGTTATCTAGCAAGGAAAAGGGGCATTGACCAAGTGATCACAAATGCATTGAGATATAGCAACTGCTAGTGGGAGCATAAAACAGGCAACCTGGGAAGTCAGGAAGGCCTTTTGAAGGAAGGACCCATTGTAAACAGTAATAGCACTATCCATCCCCATGGAGCAGGGTCAGGGAATTAAATGCTTACCCTGGTTGACCCGATGGACAAAGGCCGGAAACCTTGTGAAGAAAGTGTATTTCTTCATTGAGGAGAGACAAGACAGTGTGTCCTCAGAGTGACCCCTGCAGCCTTGCTAAAGTTGCCCAGCCTTGTCTGTTATGCAAACTCCCTGAGGACTGGCTGACATCCTAGATCAGGGCATTGTTCATTCTTGGAGGCTGACACCTTGATAACAAAACTTGAGCTTTCTAAAAATGGTCAGGTAATTCCTGTCCCCACTCCCAAATAATGGCAGCAGGGAACTGAGGGCTTCTGCAGGGGCACCTAACATCCTGCAGTGCACAGCCCAAGTGGTACCTCTTTGTGAGAGACTGCCTGCATCTCACTAGGCCAGTGCCTGCCATTTTCCCTAATGTCTCTGCCATGAGCCTGTGTTTAGTGGCACTTGGGATATTTATCCCCAATCCTAGCTCAGCACTGCCTTTTATTAAACAACCCTTGAGAAACAGGACTTCTGGAAGCTGGCAGGGTAGTCTAGGATAGAAAGCATGTGTCAGGGAGACAGAAGGTTTGCATGCGATTCCATGGGGAATGTATTTTCTGAGCAGCCACTTAGAGAAACTCAGTGCTGGGTATGTATGGAGTGTCCAGAGGTAAATATACTAGTTGAGCCAGGGAGCAGGATCATGAAACAAAGACTGTGCACTGTGCAAGAGTTAAAATAAAGGTTGAATGAAAGTATCATGAGTGTTGTGAAGAATCTTTTTGACCCATCATTCACTCGTTGGGTGGTTTATGCAGATCAGCATGTAATTGCCATTTGATGGTTTCTGGCTCTCCTCAAGTGGAAGAGGTGGTGGTGATGGTCTGTGTATGTGAGTGCTTTGGGGTGGAAGGAGTCAAACCCACTAACACCTAACAAACACACCTTCAACTGCTTTGTGTTGGTACACCTTCATCTGCCCTAATTATTCACCAGTCTATAACAGGTTGTGTTCTTTAGAGAGGTATTTCCTGACTA
>CM052542.1:36972045-37005952 GCA_028533065.1 Trachops cirrhosus | reverse complement strand
GTGATGATGAACTTCTTTAACTTGACCTTATCTGGGGAGCACTTTATCTGCCCTTCCATTCTAAATGAAAGCTTTGCTGGATAGAGCAATCTGGGATGTAGGTCTTTGTCTTTCATGACTTGGAATACTTCTTTCCAGCCCCTTCTTGCCTGTAAGGTCTCTTTTGAGAAATCAGCTGACAGTCTGATGGTAACTCCTTTGTAGGTGACTGTCTCCTTATCTCTTGCTGCTTCTAGGATTCTCTCCTTCATTTTTACCTTGGCTAATGTAATTATGATGTGCCTTGGTGTGTTCCTCCTTGCATCCAAGTTCTTTGGGACTCTCTGAGCTTCCTGGACTTCCTGGACTTCCTGGAAGTCTATTTCCTTTGCCAGATTGGGGAAGTTCTCCTTTATTATTTTTTCAAATAACTTTTCCATTTGTTGCTCTTCCTCTTCTCCTTCTGGCACCACTATGATTCAGATGTTGGAACATTTAAAGATGTCCCGGAGGTTCCTAAGCCTCTCCTCATTTTTTTGAATTGTTGTTTCTTCATTCTTTTCTGACTGTATGTTTCTTTCTTCCTTCTGGTGCACACCATTGATTTGAGTCCCAGTTTTCTTCCCATTATTATTGGTTCCCTGTACATTTTCCTTTATTTCACTTAGAGTAACCTTCATTCTCTCACCTAATTTGTGACTAAATTCAACCAGTTCTGTGAACATCCTGATTACCAGTGTTTTGAACTGTGCATCTGATAGGTTGGCAACCTCTTCATTGCTTAGTTGTATTTTTCCTGGAGCTTTGATCTGTTCTTTCATTTGGGTCATTTTTTTTGTTTTGATGCATCTGTTACATAGTGGGGGCAGAGCCTTAGGTGTTCACCAGGGCGGGGCAACCCACATTGCTGGGTTGTGACGCTATATGTGGGGGAGGGGTCTGAGAGGGAACAATGGCATTTGCTCCACTCTCTGTGGGATTTCAGTCACTTCTCCTGCTTCCCACAAGCAAATTGGGCCTTTCTGGTGCTGATTCCCGGGTGGGTGGGTTTGTGTCCATTCTAGGTCCCAGTGGGTCTCTCCAACGAACTCTCCTGAGAGGCTGGGAGTTTCTCCTGGCACCTCAACCCCCGCAGGTATTTTTAATCAGTGGTTTAAGGCTTTATTTCCCCACGCTAGGACCCTGGGTTGTGCGGTCTCTTCCACTCCCCAGTTTTGCCTGGTTTATCTGCGCATGAATGTGGAACCGCCTGGTCCGCCCGCTGCCTTGCGCATTCTGCCTGTCCACAATCGGCAGCCTCTCTGGGTCTGCCAGCCACCACCTTGCGTGCCCTAGTTCGCCAGCTGCTGCTTTGCCATGAGCTGCCCGTCTCCGCCCCTCCTACCAGTCTGGAAGAATGTCTTCTTTAACTCCTTGGTTGTCAGACTTCCATACAGTTCGATTTCCTGTCAGTTCTGGTGGGTTTTTTTGTTTTTAAATTGTTGTTGTCCTTCTTTTAGTTGTGCGAGGAGGCACAGTGTGTCTACCTACACCTCCATCTTGGCTGGAAGTCCTCTACCTTAAAAAATTTTATTTTAGGAAGATATTATGACTAGCATCATAATATCTATAAACAGTTTCTAATGTACAAGTGAATTAAAAATTAAGATACAGAATAACCAATTTTAGAGTTAATTCCATTTTGTAAATGTTTAAAAAATATGGAATTATTCCAGCTGTTGGTTGTGGCAGGCATGAAAATGAGATGGGTTGAAGTCCCAGTCACACTCTGTCTTAGGAAAGCCTGTTGTCTCAGCCTCAGTTTCCTAAGTGTGTAAAATGTGGTAGTGATGGCTGCTCCACTGCAGTGTTAGGGACAGATTTAAAGTCAGGTTTGTGTGCCTCCAAGGTTGCTTGCTCTTGAGCCCCATGATGTCACCCTGAATGCAGGCAATAGGTGCCACCTGCAGGGAAGAGAGCCTAATGGGGCATGTCTTAGTCCCCTGTCTGTTATCCCTTCTGCCCCTTCTGCCAGGCTTCCCGGAATCTTTCTTTTTCTCTCTGCAGGACCTGTTCTCAGATTGTCATGTCAGCTCCACTGGAAATGAAACCTGTTCTCTTCCCAGTTCCACTTGCTTCCTTTTCCCTTCCCAAATGAAGTGGATTTGAAGTCTGAAAATCTTTTTTAGACTGGCTCTTGCTGTGTAGCTTCTAGGAGGCCACTTCCCCAGTGAGGTCTTGGGCTTGCCATCCATGACAGGGTGCTTCTCATCTACAAGGTGCCCAAAGCCCCACCACCTCTAATGTTCCTCCATTCTGTACAAAGGTTAAGAAATGGTTCCTCCATCGGTCTATGTAATCCCAAAGCTGCATTCTCATGCCATTTCTGTATCTATTCCCCTTAAAACTATTGGCCCAGGGGGAGGGAGTTGTACGGTTACGAGGCCGTAGTATCTGTGACAGGGGATGAGCTGGGCAGCCCAGCCCTACAAGACCTGAGCTTCCTGTCATGAAGGCATGCGGCAGGCTCTCGCCAAGGAAATCAAGATGCTATAATTGGAGAGGCTCAGTGCTGCTAAACTGAAAATTTTGTGAAATCAATTGAGAGAAAAATCAATATGGGATTTTTTTTTTCCACGATAAAAAGACAAGATTCCCACACAATTAAGAATCGGGCCACGGTTTCCACACTCTGCCTGTCATGTTCTCTTGTTTCTGTGCCACAACTGTTCATCAGAAATAATTAAACATTTTCCCATGGGCAACAATTACTTGCTTAAAATATTATGAGTAAGGAGAATACATTTATAATTACCTAACCTTTCTGAAGGTGAAAATATATATTATCCTTTGATAGAGCAGAAAAAGGAGTTCCTGGATATGCCGGCACGGTGTGCTGCATCTCTCCTGATTATACTAATTGCCTTAAGGAACGGAACAATAGTTTTTTACACACTCAAACCTTCTCTTTCATTTTATGTAACTTTTTGGCATCAAATGATGGTCCCTCTTTCTTGTTGCTTTTGTAAGTCATTAAATAGCCAGCCTGTAGCTATTAGGATGCCAGACAGCATCTTGGGATTGCCCAGTGCTATACTATAATGAGAGGGGCAATGTCTCTCTTTTCTTTGGAGTTGGTTACATTGTTAACCACATACTACCAGCCCAGTGTTTCAGGCTTTTGCTACTTTTCTGATTTTGCCATAAACACACATACAGTGAGAAATCAAAATAATAATCACAGCAGTTAAGAATGATTGAGTGCTCATGAACTGTTAGGTGCTTCTAAAAGCGTTATGTATGCTATCTCATTTAATCCTCAGCAGTTCCATGAGGCAGGTTACTGTTAATGCTCCCATTTTACAGATGAGAGGACTGAGATCCAGAAATGTTAGGTAATTTACTCAGGATTGCACAGCTCATAAGTGGTGAAGCTAAGGTTTGGCCCAAAATCTGTCCCTTGAATCACTACACCATCTCTCAAACTTATCTATCAAGTCATTTTGGCTCAATATTTTCTGTTAACTGGAACAGAATGTATTTCCTAAATTTATCAAAAAGCTGATTGTAATTGTGCTTCATGATAAAGACCTTCTCCTCCCTAATGTGTTTGGCCTTAATGCTAGTTTTCACGTCTACAAACATGTAATAATAATGACAGTAATAGTAGCAGCATTCATCATATTAGTAGTAGCAGTTACCACTTACTGGGTATGTATCCTGGGCTGAGCATTTAACCTGGGATCTCTACTCTGGGCCCCATGTACATGATAATGAGGCAGGGCAGCTTCTATCCTGCTTGGTTTACACATGGAAAAACTGAGATCCTGAAGGGTTCAGTGACATGCTGAAGGCCACATGGCTAGTAAGGTGTAAACCAGGGGCTCCAAGGGATTTGCTCATCTCACTCAGCCAACTTTCCCCCATGAATTGCATGCCAGGCACTGGTGTGCAATTCATATTTGTTGTATATTTGTTGTATTTGTTGTATTACAGATACCATTACATGGTATCTGGCGATACCAGGTGAATTACGCCTTGTCCTTACTGCCAGCAAGGAGCTTGCCACAAGGTTTTTGAGTCAGTAGTTGATGTAGCTCCATGAATCCTTTCCTCTAAAATGTTCCCTGCTTTATTTTAGGTAACTCTTCCATAGGATCTGAAGCTATATAAAATTTTGTTTAGGTTCTGAGGAGTCTTTAAAAAAAGGCAGTATGCATACTTCATTTGTGTGAGAATATTGTCTCAGAACTCAGTTCCTATCTCTGATCTTGTTTTTCTTTGCTCCATAACAGCGGGCAGTGAAGTTCAGTACCCGGTATCAGCTCACCATCAGAGCTAGATTACTCAACAATAGGAATTATGCTACAAGTACAACAAAATTTAAAATGTGGGACCTCCCTTTCATTGAGTACAGTTATTTCTTATTTTGCAAATTCTCTCGACTGCACAGGTGGCAAACACAAGGCTCACGGGCCGAATCCAGCCCTCCACCTTGTTTTATCCCGCCCAATACCTTGTTTCTACCCAGCGGCAGCACAGATCTCCTTGCCCCTAGTTAAGGAGTAGTTACATTTATACAGTCCTAAAATTGCATTCAGCCCTTTGAAGGCAACCACAAGGCTGATGTGGCTTGCCTTCACATGCAGTGAAAATGAGTTTGACACCCCTGCGTCTAGAGGCAATGGAACTGTGGTTAAAGCCACAGCTCTGGAGCCAGACTGCCTGGCTTCAAGCCTCAGTTTCAACACTTACCAGCTGTGTGACCTTGAGCAAATTACTTACCCTTTCTGTGCCTCAGCTGCCTCATTTATCAAATTAGGATGATAGAATCATAGTGCCTACCTCATGGGTCTGTCACGTGGATTGAAGGAGTAAATATGTGTCACTTCCTAGCACAACAGGGCTTGGTGCCTGGTCACTATGTAAGGGTTGGCCATCATTATTGACAGTCATTCATAGACTTGAGTTTCATTTATAGTTTGATAAAAACTTATTTTTTAAGGGGAAAAACAGTGCTTCACTATCTACATTTATTCAGCTCTGAAAGTGCCACCATGTTCTTTCCATCTTTCCTTCTGGGAATAATACATAGCCACCCTGTTAAAGATACTCGCCATGTAAGCCTCCGCTAGACTTTTCCAGTGAGCTGGAGTTCTGCATTGTAGTAACTTGCTCCACTTAGCCCAGACCCATCTACACAGTGGGATGCAAGGGGATTATAGGAACAGGCGGTAAAGTTTAAATTGGTGGAGCTGATAAACTTCTTCTCACTCCCCACTCCCCACCCCACAAGCCATTAGATGTTTCATGTTGCACATCATATAATAAAACTAACTCTGGCCTGAGCCTTTCCTTTTCCTGTGGCCCCTTACAAACCTTTCTCCACAGGGCAGTGATCTTTTTCAAATGCAAATCAGATATGAGGCTTTTCTGCGGAAACCTGTTGCAATGAGCATACAATCCCGTGTGTACAAGGCCTGCCTCATACCAGTGCTCCAGACACCCTGGCCTCCTCTAGGTTCCTAAAACATGCCAAGCGTGTTCTAACACCAGAACATTTATGTGCATGGTTTCCTCCATCTGGAATGTTCTTTCCTGGCTGTTCATAAGGTAGGCATTTTCTCACTCTTAGGGGTTCAGTTAAAGATATCACTTCCTTAGAGAGGCCTGTACGACCCCCTACCTAAAGGGACCACCACCCTCCCCCATTATTCTCTGTTTTAGCACATTGTTTATTTTCGATTAGAACATTTACCCATCTATAATTCTTTCATTTCTTTATGTGTTCACCTGTGTCTTGCTAGCCTTTCCTGCTAGACCGTACACTTCTTTAGGGCAGGGGCTAGGCCTGTCTGGTGGCCACTGTCTCCTGAGTGTCTGGCACAGAGAATCCGAGGGAAAAGTACAAATGCACCAAAAATGCAGAGGTTGATTTAGTTGCCTCTGGAGGGTCTAGAATCAAACTCTACCTTGGATTTTGGCTGCTGCTTTAAATGTCATTTGCTAACGTCTCTGTTTTTCACCTCAAAAATAAGACCAGTCTCTGACTGCACTGTTAGTAAACTACTGTGATGCTTACTTCATACTTTCCTTGTGCTCCTAAATCGGAGAGGTAAACATTCCCAGTGGCCCCTGAGTTTTCCATATCTGTTCCTGAAATATGACATGTTGAGTGGCTTAGGGTCCTTTGTGAAACAAAACTGAGACTAAAGGGGACTAAGTAAAACAGTGGTTCTCAAAGTGTGGTTCTCAGAGCAGCAGCATCGTTATCACCTGGGAGCTGGTTAGAAATCCAGGTTTTCATGTGCCTCCTAACCTATGGAAGCCACGTCTGGGGGCGGCGCCCAGCAATCAGTGTTTTAACAAGCCCTCCAGGTGATTCTGATGTAACTGAGGATTGAAAACCATTGCAGTAAAGCAATCTTTGTCACAGAGGGATGGGAAAGGCGATAAGTTCTAGGAATATGTATGCAGTTCAGTAGTTTGGAAATATATAATTAACATCTACTACATACCAGAAATGGCCAGGATGCCTAGGATTCAGAGTTACACTAGAAAGAGTTCCAGTTTGAAGGAATTTACCATCTAAGGGGAAAAGAAAAACAAGTAAGCAGTTTAGTGTAGTATGTGTTGTGCATTGGAATAGGGAAAGCAAAAATAGCTAAGGAAGCTCAGGCAGGACTCTCTGTCAGTTGAGAGTCTTTGACAGTAACATAGGGTACAGGTTAAAAACAAGTGTGGTATCCAGAGGCAACTGTCCTGAGTTTAAGCCCATCTCCGCTCTGTACCACTTGTGTGACCCTGAGTAAGGTATTTAACCTGGCTGTGCTTCATTTTCCTATCTACAGAATAAAAGTGATCATACTAACAGCAACCTACTTTGTAGGGTTGTTATGCTGATTAAATGAGTTAATAAATGTAAAGCACTTAGAACAATGCCTGGTTCAGTGTGAGCACTCAGTAAGTATAAATTGATATTATTACCATCATCTGATTGCAAGCAAAGGCTCTCAGATGCACCTAATTCATTAGGGCGGATGAGTGAGGGGAGGTAATTTAGGGGAGGTTCCCACTGCAGTTGACAGCACATCTTGCTACTCAAAGTGTGGTCCCTGCACCAGCAGCATCAGCATCATTGGGGTGTTTGTTGGGCATGAGAATCTTAGGCCTGCTCCAGACCTGCTGAATCAGGACCTGCATTTTAACAAGATCCGCAGGTAATTCTTCTGAGTAAATTTAAAAAAATTGAGAAACATTTTTGTAGAATAGTATTCCTGAGTCCTGGCTGCACACATCTGAAAAGCGAATATACAGGCCAAGGCATTGCAGGTTTATGTTGTGGGGCTGTAGAATTTGAGGCAGGAAGTGGTGCGAGAGGAGAGGAGGCGTGGACAAGCCAAGGCTGAACCTCATCCATTGGCAAGTTTGCCGCTGCAAAGCCAGGGCTGCGGTCAGATTGTATTTGAGAAAGCTCACAATGGAGGTCGGACTTAGGAGGTGAGAAAGTAGAGGAGGGTATTAAAACTGTTGTGAAAGAAAAGATGAGACTGGGAGGCAATAAAGGTAAAGAGGAGGGTATGAACTTGAAGAATGTTAGAAGTTGACTCAGGCCAGCAGGACTAAACTTGGGAAATGAAGAAGACAGAAGAGCCAAGTGTGACTCAGGCTTTGAACTTATGTAAGTAAGTTAAACAAGCTGCTATCTGGAAGTTACTCTTCAAAACCCCTTTCAATGGTTTCTCTTTGGTGTGATTCCTAAACACAGGTGAATGCAGAATCTTCTATTCTTACCCATACTCGGGGATTTCTTGCAATACCCTCAACGAGCATTTGGTGTTACTTCTGCCATCTGAGGACTTGGGACAAAATGACTTACCAGATCCCAGGAATGATGGTGATGGTCTTTCATTTTTGTCTGCTGTCTCTAGTTGGCTGTTCAATTATAGCAACACTTCAGTGCCCTGGCTCCCTGCCAGAATGAGTCATTCCATGCAAGCAAAATCCTCAGGTAGATGAGGGCCAATCTTTTGTGTTTGGAAATTTTTTATTTAAATATTATACTGTTTTTGAGGATATATTTTAATGCATTAGTTTTCAACCTTTTAAAAAGCAATCGGACCTTTTTTAAAGTAAAATTATAGAACTACAATGTATAAAACAATAGAGTAAGTTACTTCACTTAAAGAAGGAGTGGGCAAAACCACTGATGCTTGCTTTCCAAATCATTCATCATTTATTTCCTGAGAGTCCTCTGTGGACCCTGTCAGTTTGAAGACCTTTATTTTAAAATGAATTTAAACTCTGTTAATTTCCTAAATTGAGTAATCAAATGTAATTTTTTACAACTGGGGGCTTTGTCATTAGTATCATTATTGTGATATTATTGAGTTGGTTTCACTGCCAGCGACAGAAATCCAACTCTAACACAAGCAAAACTATGAGTTTATTGGCACATAAAGTGCTTCTTGTGGCTATCAGGCATGGTTGTATCTAGGTGCTAAAATGACTTCATAAGGGTTCAGCATCTCTTTCTCCATCTATTGATTCTATGTCTCTTGGTTTCTAACTGTGTCAGCATCTACTCATATTTACCCCTGCCAAAGGGAGCTCTATATTTGCAGCAAACAAGATAATTTTGGCAGTCTCAGGTAAAATCCTTACAGGTCTTGGCACAGAGGCCCTCTTCCTTAATATCCATACATCAGTTCTTGTGAAAGGACTTCTAATTATCCTGCCTGGGTCACATGATGACTTTTAAGGCCATTTCCTCCAGAGTGCCATAGGGTGGGCCAGCTGTGAAAAGGATTCTGTGTACACTAAAGCAACAGATGTTTTCTATAGTGCTGCAGGCTTCTTTGTAAAGATGCTGAATTCATACTTTGTGCTGGGAACTAGGGCAGAGACCAAGGATGAAACAAAGAAAAGCACTCAGAATTGAGCCTGTGGGTACAAGGGTATTATGCAAAAACTACAGACTAATGTACTTGAAGAGTTGTGATGAGTTATCCAAGGGGGACTCAAAATATTCTGAGAGAAATTCTCGTTGACTGAATGGACAAGCAGTTACTTGTGTCAGCAGAAATCAGGAAAGACTTCACAGAGGAGGTGTTATTTGATGGTATTTGCATGGTGGAGAGGGAAAAAGGAGTATTTTAGGTAGACACAACAAAACATTGAAAAGCATGGAGGTATGAGAGGCTGGGGCAGTGAGAGGTGAAAAGCTGGGGTAATAGGCCTGGCAACAGCAGTGACTGTTTTCTCAATTTATCTACACAGCCCTCCCACACACCCCTTCCCCCCACTTTCCCCTCCCCCTAAGAGTGGTAGCACCCTCTCAAAGGCTGGAGAGAGTGTGTGTATGTCCATGGAGGCTGTCCAGCTCTACTCCCCCAGATCAGACCTGCTCTGGCTCTATCTGCAAGGTCCTCTGGACAGCACCATCCCCTGCCTTAGTTACCACCTAACCTCTTCCCTCTCCCACCCTCCGCCACCAAGAGATACACCCCATTCTTCCTGCTCTCTCTTTTCTTTCTTGTGTTCTGTTTTTTCAGTTGTTGCTTCCACACTTTTCAGCCTTCTTGTGAAAAGAAAGACCACTTCTTGTAAAACCATCAGCCAATCAGAATATTCCTTTACCTAGTGATTTTTTTTAAAAAACCTGGGATACACACTACAGTAAGCTGGAGAGCTTACAAAAAATTTCCAGTGTAAAGTCTCCACCCCCAGAGGTTCTGATGCACTAGGTATGGAGGAACCTGCACTTCAGTAATTTTTAATGTTCCTTCCTAAGAAACACTGCTTCACTCTATGTGCAGAGCACCTCGTGTACCCACTGTGGCTTTGGAACCTTCTCACAGAGGCCTGTCCATGGCTCCCCTGCCTAGAGGACCTGAGCTGCTTCACAGTCTGTGACAGCAGAGGGTGGCCATCACTTGATGGCCACCAAGACTTTGCTGTAGTTGAGTTTAATGAGATATTCCCCAGCTTTTTACACTGTTGTCTTGTTCATAAAAATTATGTTTTAGCCCTGCAGACATCTAATTTTGCAAATCAGTGTCAGGTACAAAAAAGATCCTGTCACTTGAGAGCAGGGCACTCAGTAATTTTAAAGGTCAGAGACTCACACGGAAATTAGCTTTCAGCAACATTGACTTAAGCACATAACAGAAAATGCGGTCTTCTGGCACACTGGTTATTTATGTATAAATAAATTAGCCCAACAGATCTACTGATAACCAGTATCCCAAGTGCTACTCACTGATTATCGTGGTAGTATGGTAGGAAAACACTGGTAAAGGCAGAAAGGCTTTCTGTTTTAAAGACATTGTAATAATAGCTCTCATTTATGGGGTGTCTACTTTATGACAGGCACGACACTGCAAGTTATTTAGTTCACCTCAAATCCTCACAACAGCCCTGCAAGGAGGAAATTCAGACTTGTAAAAAGAAGAGCACAGTTATGAGACCCCCTGAGCTCAAACACTCCCAATGTTACCCCTTATCAATGACAAGACGGTACAGGGAGCAGGCTCCGAACGAGGAGGCACCCAGGGGCAGGGCTTCCCCCAGGGCAGTAGAGTCATGCTGAGTATTATTTCCTTTTGAAAGAGTACCGCTGATTTAACAAGTGAAATATGATGGCTCCGGCTAATTTTTTCAGATGTTGGTTCTGATTAATTTCCTAATTTTTGAATGATCTGACTCGAGTGTGTTGTATTGGGAGTAATTAAAAGACAAGGATGGATTGTTTTGTTTCTTTGAACTATTAAGCTGGGAGAAGGGGAAAGAATCATAAACTTGTGAACCTGGATTTTAGTATTTATCCACATACCAATTATCAAGGTAAAGAAATACAAATACCCAGTCACCTACACCAAAAGATGACAAAGCACGTTTGCACATTTTGTTTCTTTTTTTTCAGTTGGTCAAAATTGTGTCTCTTAACTGTTCTGTGCCTGGGACAAAAATTGAGCTCACTTAGCAAAATGTCTGTTTTGATAAATCGAGAACAAAAAGACCAAAACTAATGACTTCCACAAAGGAAGGTGCCCTGGGAAATATAATACAGAATAGTGGAATCAGGGGCTTGTTTACTATGATTCTGTGTATCCATCTGATGGGGAGTATAAATAGTTTCTTTACACAAAGGGACCCAGGGAATAGTGAATCAGGGAATAATTGACTTGTCTTGGAATGTTTGTGAATGTGCATTTTTATCTGATGGCAAATATGCTGTTGGCCTTTGAGTCCGTCACCCACCATAAAATTTCCTTAGCCTCACAGGCACCAAGATAGTGTGCCCACCGCAGTCCCCAAAGAAAACAGTTCAAATTAGCATTAATCAGCCAGTGTCATATTTTGGGGCTCCACAGTGAAAGCCATGTACTGCAGCTGAATGCCATTCAGCAGGCACGAAGTGATTTGCAATATAATTTAAATGAAGAGTTGGCTTCCTTTCCCATTTAGAACATACCAGTATGGAAAACTGATTGTCAGCCATTCTAGTGATGAGCATCAACTTGGCTATTCACTCAGAAAATGAAGTTTCCTGAGACACCAGCACATTTAATTTATTTCCTTTTTCCTTGTGAAGTTAACTTCAGCTTGTTAAATACAATGACTATCCAAACCACAGAAAAACCAATACCATTAATTTTAATGCTCATAACATAATGGAAGGAGATTATATTCATTTGAGATTTTTCCCCTTCTAATAGAATGTTTACTTGCCCCTCTCCTTATGAGTTAATTATTATTTTCCTTCCATAATGCTCTGCTTATATCTGAGCAGCCGGTGTGTCTGTTAGTGTCTTGAGTTTGTGAACTGCTGCTGATGCTATCAATTCGCAATGTCTGGCACTAGAACGACAATAGTGTGGCAGTGTGGAGAGTGCACATGTGGCTGATAGGAAGGCCATGGGTCCCTGACGGAACCCTCTGCTCTATTTTACTAAAACACTTAGTTTTAGTAGAGTTCCCTTTCTAAGCTTTGATTGGAAGACTAAATGACTTTTCCGTGAATATATAGCAGTGAGCTAAGAATTGGTAACTCTTCCTCTCTTATCATTAAAGTATTTATTCACTTAATAGATGCATTGTGAACACCCAACTTATGCTATCAGTGTGCTAATGTAGTACGGATTAAACATACCTAAGACATTGTCCCCATCCTCAGGGAGCTCAAAGTTCTGAGTGGGAATTATAACAAGGAATTGCAGCCCAGTGAGATGAGTGGTACAAGAGAACTGGACATAAAATAATAGGGGGTGATAGACAGGGCTCTCCTTGAAGAGGGTACAGGAGATGCTGGAGCTGGATCTTGGAGATGGAGACCTAGGCCTTAAGTTCTTCGAGTTGGCAGTGAAATTATGGGTGAAGGTGGGAAAGGGTGGTACAGGCAGAGGGGATAGGGATGCAGTATTGTGAAGCAAGGTCTTTGTTGGGTAACCTGTAGTATTTAAATAACAATATAAACCGACATTTCAATACCATTTGCCACTCCTTGTTTCAAATTCTTATACCTGCAAACCCAATTAAGCCTTATAATGCCTCTTCAAAGTAGGTATTATCAACATTCCCTTCTCCAAATTAAAATTGATGGCTGGAGATATTGGGTCACTTGCCAAATATCACACAGCTGTAGGATCAGGACCAAGACTGGAACCCAGGTTCTTTGATTTCAAAGCCTGTACATTTAAATGTTATGCTCACAGTCTCTTTGCCCTTTCAAGCCTTCGGTCCAGCTGTGTAGAAAAGACCTGCAAATAGTGACTGACATTCATGACTATATCTAAGTGGGGATAATAACAGTGCCTATCACTAGTGGAGGGGATTAACTGAGGTAGAAAATATATGAAGTGCTTAGAACAGTGCCTGGTCTGCACTAAACATTTATTAACTACTGGTATTATGATGCATAATGCTGTAAAAGCAGTACAGTCCAATAATACTTAGGAACTCAATAGTACTTAGAAATTCAAATCACCGAGGGGTAGTTTACTGCAGAGGGTTTTGGTCAAGAAACACTCTGTATTGTTGATAGCATCTGATGCTGACCTACCTAGCTGGCTTAATAGTAGAATTCCTACAGATAAGACTTGGGGGAGAATTTCAGCAAGAGAGAGTGAAATGCAGAAATGAGCTGGAAGTGAGCTGGAAAATTCCATCATGTTTAAGAAAAGTACATTATACTAATCTGATGAAAGCAGAGGGTCTATGAAGACAAGCAGGGGAAATAAGGTCAAACAGGTAGAAATTCTTTACGGCTAATGATATTTATTACTTAATTGTTGTAAACGTTTTTCCTGGGGTTCTAGGCTCACTTTTTTCCATTTGAAAAAATGATGTTCAGAAAGTTATATAACTTTCTTAAGGTCATCCAGCTAAAGAGGGGCAGAACTTGGAATTGAACCCAGTCTATGCTACTTGAAGTGCCATGTTCATTAGATCACACCACACATTCATTTTTGTAGCTCTAACCATTCTAATTCATCATGAACATTTATAGAATAATGTTTACAGTGAAAGGTAAGAAAAAAATAAGAAAAATGTGTCAATGTGTCCTTAGAATTCTGCTTATCAATCACTGTAGCCCAACACTTTCCCAGTTAATAGCCTGTGTCTACTTCCATTAAAACGGAAAGACCTGGTCTCTCTGATTTCCTATACATGCATCCCCACCTCAGGTTTCCTATTTGTGTGTCCTTGCCATAATACATACTGCAGATAACTTTCCACCTCCTGGAATAAGAGCAAAACAAAAGGTTATGAGTTTAGACTTTGAAGAACTGCCAGGTCCAGGGATAGAATCCCAGCTCTGCCCTTCATAGCTGTGGCCATGAACAAGATTCTTAAATTCTCTGCTTCTATTTCCTTATCTGTTTAATGGTGACAATAAGAGTCCTTTCATCAGTGGGTTGCTGCTAGGAATGAATGGATTAATACATACAGAGACTAAAAACTGTACTTAAAATGCTGTGATCATTCATTAAATATTAGCATTATGATTGTCATTATCATGCCTTATATCTCATGTCTCTCCAAATAAAGGATTGTGATTGGCTGTGTTGGTGAGCACATGGGAAAGTTATCCTTTCATATATTGCTGAAGAAAGTGTGAAATTGTACAGACTTTGGTGATGGTAATTTGACAGTATCTATCAAAATTTTAAAGATGTTCCTTTTACCCAATAATTTCACTTCTAGGTATTTATCCTATAGATAGATTCACTCAAGTGAAAAATGTATAATTTGTACCTTTTGAATTTTAGCCTTAGTATGTATAACCTAGTCCAAATTCTTAAACTAAAGATTGATTAATCTTTTATGCTTAGTTTGCACCTTCCACATTGCCCTGCATAATGTCAGGTACAGACTCACAGACAAATTATTTTTTTGTTCAGCCCAACACAGTTCCTGTGGTCTCTGTGCCCCTGGCCCACCTCCATGACTCACAAACACTTCAGAATGGTGCCGCATCCTGAGCCACTCACTCCAAACTCCACTGGGACAACTGTGTACTTCATCCTCCTTTCTCCTTCATTGGTTTGCTTTCAAAACTGACATCTAGTTCTCTCATTGTAGCTACGTCCTTGGCTTCTCTCAATGACGATTCCTGATTCGTGGCCCTGTCCATCTTGGGAAGACATCATCCAGTTTCCTCACTCCAAACCTCGGGGCCTGGCTTTCCCCAGCATCACCCCCACTCAGCCTGGACACATTGACCAAACCACTTTCTAGGACACATGTGAGTAAAATGCTTGGTTCTTTTATGAAAATAGTTCATATCATCCCCTTCTCCCCTCACTGCACCTTCCACTGTTGAGCATGATTTTGTATCTCTCAAAAGCTGTTCCAAGTCTCTTACTTTCTGGGACTAACTGCCTCTCCTATAATACTCTCAGGTTCATTATTTGCTTAATCACTGACTTATTCAAGGAGGTGGTAGCCAGTACTATCTGAGAACTGAGAGGCACAAGTCTTTGTTCTCCTGTGTGGTTCTTTTCAGGGTTACTTGTCTCTGACTTAGATTGGAGACTAAATGGATTAGAATAAAACCAATTTAAGGGAAAAAAGAAATATTCACAGATGCAGGAATAGAGATTCTTGCTATCTTGGCTGCCTAAGATCTGCCGGCCTCACCAAGGAATTTAAAAAGTAATGTTTCTTATCGTAAGTGACAGAAATATGCTGCTTTCTGCATCAATAGATATGAAGATTAAAGGGTCTGACCGTATTAAACAATTTTGCACAGCACCAGGCACTCTGGGCTCTGCTCTCTGCCTTATTACCCTTCATCTCGTGGCTATTTCAGGCCCAATTTAAGAATACAATGCAGTCTGGCTTTGCAAATTGACGTCCTTTAATTTAAACTGTCTTGTGGGAGAATTAAGAAATTATGGAACAATTATTCGCCCTCAGTTGAAAGCTGGATGGCATCCTGAGATCCTTGTACATTAGCCATTTGAATTGATTAAGTCACATAATTGAATTACACCTTTGCCCCCATAATATCTTGTGGCAAATATGTCAGTGTTTTGTGTTGGGAAATGCCTCCATAAAAATGAAGTAGGAGTTGGCGTCGGAGGGTGACCCAGGTGTCAAAGAAAACATCGGAGCAGAGTGGGTTGACACTTGGAGGTTTTGTGTGGGAGGCTGATTAGCAGAGAGAGCATTCCATTTGGAGTCTAGACGGAAATTCACAGATACGGACAGTGTATGTGCTATGCAGAGGCGTGCATCCTCCCCTAGGCTCCCTTCCCATTGTCCTTCAGTGTTCAGCTCAGGAGTCTGCCACTCCTTCTCAAAGCCTTCTTTAACCTCCCCCTGTGAACAAAAATGCTGTGTTTGAGGTACCTCCCTTTGTCCTGCATGGTTCCCCATATACACATCAGTCATGGCACCTGTCACAGGAGGACGTCTCTACCAGGCATTGTGGCTGAGGTCAGAACCACGTCCAAGTCACCCGGGATGGTCATAGTGCTCAACAGCTGCTTGTCAAATGAGGAGTTACTTTCAAATCTCAATAACTTAGTTTCTAAGCTCAATTTTCTTTTGTGGAATGGGAATCAGAAGGAGGCAGAATCTGTTAGTAATTTTAAAATTTTCATTCTTTTTTTTAAATCACTCATTAAGATGTTTTATATTTCAGTGTTATTCTTTCTTAGAACATTCTTAAGGAAATGCGTAAAAAGTAAACATGAAGATGAACCAAGACAAAATACTAAAAAAGTTTTTCTACATTTATTGTTTGTTTATGTATGTGTTTCCTTTGGAGCTCCAAAGAGGACTCACAGAAGATCCTGGTTATTTAAATTGTGTGGAATAAGCTTTCTTTATTACCCCATGTGCAGTTTCGTATGAGAATGTATGCCTAGTAATATAGAAATGGTCATAACCATGGCTGTGATTAGACACGGAGGTTCTTTACCCATAAAGAAACATAGTTTCTCAGAAGGCTTCATTCTTAAGTAGGGGTTTTTGCCCCCTTTACATCCTTAGACCATTTGGTCAAGGATTTATTAAACACCAACTCTAATTAACACATGTTTGTTAGGCACCTATTATAAACAAAAGCTAGGGTAGGGGCAAAAAATAGCTGAAACATGTTCACTGTTTCGTGGAGGAGCCGAAACTGTAACTGAGGAATGGGGACGTGCGCACAGGAAACAGCCCTGGTGACGGAAAGAGCAGGCAGGAGGCTGGTTCGTGGTCCTGGGCTATGAGAAGGGGCGACGGCACGTTCTGTTTCATCCCTCTCTGAAGTCTGGACTGTTGCTGGTCTGTACTGCCCGCGCCCCCTCCCACATCTCCCATTTGGGAACCCAGCAGAGAATAAAACTCTTAGACTACCGTCCTGTGGTCAGGCTGGATGTGTGCCTTTCATTTGAAAATTCCTCCAAGGGAGAGAGATTTTAAAGCGCTGCTCTCCCCCTTACCCCACACCAGCTTCCAACTCTCCACCATACTGAGAAGCCTTCTGAATCTTGGAATTCTTTGTCTATTCTGTGTGGCATGAGAATTTCTCTCTCTTTTTAAAAGCTCTTTACCTTTTCTTTACCTTTATCAAAGGATGTTCTTGGGCTTTAAAACCCAACTATAGCTATCTTCCTGAATATTTCTGTGTGGAAGGGATTAATCAAGTCTGTCAAATGCTGAGCCATAAAACCTTTAATATTTCTAAAAGGTTTAAAGCTGGCATATTTATCACATGCATCATTGAGAATAATCCTTTTTTAATAAAAAATAAATAAACGCTCACTGTAAAATATTGTGGTGATGAGCACAGTGGGTGAGAGGCTCCTGCAGGGGCCCCATTGTGGTACGGGAAGAGATTCTGGCAAAATCTTTCTCTGACATCACTGCCCTAGAAGCCAGCCAGCCATCTATCACACATCTATTTATTTGTATGAATGTTTTATATTGTGGAACTTTATATTCTTGGTGCTGAAAAGGAAACGGAAGTAGGAGAAAGAGACTAATTTTTGTTGAGTGCCTTCTATGCATTGTGCCTGCATGCTTAAAGTGGATTCTCGCATTTTAATTTTCACAATAATCCTTCATAGTAGGCACTATCACCGCTGATTTATTGACAAGGATCTAAGATTCAAAAAGTGAAGCAATTTTCTCAAGATCACATAAATATTCATTTGCAAATCCAGGACTTCACTGTAAGCCTGTCCAGTGCTTTCACTCTATTTATGAGACGCATGCCTCGCAAATGCTTAACACAGCACAGGTACCCATGGAAGGATTGTCGCAACCATTCGCCTTAAATCTCCTAGGGATTCCCAGTGAAAGGTCTTTATTCTATAGACAAGGAGGCACTGGAGATTATTGGGAGTGAGTCTCAGAATCAGAGATGTATGTTTTAAGATGTTTAACCCATCAGTGGTGGTGGTACTCCCTGATTAGGGAGAGAGTCACTCACTCAAGCTTTTACATTAATATAACTAATACAAACACTGTATTTCATTATCTACGAACTGCTTTCACAGGCACAGCCCAGTTTCATTACCTCGGCAGCCTTGTGAAGTAATATCAGTTCTACTGCCATTTCACAGATGGGCGAACTGAGGCCCATAGCCATGACAGATAAGTCCTGCACAGACCATTCAGCCAGAAGCAGACGAGTTGATGCTCAGCCTCCTCCTCTGGTGTCAAATCCACAATTCTTCCACTGTGCTGCTTTTAATTATTCCCAAGAACTCAAGAAATAACCTTCTGAAACTTGAAAACAGCTTAGAGACCCACCAGTCTTGTTTCCCGGATTTGACAGCAGTGGCCCAGAAACCACAAGCAGTTGTCACAGAGGCCAACGCATTATCCGGTGATAACATTGGGAAGAAGGATTCGTTCAGATGGTGTCTGGGGTGAGACAGTGGGGCTGCAAATCAAAGTTAAAAACAGGGAAGGCTGCTCAGAGGTGATGATCCTTAGTGATGTCCTCAAAGGAGGAGAAGGATTTTAATAGAGGGAGAAGATTCAACAAGTGATACTAATACGGAAGAAGGGAATGATTGTGTGGCAAAATGACAACATGGCGTTCCCATGGGCGGGGGGCCCCTCAAGGAAGCTCCAGTTTGTTGTGTCAATATAATTAGTGGTGTAATTGCATTCCCAGACTGCCTCCATAGTGCTGCCCACATGTGTAATTAAACCCCCCACCAGCCTGGCGGTGTCTTCTGCATGCCTCCACTTCTGCTCCAGCTTTGCCTCAGAACAAGCAACCAAAAGAGAGAGCCTATGGTCGGGTAGCTTGGCAATTTCAACCTCATTTTTTCTATGAGTGTACCTCTCTGTGTTTACCAAATGCATTGGGAGAGAAAAAGATAAAAGGTTTAGAAGGAGGAACAGCATTCTGCTCCCAGGTTACTGTGAAGACAACGGGCCCATTTCTGGAACTCTGGGTGGGCGAGATGTTTCCCCAGTTAACATTTAGCAAACTGTAATTAGCGTCAGTAGGAGAAGAGAAATAACTGTGTTGGGGAACACCACTTTCCTCTGCACAACAGCCTCTGTTCTAAAGGGTGGTCCCCAGCTTTGGGCTTTACTTGGGGGGAGGCAGTGTACAGATGCCATGTGTAATTCAAATGGGCTTGTCCTGGGGGTGACGGACTTGTGTGTGGTAGAAGGCAGAGGCCAGTTGATGAGCCCTTTCAGATGGCAGAGTAAACCTTTCTTAAGTGTCAGCCAGTTGTAGTCACAAGGCTCTTGCATCGTTTCATTTATTTCATAAACATACCCGAGCTCACACTCAGGTACGCCCTACTGTCTGCTGAACAGTTAGATGTTAGGGGCTCTGTGAAAAGTCATGCTGGTCAAAGGCAGATCCTTGGCTGAACTGAAGAACCAGTTGAGGTTTTTTGATTTGGGGACCATTGAGTAAATCAGACACTCCGTATATTAGTTAGAGTAAGTAATGGTGGTTCCTTAATCTACAACACCTCCCAACTCAAGATTTGACACAATAAAGGTGTCTGGTTCTTAATGCAATCATTCAAGAACTCAGATTTTTTTTCTATCTTATGTATGTCACCATCATATTTAACATGTGGCTTCTATGGTCTCTGTAGGAGAGAAAAAGGGGGAAAGGTCATGCTTGGGAGATTTTAGGGGCCTTTTCTAGAAATGGCATATGTTTCCTCCATCCATGTACTGTCGGCCAAAATTCAATCATATGCCCCAACTTAATTATGAGGGGACTGGGAAATTAGCTCAACCATGTCCCCAGCCTAAATAAACACATTCATGTCTTGACACGATCCCTTCAATTCAGTTTCTATTCAAACAAATGCAAGATGATCTAAAAGACTGCCCTTCACTACCACTTTGAGGGGACCTTCCAGGAAAAATGATTTCCAATGTAGAATTGAGCACTACCAGTGAGAATTTAATTCATATAAATTATCCAGAAAAGCTGAAATGACTTCATACCTTTTGACTTCAGAACTCTTTTTTCAGTATTTCACCCTAAAAATACAAATTACAAAGATGTGAGAACAAACAGCTTCATTTCCATATTACCTGCAATTTTGAAAAAGGCAAACAACCTAAGTTTCCTAAAAATGAGGAAAATGTTTTACTGAAGTTTTTCACATTCAAATGATATAGTCATTAAATACAATGTTTATAAACATGTTTTAATATTTTAATGGCATGTACACATGAAGGTAGGCTTCAGAACTTTATGTATAACACCATTCCAATTTCATTGCAAACCTATGCTTAGGTATGTAGACACAGACACTGGAAAAAGGCTGAAGAGAAGGCATCCAGATATTAGGGATGAAGATGGCTTTCATTTCCCTCTTTATATTTTTCTTCTAAATCTGATACCGTGAGCATGCGAAGCTTTTATAAGTATAAAAATAAATCAGTTAAAATGATAAAAATGTGAAGTAGAAAGAAGAATAGCTTTGGGTCAGGACTGACTCAGGAGGAGGAGAATGATCCCAAGTATCTCAGGAGGGGGACAAAGGATGTGTTCAAGCCATGCCCTAGAATTATGTCAAGTCCAGAGAGAGAACAGTGGGCTGGAGACCAGGGAATCTTACAAATGTCAGGATTTATGCAGAGAATTTCCTCCACCAGGCTTGAGAGCACAAATCTCAACTTTAACTGGCTGTCCAAGTGGGAAAACTGAGTGGATTTAAAAAGTCAAGATGAAGGCAATGATTTCAAGCCCTGACACCACTAGCTGTGTAGATTTGGGCTTGTGTCTTCTCCATTGTGAACCTCATTTTAAAATTGGAAATAAGACTACCTTCCTTATGGTATTGCTGCGACATTAAATGTGATCATGTTTTCAAATATTTGGTGCTCACACACAGTAAGTAGGCCCCAGGGGTCAAAATATGAGGGGCTTTAACAGCTGGGTCTGTGAACATGTGCTCTATGAATAACTAGAAACAAGGTAAGGAGGGACTGTGGTGTGCTGTCACTGACAGTGTCGGGCAACACCGGGTATTAGCTGTGGTTCTTTTAGCATCTGAGGAAACAGAAGAGGTAGAATCCAGCCTGGTTCACAGAAGCTTGGGGCAGTTCCCTGTAACATCGCAGTTTCTAAAGCCTGACACCTCCCACCACACTCAAAGGGGTGCACATTGGGAGAAAGCCCCTTCCCATTGCAAATTTCCATAATCTTCTTTGTCCTTCGTTCTCCACCTCCATTCCCACCCCCACCAAACTAACACTGGGAGCTCCTGGAGCTTTAGCCAGGAGGAGTCTCTGTTGCTGTGACCCTCACCTGAAATTTGGGGATGTTCTTCCATATCCTGGGGAGTGTCTTCCATTTTTTTCCTTGCATCTTCAGCTTGGCATTCAAGTAATTAAAGCCCACTCCACGCCTAGCCTGCATGTCAAGTAGGAGAGGAAAATCAGCCCTGAAAACTTCACATCTATCTTAGCTCAAGCTGCTATAACGAAAACACCATAGGCAGAGTGGCTTAAATAACAAACATTTCTCAAAGATGGGGAGGCTGAGAATTCTAAATCCATGTGCTAGGTCATCCAGGGTCTGATTAGGGTTTATTTTCTGGTTGGTAGGTTTTCATCTTCTTGTATCCTCAGATGCAGAGAGCTCTCTTTATAAGGGTGCTATCCCATTCCTGAAGGCTCCGCCCTCATGACTCAATTATCTTCCAAAGTCCCCACCTCCTCAAACCATCACATTGGGGATTAGGATTTCAACACATGAATTTTGGGAGGACACAAACTTGTAGTCCATATCAACATCCCTGCTGCTTAAGCAAGAGGTCTTGAACCATTTCCTCAATTCTATCTGAAGACAGTCTCAACATTTCATCACAGCCTACCACTTTAAGTAATGAATCCATATATGTTCCAGTGTTGTGCCCAAGCATTGTCACACCCAGGACATCTGGCTCTTTTTTTGTATTGTGTTTTCTCCATCAAGAAGAATTTTGTTTTTCTCCTCTGCTGACTTCTTTCCCCCTTAACCCCTGGCACATCTTTATTTATGTGGCTGCTAAACTGAGCAAAGATGGGATGGAAATTCCTGGGAAGGTGCTGTTGAGTGTTATTTTGGTTGTCTGTACCCTTTCCCTGCACAGCTGAAGAAGATAGATTTGCTGATGATGCTGCAGTGTCCTTGAAATACAGACCAAAGCTCTTCAGCTTAATTTAAATAGTGCTCAGTGACTTCTAAGACAAGAGCATGAAAGGAAATTGCTCTGTTTGCAGCTTAGAGACTTTCCCAAATTCTAGAATGGTCTCTGATTTATGCTGCCAAGAAGCCTGTTGCTGATTATGCTGGATGCCCCCTAAATTAATGAGGGCTGGACTTGGAGTTGACAACGATCGCTGAGTCTCTGGAGCAGAAAATGCAACACTAATACATATGTTTCAGAAATGCTCTTTTGTCTACATGTTTGGAGGACAAAGTGCTGATGAGGATCAATTTCATATTGACTTTAAATTTTTCAGTTGACCCAGAGCTCTTTTTATTAAGTAATGTGCACAAAAACATTTCATCCCAAACCAACTTGATGGCTTGGAGAATTACCTTTAGACTATGGCAACCTAGGTAGAATTTAAAAAGGTAATACCATCATTTATTCTCTTATTCATCCTTTAATACATATTTATTGAGTGCCTGCTATGTGCCTAGTTCTAGAAACTATGCTAGACCAGGAGCAAGACATAGTCTGCTTTTAAGGAATCTAACTTTTAATGAGCTCAACAGACACATCAATGAACAGTGATGGACTAGTGTGAAATGTTTTGTTAGATGTTAAGTGCAGGGTAGGTGGAAATCCTAAGGAAGGACTCAGAAGGTATCCTGAGCACTTGGTGCAGGGGTGTCAAACTCATTTTCACCAGGGGCCGCATCAGCCTCACTGTTGCCTTCAAAGGGCTGAAATAATTTTAGGACTGTTTAAAGGTAACTACTCCTTAACTGTTAAGGAGTTAAAATTACATTCAACCCTTTGAAGGCAACCGGAGGTTGATGTGGCCCCTGGTGAAAATGAGTTTGGCACCCCTGACTTAGTGAGTACTTAGCTCTTGTTGAATGAATGAATAAATGAATGAATGAGAGAGATGTTCCTTGACCTAAGATTTGAAGGGAAGTAAAAATTGGCTAAATTGAAAAGGATGTAAAGGGCACTTGAGGCTAAAGAAACAGCATGTGCAAAGACAGGAAAGTGTGATGTTTTAAATATAGTCCAAGTGTGAGGGGGAGGCAGATGTTGACTCCATATAGTCATGAAATATGCTCTGGCTGGTGTGGCTCAGTGGATTGAATGCTGGCCTTTGAACTAAAAGGTCATTCATTGGTTTGATTCCCAATCTAGGGCACATACCTGGGTTGCAGGCCAGGTCCCCAGTTGGGGGTGCATGAGAGGCAACCACACATTGACGTTCTCCCCCTCTCTTTCTTCCTCCCTTCCCATCTCTAAGAATAAATAAATACATTTTTTAAAAAAAGAAATAGACATGAGGACCTTGGGTGTTAAGCCATTACCTGACTAAATGGACACATTCATAGAGGGCAGCTTGCACCCCTTTAGAGGGCAGGTCCCAACACACAGTGAATGACCACCTGGGCACATTATTTTTTTGTTTGGAATGGAGATCACACATAAAGGCAGTAGTTGTACAAAGGCTCACCTCCTTTGAACACTTTCCTGAAGGGGCAGCCCAGTAGAACCAAAGTGCCTACTATGACAAAGACCTGTTTCAAGTCCTGATTCTGCCATCCTAAACTGAGCAGATTCTCCTGCTTGCTACAAACCAGGCTATATCTTCAGTTTTGTCTGAATGCTGGGCAACACAGTGTGAAATCTTCCTTTATGTACTGCTCTCTGCACTTTTCTCAGCTACTCTTTTCTTCCCCACATTCTTAGTTCCTATCTTTCTGTTGTTGGTGTTGCAATTTTGTTTTGTTTTGTTTTAATCTTGTTTGAATCCTCAAGCCAGTCTGGGGAAACGTGGGCACCCCTCTTCTGAGCGTGTTCCTCTGCGATGTGATTTCTGGGCTTTGATTCACAGGGTAGAAATTCTGTCATGCTCCCCTGAACTTGACTCAATGGCTGCAGTGGCCTGGCTGATTTATGGCTGTTTCTTCCTATGTTTGATCTTAGCAAACAGACAGCTGTGATGTAGCAGCTTCATTCTATTCACCTGCTGGCATCTTCATGTTTGGGTCTAATAGCTTGTTAACTGCTCTGAGGACAGGCACTGCCCTTCCTGGCTACCATTGAGAGTGGTCTCTATGGTAACCACATCACATGGGGACCATGCTCATTCTTCAAGGCTTTCCTTCTCCATTTTTCTCTGGTGGCTTCTGGGTAACCTGTAATGGTTGGAGCCCTGCCTCACCCTGCCAGGAAGCCACTGCTGATTTAAAGCCTCTCAAAGGAACTTAACAAGACACACTGCTTTCTTCTGGCCTTGTTGCTTATTCTGCATTGCACTTGGTCCAGGCCTGCAGGGAGCTGTCATTTCTCCTTTATCATTTTTCTTTTTGGCATTCCCCAGGTATTGCTCTCAGTCTCTCTCAGAAAGCTTTGACAAAGTTTCCCCAGATCTCTCTGCTCATTAATATCTTGGAACGATCCCTTCTGTATCCTGGCATTCAATATATTCTTATTTCCCTCATTTCCCTTCGTTTAGTCATTCACTCGTCTCTTTAGAAGTGACTCCCAAGCTTTCTGGTCTCCATCTGTACCAAAGAGATTTGTGTCAAAGAGACTCATGTAGACACTTCAGATATAATATGTGAAGAAAGAACCAATTTATGTGTGATAGGACTCTAGAGTGTTCAGTCTGCTCATTGCATTCAGGGCCCAACAACGAAACTAGCAATAATAGCAAACATTTATATAGAGCACAGGTGGCAAACACAAGGCCCGCAGGCTGAATCTGGCCCTCCACCTTGTTTTATCCAGCCTGACACCTTGTTTTTACCCAGTGGCAGTGCTGAGCTCTCAATTAACTCTTAAGGAGTAGTTACATTTATATAGTCCTAAAATTACACTCGAACCTTTGAAGGCAACCTCGAGGCTGATGTGGCCCTGATGAAAATGAGTTTCTCACCCCACATGTAGAGCTTATCATATGTCAGGCATTTTGGTAAGCACCTTACAAGCCATAAAAATCCCATTTTACAGTTGAGAAAAGTAACACACAGAGAGTTAAGGAACATGCTCTAGAGCCCCCAGCTACTAAATGGCGAATCTAGGACTTGAACTCTGGCCCCAAAAGCCATTCCATTCCTCACCATACTAAACCATGGGAAGTAACCTTTTCTATGTATATGTGTTTTGACTACCAGGAGTGGCTCATTTTTGCAAGGCTACATACCATCTACAATACCAAAATTAAATGTCACCGGCTTTGAAACCACCCATCTTCCTCCATGTTCAAGATAAGTTCATTTTTTTTATTCAGCAAACATCAAAGTATAGTGGTCATAGCCCATTCGTCTACCCATTCAATGAGATTTTATCAAATGCCTTAGTGCTCTGTGCTATCTACAGTGATGAGCAAAGGACAAGCATACACTGCTCTCACCCTACTTACTTTTCAAAAGAAGAAAAATAAACCAGCAGATACATAGAAAGAAAAATAGCTTCATACATATACATTCCAGTAAACTATATCTATATTTATACCCCTATGTTTATCTATTGGTCACTCAGTTCATTCACATTAGAGTTTATTCTCATAGAGTAATTCCTCCTGCCTACTTATATTATAAAGCTCACCTTCTTAGCCTGACAGTTAAGATCCTCCACGATCTGTCCTCAGATACCTTTCCAGGCTTATCTCCTACCAGTTGTTGTGTCCTGTTCTCCAACTACCCACTCTGGACCCCATCTCCCAGAAAACGCTTCCTCACTGGAGACCATCCAAGAACAATCACACCACCATGCTTTAGTTCAGCATTTTTTTCCTCTGTCTGAATTACCCTTTTCACATTTCCCTTCCCACATTTCTCCATACCTGAGCCCTTTCCAAATGCCTGCAGTGCTCAGTCTGAACTGTCCATTTACACGTTTGTTCTCTTGACTAGCACTGTGAACCCCTTGGAGGTGGAAAACAGGCCTTATTTCTTGTTGCATACCAAGAACCTAGCATAGTATCTGGTATAGATAAGACTATGACATTATTATTACTATAAATAATAACGATAACTTTTAAAGCATCTGATTGTAATCTCTACCTGACATTCTGCTAAGTATTTCAGCTGTTTTGTTTTTCCATCATAAGAATTTTATAGTGTAGATTATTATATAGATGTGCGTATTAACTTATTTACAAATGAAAAGCTAAGACTGAGAGAGTGTGCAATGCCTGCCCCAGATCACATGCCCCCTCAACAGCAGAGCCTGATTAGCTCACACATGGACTTGCTGCAGGGATGTGAGAACAAAGTGTCTGCTCTCCACTCACCACTGTTGCTACAGCACCTAGCACAGTATCGCTGAAGGCATCTGATAAAATCCTGTGACTCTTCTTTAGCTGTTACACTATGCTGTTGGTAGAAGGAACAAATGAACTTACATTCTGAGTCTGGAGGAAAGAAGGAATCTAGAAGTGCTTTCACTGCTGTGTGTAGTCACACACAGATATGGAAAAGAAAACCAGAGAAGGATTCTATGAAATTCTGGTAAGATGACCACTGGCTGCAAGCTGTATCTTTTTTATCTTTTGTAGAAGGTGACTTTGCATTTAGGTGAAGCTCCTGGCAGATTCAAAACAGTCTTTTAGATGTTTGTAGGCAAGAAGGGTCAGCCCCTGAAGTCAATTAAACCTGTTTGAATTCCATCCTTGCCCTGGCCTCTCTGTGACTTTGGGCCACACAGTTAACCCCTCTGAAATTCAGCGTAGTGATGAATGTGTGTGTTCTCGAATCAGAAGGCCTGAGTTTAAATAACCCAACTCTAAACTTACTAGCTGTGTGTTCATGAGAAAGACACTTAACCTCTCTGTGTTTCAGTTTTCTCACCTGTAAAATGAGTATAAAATAGTATTTTCCCCATAAAGTTGATGTGATAGTTAAATAAGTCAATTCATTTGAGGCATTTAAAACAGTACCTGACACCCAGGAAATTATTATTAGCTCTTAGATAATTATATCTATTTCACAAGAGTGTAGTGAGAATTTAATGATCACTACATCCTGGAGCACCTAGCCTTCTAAAATGTAGGCTTAGCATCACCTCTACCACTTGCTATCGGTTTGAGTCACAAGGCCAGCCCTGATATAGGAACAGTGAAGGGGACCAAGCAAGAGCGTAAGTACAGGAGGGGTGGTTTATCAGGGCCCACGAAGGAACTGCCTGCTGCAGCATTAGTTTGCAGCATAGGCTTGGGCTGTAGATCTGGGTTGCTGTTAATGGCTGGGAAGCAGGCAAAATAGCTCTCAATAATTTCATCCATCGCCACTTGGATATTCCATTCTTAGAAGAGCCTGCAGGCCTTCTCCTCAAAGCCTGTTACTCATTTCTATAAATTCTAACCAAGTATTAATGTATGCTTTCTAAGACCACAAGGAATCAGAAGAATGCTTGAGAGATGAAACCCTTCTAGAGAGAGCAACAAAAGGAAAAATATGACAAAAGACAAAATAGTAACAGTTATAGTGACATAAAAAATTCTAAAATGGAGAGCACACAAGGGCACTTAAAACAGACTATCATACACACAACGTGTATATTTTGCACATATGCTGTTTCTGTCACCAGAGGCTAGATCACGACTACAGACTCTAACCTTTCCAACCCCTTCTTCAGTGCTGATGGAGAGCAGGTCATATTGTTGTTTCTCCGAGGAGGAGGAGGGGTGTGTCTCATTCATATGGAATCCCCATGACCAGCAGTTCACAGGTATTGTTAGTCATTTATTGAATGGTTTTCTATTTACAGGCACTACACTAAATGCTTTCCATATATCATGAGACCCCAATTTACAGTTTATAAATCCTTTGCAGGATTGTCCACTCTTTTATCTTCATTAGGGTTACCTTTTTACATAGGAGAAGATAGAGATGGGATGATGGGAGTTTGTTTAAGTGGCAAAGTTGGGATGCAAACTCATAAGGCTCTTTCTCCTAATCCAATGTTCTTTTTATTTCCTCTGACATCCCAGGTTATAGTGAGCTGCCTCCAAATCATTACTCATTTAGCACATTTACTGTGCTAGGTGCCTAAAGGGTCTTGGACCAGCTTCTGCCTTTTTTTTACCTTTTGCCGTGGACTAATGCATTTTTATTTGCATGATATAAATTATTTTTGCAATAGCCATATGAGGCAGGAACTCTTGCCCATATTGCAGATGAGAAAACTGAGCTCAGAGAGATTGAATGAGCTTCCTGAACTCTGCCACTTGAGTCACAGTGCCAGAGCTGTGACTCAAACATAATCCATGTAATGCCTAGACATAGCATCTTCCCATCATATCACAATACTCCCTCCATGTTCCTACAGAATGGCCTCTCAACTGTACTCTAGTCATCTTCCCGTCATGCTGGAGCCAGACCTCTTTCCAGTCCCAAGTGCAGAGCCAAGAACTGAGGCTGAAGATGGATCAGTGCTCACAGGCAGGGCCAGAGTTTTCTATGGCAAACACCTAGACATCCACATAGGCGGAAGCTAACATTCACTGGCATTGGACATGCCATGCACATGCACTAATACATTTCATTTCCATATCAGTCTTACAAGGTAGATACTATTGTCCCATTCTCTAGAGGAGGAAACAGAGGCTCAGAAAGGACAAGTTCCTTTCCCAAAGTCATCCAGTTTGCCTGACTCCAAAGCACCATTTAGTCCCTCAGGCTGCCTCAGAGAGGGTTTGAATTATGCAGAATATTGTCTGGAAAGGCTTCATTAGAAAGATGAAGTCCAAGCTGCACCTTGGAAAACTTACCACACAGCTAAGATCAGTCTACTGAGAACCAACGAGCGTGTTGTTATAGTTATGATTAAGTTGCCATGTACTTCTCAAATCAGATGTGTAAATATAAGCAAAAACATTTCTCTCTGCAGCGCAGACCTCCAGCAGGTTCCACCCAGCATCCTAGTTCTGAGGAAAGATAATAAATTAGCTCTAATTAGCTTCCCATGCACTGAAGCAAGTTTCTCCGGTCACCACTTTGCTAACAGGAAAGATAGGCTTTGCTGGACTTCTCAGGAAAGTGATCTCGGGTGGCATGCAGGTAGCAGCCCAGCACATGACTTTCAGGTCTGGTTTACCTTGAGTGACTGTGGACAAGCTATTTGTGCCTTCTGGCCTTTGGTTCTTCCCTCTGTAAAATGAGGAATTTAGACTAGATTCTCTTTTCTATTACAAGCAAGAGTCTGTGACTTGATGAGAATTTCCCAGCCTGCAGTCCCAGCCTCACCTGTGCATGCAGTAGAGTTATTGAGTACCCATTCTTTACCAGGCTTTGACCCCAAAGCTGGGGATATAACAATGAGTAACAAATGGTCTCTGCCTTTAAAGAACTCTCATTCTAGTAGAGAGAATAATAATAACCTCTGCCTACTCCTACATGCCAGGGACTTGGCCATGCCCTTCAAATATGTTCTCTCAGTTAATTCCCACAAGAGACCATTGAGGTAGTGCTATTGTTATCTTCATTTTAGTGATGGGGAAATAGTCTCAGAGAGGTTAAATAATTTTTCCATAGTTTGACTGTTAGTAAACGACAGGACTGTAATTTCAATTCTGATCTCTTAAGCACTGTGTTATATTATTTCTCTTGGAAAGTGTTGGATGCCATGAGAGAAACAGATGGCAGGTCATAGGAAGATGAGCTCCATGTGGGTGACCAGGGATGGCTTTAGTTAGAGTGGTGCTTAAACAGAATTTTGAAGGAAAGACAGATTTTTAGTACATCAAGATGGAAGATGAAAAACATTTGAGGTGGAGGAGTCGAGACATAGAGGAAGAAAAGAAAAACTGGGCCTGGGTGAAGAATAAGTTGTATAAATGAAGCCCAGTGGAGATTAAGACTGGGTTCCATGCCACATTCCTTCAATCACCTATTGTTATTGAGGGCCTACTGTGTGTTATGCACAGTTATGGCCACTGGGAATAGCATAGTGAGCAATATAAACTCCAATACTCTTGTGCAGTGGCTCTCAACCAGGAGCAATTTTGCCCCCCAGGTGACATTTGGCAGTAGCTGGAGATGGTTTGATTGTGACATGTTCTAGTGAGTAGAAGCCAACGGTGCTGCAAAATATCCTACAATGCATAGGACAGTTCCCCCCTTCCCCCAACGGATCATTATTTGGTCCTTTTAAAATGTCATTAGCCCTTGTAGAAGCTTGTCACAGCTGGGGCCGGCTTTCAGAGAACCTCCCAGGCCAGGTTGAAGAATTTGCCTATGCCTTTTCCAGATCAGGGGGCTGCATACAACCAAAATGTAACAGGAATGATAACTGCAAACCATTTTTGTTGCAAATGATCTCCTGGCACAAAAGAAATCAGTCCAGTTGCCTCAGCTATTTTATTACAGGCCCAGGATGACCTGAAATGCAATTCTACACCTCTGGTTCAGAACGACTCAGGGCTGATGAGAATATACAGCCCGCCAAAAGGGAATGTTAGGTGCTTCTTCCTTCTTAATCAAATTAAGGAAACAGTGCTGCTGCAGAAGCTGCACAGCTGAGGAATTTATTACAAACTCTGTAATCACATGGTTCTCCCATGAGAGGAAATAGACAACCATGTCTAACCGTCCTTACCCTGAGCCTCTCAAACTACTGGAGCTGGGCAGAGTCCATTTATTAAGTTAAGCAATATTTACTGGGTCTAGCTTGTGAGTATCCACGTGGCAGAACTTAACTGCCTTTTTCAATGAAAGTCTACTTTTCATGATTATCTCAAGCACCCCAGTGCTATTTAATGCTGGTCAAGAGGAAAATAGGGATTCACTTGTGGCTTTGAGGAACATTCAGATGCCAGCTCAAGAAAGACAAGAGATTATTAGGGCACTCCCATGCAGGCATCTACAAAGAGTAGTAGCTTTGCAACCTGGCATGCTTACTTGCACAACAGCTTTGCCTTTGGCTGTGCAGTCTTGAATAAGTCATTTACCTAACCTCTCTGAAC
This sequence comes from Trachops cirrhosus, assembly GCA_028533065.1. Classification (NCBI taxonomy): domain Eukaryota; kingdom Metazoa; phylum Chordata; class Mammalia; order Chiroptera; family Phyllostomidae; genus Trachops; species Trachops cirrhosus. The sequence continues at coordinate 36,974,902 of CM052542.1, read as the reverse complement.
CCCCATCCCTTTATCTAGAAAAATGGAGAGCCAAATGCCTCCTAGGATTATTAGAATAATTGTGAGGAAATGGAATAAAGTAACCTGCCTGGCCCAGCACAAGCCCTCGGTCAATTACAGCTGATGATGTCGGGTCATTTCCCATCCAGATCTAGCTGCAGACATGTGGGGTACGACAAAACATGGGGACCTGCAGTTGAGGCTTAGTTACTTTTCTTGTTAAGGGTAGAAGAGAGGGGAGATTTCTTATAGTCTGGAGGCTTCTTAGTAATTCCTGTAGTTTAGCCTAACACTCTGGGTCCAGGCAGAGGCTGGCAGGTAAGCTGCCTGCCAGGTCAGAGAGAATAAGAGGGAAAATCAATTAAAAGGCCCTTTCAGGGAATGAGGGGTGGCATGAGCCCAGGGTTAATCCCAAAGGGAGACCTGTATTTCCATAACAGGCGAGGCCTTTTCTTTAACCCACTGGCACCGCAAGTTGGAGTTTTCCCGGGTGAAGTCCATTACTGGCAATGGGTGTGCGCGTGTGATTAATGACCCTGGTTACGGGCCGGTTAGCAACGGAGAGCTCCATCCATCTCACTTCATGGAAGCATCACACACCATTTATTGTCTGCAGCCAGGATGTGTTCCTTTGCAATTAGGTAAATGCCTTCTTTCGGAGTAGATGTGGTAATTCCTCCATTAGTGCCCCCATGCCTCCACCCCACACCCATGGGAAGGGGAGGGAAGGGAAGAGAGCGGGGAAGGAAAAGAGGAAAGGAGAAGCCAAAGGGAAATAGAGATGGTGATGGTGTCGGGTGCTTTTTCATGACCTCGAATAGATGAGACCCGGTTGCTAAAAGGACAGCTACCTTCTTTCAAAGGGACATTCAGTCCAGGGAGTCTGTAAATGTCATGGCTTTCAAATCCATCCAAGGGAAAGAAGGAAGGGCATTGCACATTAAATGGATCCTGTGCTCATTTATGTTGCAAACAGAAACCCTCACAACTAATTGTTTTAAATAACAACTCTCTTTCACGGGGTGCTTCCTCTGTGCCAGGCACTGTGCTCCCCTCATGAGAGCTCTATCGCTCATGCCCCATTGTTCTGTCCAACTTACCGTCAGGGACACTGCGGTGCAGAGAGAAGTAACTTCCTCTGGGTTCAATAGTGAGGCAACAGCCAAGCCCGGTCCCACAGTCTCACTCTAGAGCTGTGCGCTCCACCACTGCACAGTTCTGCCTCATTCACAGAACAAGGACCAGCTCCTCAAGACTGACACACCACAGATCCATGTTTCTTTAAGAGAGTGCACCATAGGCAAGAAAAGGGAGAACATTAATTTATTCCACTGTTATTTATTGAATCCCCACTCTGGCCAGGCATTGTGTAAGTCCTGAGAATATAATAGCGAGTAAGATAAATGGTCATGGAGCTCACCCTTTACCTGCAAAGAGAAATGGTAACAGTAAGAACCACAGCCTCTAGGGGTCTTTTATGGTACACCTTCCACTGCACCAGGTAATTAACATACATAATTTCCTTTAATCTTCACAGTTACCACTGAAGAATGCATTATAATTACCCATATTTTACAAATGAGAAAATAGTGGCAAAGAAACTTGAAATAACCTGGCCAAGTTCTAGGGCCAGTCATCAGTAGAGGACCTGTGCTTTGAAAGCTCACAGTCTGACCATAGCCTGTGCTTTTAGAAACTGAACAGGTCATTACAAATGTGTTGAAAGGTCCTGAGAGCTTGGTGGGGAGAAGATGGGGGTATGGAGGAGAGAAGCACTTAGAACAGGAGGAACTGGCCTAGTCTGGGCTAAGAGGAGAGAGCCAAAGTGGAAAGGAACCACGTGAAGGGCTGGGGAGAAGAGGAGGAGGAGGGAGTTTATCACACCTGGTGAACCTGGAAGAGCATGTGCATTTTTAGGCATTTAGAGGCCAGTGTGGCTGGAGCAGATTGGCATGATATGAAGCTGGGTATAAGTGTCGGGAGCCACCATACGTAGGACCTAATAGGCTGTGTTAAAGATATTTGAACTTACAGAGCCTGGCCAAGGTGGAGGCATAGGAAGATGCACTGTGCCTCCTCACACAACCAAGATAGGGACAACAACAATATAGAAATGGAATAACAACCAGAACTGACAGAAAATTGAAGTGTATGGAAGTTGGACACCCAAGGAGTTAAAATTAGACACGTTCATCCAGACTGGTAGGAGGGGTGGAGTCGGGCTGGGTGAGGGACTCGGAGAAGAGAGCAGAGCAGAGCAACCAGGACTGCATGCAAGACTGCAGCGGGCGGACCCTGGGCGCACCATCAGCGGTGGCTGGCAGGCCTCGCCAGGCCCTGGCCAGGGTTGGTGACCAACAGACCCAGCGAGGTGGCCATTGTGAAGCAAGGCACTGCACCCAACTCAGGGTCCCAGCTCTAGGAAATAGAGCTTTGGGTCACTGACTGAGGAGGAAGTTCCCGCCAGGTGCACAGGCCCACCCACATGGGAATTGGCGCCAGAGGGGCCCAGTTGGCTCACAGAAAGCAGTGGAGGGGTCTGGGGTCCTACGGTGAGCAGAGAAAGCACCATTGTCCCTTTTCAGACCCCGCCCCCACATACAATGTCACAACCCAGCCACGTGGGCTGCCGCTCCCTGGTGAACACATAAGGCCCCGCCCCTCACTACCTGTGCTGACAAGACCAAAAAAGAATAGCAAAGAGATGGCTCAAACAGGAGAAGAATTGAAAGCCCCAGAACCCATTCATTTAAGCGACCAAGAGATAGCCAACCTATCAGATACACAGTTCAAAACACTGGTGATCAGGAAGCTCACAGAATTGGTTGATTTTGGTTGCAAACTAGATGAAAAAATG
>CM052542.1:36943439-36971545 GCA_028533065.1 Trachops cirrhosus | reverse complement strand
GAACACATGGAGGGTTAGCAACAGGGGAGTAGGAGGAGGAGAGAGGAGGGAAAGGTATGAAGAATAAGTAGCAACGAAGGTAGATAGAAAAATAGACAGGGGGAGGGCAAGAATAGTATGGGAAATGTAGAAGCTAAAGTACTTATGACACATGGACATGAACTAAAGGGGGGGAATGTGGGTGGGAGAGGGTGTTCAGGGTGAAGGAGAATGAAGGGGGGTAATGGGACAACTGTAATAGCATAATCAATAAAATACATTTAAAAAAGATATTTGAACTTATCCTATGGACCTTAAACAAAAAATGGGGTAACACATTAGAGACAGCTATTTATCCATCAAAAATGTGTGGTCCTCATCCCATAATATGGGCTTGTTTCTGGGGGCAACTGTCTAAAGAAAGAGGGACTGCCTTTCTGACCCTACTCTCTTACTCTCAAGAGGTGGGCACTTGATTATTTCTTGCCAAGGAATATGAATGGAAGTGATGTACTTCACTGCCAGACTGGGGGCTAGAAGAGTCAGGTATACCTTCTCTGGGATATTTTTGTATTTCCACTTCTGGAAGGAGACAACTCTGAGACCTTAGGTGGTGGCGGGTGGAAGGAGCCAGGGTCCCTGATTTACCATGTGGCAAACATCTCCACATGGATGGGATGTCTTTGTGAATGAGAAATAAACATCTATAGGCTTAGTGATGTGTTGAACTTTATTTGTGGCAGTAGCTAGCATTAGGATAACTAAAGAGACATGATTTCTATTTTAAAGGGATTGCTCTGATGTGGTCTAAAGAATGGAGGAAAACGAGGAGATTCAGGAAGACCCCATGATCCAGGAGAGAAGTGATGGTAGCTTGGACCATTCCAAGGATTCACATAGTTGTGAGCCCTCTGCAAGAATTCTTTAAATCCTCCATTCAGATAGTACAGTGAACAGAGGGAGTGACTTGAAAAAAATGTCAAGTTCTCTATTTCTGAACCACTTCTAGGTGTTTTATCTTCATGTAGCACTTTCATGGTTTATATGAAAGTGATGTGATAAGAAACAATTGCAAAACATAGTTTCATTAAAAATAAGCAAGGAAGGAATTAGATACAATGCAGATAATTGAGGTAAAGCAACTTATCCCAAATCATACTGGTGGAGACTTCATAAACTTGTGCACCTGGACTTTCTCACTGGATGTTTCTGAGCTCAGGATTGAATGTCAGACTTGGAGGACTTGAGTCCCTCCCTTAGCTAATTCTTACCTCTGTTTTTTGATTTGGTGTTTTTTGGTTTTTTTTTTGCAACTTACATAGCCACAGTTTCAATGTCTTCAGCTGTGAAATAAGAATAACACTAGCACTTGACTCATGGTCTTGTTATAAGAATGAACGCTCTTGGTCAACATCACGATCATGGTGCATAAGAAAGACGCATATGTGGAAATAGTTATTATGTTATTATTATCACTGTTCCATTAGGGACAGATTTATTTTAGATTCCCACCCTTGCATTGTGTTTCTTCATAATAGCCCTTACACCTTCTTCTCCAAAGGGGGTCTTCTTTCTCACTCTCTGCATGGCTAACCCTTGCTCAATCATTTCTACTGAAATGGCTCCTCAGAGGGCCTTCACAGACTACTGATCTCCAGTAGTCCCCTGCGCTGCCACTGCCTCCCTGCCCTGCTTTGCTCTTCCTTCTAGCACACATCGCCTCCTGACATTACACAGCCTTTGTTTATGTATTGATGTTCCATCCCACTCCACTAGAATGTGAGTTCTATGAGAGCGAGGATCTTATCTCTCCTTTACAGCTGCATCTCTAGCATCTGGAATGGTGTCTGCCTTGGAGTAGGAGCCCAACACACAGGGGATAAATAAACAAAAGAATAAATGATGATTTTATCACACACACTAGGTTCCAAGTCCTAGCTTTACTTCAGATCTGTTTCTTTTTCCCCCCCTCTGTGATGTAGTGGATCATTTATCATTCCAAAGCCCCTGTACAAATTTTATTCTTTTTCTTTTCTCTAAAAGCAACCTTTACATATCTAGTCCCTAATCTGCTTCCATATAAACTTTTTGCCTTAGATAAAGCGTCTATAACCTTCCCAGAAAGGGTGATGGATCCTACCTTCAGTGCACTGTAGTTCTCGATGGCATTCTTTGCTTGTGCTGGAGAATACACACACTGCCACACTACCCCAGTTGTCAAAGCCTGCGGATTGGAATTATGGCTCAGGAACTGGACTGCACCCTGTCTGCTGTGGCTCAGTGGGTTGAGCACTGGCCGTGAACCCAAAGGTCCCAGGTTTGATTCCCAGTCAGGGCACATGCCTGGGTTGTGGGCCATGTCCCTAGTTGGGGGCATTCGAGAGGCAACCAATTTATGTTTCTCTTTCTTCCTCCCTTCCCCTCTCTCTAAAAAAGAAATTAATAAAATCTTTTTAAAAAAGAAAAAACTGGACTGGACTTGGTCACATGCTTCCACCAGGATTTTCAACAGTTTTATTGAAGTATAATTGATTATATATATGTTGTATATATGATGTATATGTATATGTTATACATGTATATGTATATGTGTGTTATATATGTATATATAGACACACATATTTAAAGTGTGCAACAGCATGGATGGAGCTGGAAAGCATTATGCTAAGCAAAATAAGCCAGGCATTGAAAGACAAATACCATATGATCTCACCTTTAACAGGAACCTAAACAACAAAACAAAGAAACAAGTAAAATATAACAAAAGACACTGAAATAGAGGACAGGTTGTCAGTGACCAGAGGGGAGAGGGGAGGGAATTTTAGGGGAACTTCAGGACAGAAGGGAAGGGTTTACAGGAACAAATATAGAGGACACATGGACAAAACTAAGGGGGTTGGACATGGGAGGGAGGAGGGGAGAAATGGGTGGGTGAGCTGGAATGGGAATAAAGGATACAAACTGTACTGAATAATCTAAAATTAAAAAAAAGTATACAATTAAATGTTTTCACATGTATACACCTGTGAAACCATCACCACAATTAAGAAAATAAACATTTCCATCATACCCCAAAGATTTTTTATGCTTTTTTATAATCCAGCCCCCTTCTCTACCATCCCCCCAACAACACAACCCCCCATGCAGGCAACCACATGTGTGCTTTCTGTCACTTCAGTTACTTTGCATTTTCTAGAATTCTGTAGAAATGGAATCTTATATCATAAAATCCCTGGATTCTTTCTCTCACCATAGTCATTTTGACATTCATCCATACTGTCAAGTATAATAGATTCTTTTTATTGCTGACTAGTATTCCATTGTATGTCAAATTCTATTTTCCTGGAGCATTTCTAGGTGTTTTGCTTTAGGTGTGTATCACAACTAGTTTGCCCCCTCACCTGTTGGCCACTTGGGCGGTTTCAAGTTTGGGGCTGTAACAGAGTTGCTGTGAGCATTTGTGTACAAGTCTTTGTATAGACACATGTTTTCATTTCCCCTGGGTAAATGCCCAGAGGTGGGGTTGCAGGTTGTGTAATAGGTACATGTTTAACTTTTACATTGCTGGACTCTTTCCCAAAGTGGTCGTACCGTTTCATATTCTTACCAGCAGTGTATGAGAGTTCCAGTTGTTCCCTTTCTTGTTGCCGACACTTGGTGCGGTTAGTCTGTCTAATCTTTCTCAGTCTAGTGCGTTATAGTGGTACTTATTGTGCTTCTAACTTCCAATTCCCTAGTAACCAATGACTTCTCAGCATCTTTCTATGACTTTGTTTTCTTTATATTTTCTTTGGTGGAGTACCCATTTTTATTGGGTTATCTTTTGAGTTATCAGCATTTGTAGATATATTGCAGATACTAATTCTTTGTCAGATAAAAATTTTGCAAGTATTTTCTTCTAGTCTGTGACTTGCCTTTTTAATTTCCTGTCCAAGTTCCCTGAGTGGAGCAGTTTTGTTGCATTCCCCTCCACAGTCCTAGAAACTAGAACATAGCAAAATCTCATGCATTGAAAGTGTTCAGTACATTTTAATTCTACAAATAGGAAAGCTCAGCTTTAAAGACTTTAAGCCAAGCACATGAAAGGTGACTTTATTTCCTCAACGTAGCAATCTGTAAAATCAAGGTAATATTACCTTATTCAGGGGATTAGTGTCAGAACTGAGTGTGAGTAGATTTCTGAGACCCACATTAGGCATAGAGTAAGAGTTCAATAATTTTTAGCATTATTTTATTCTGTGACCCTAGGGAGCGGAAGTGGGGCCAAAGGTTTGAAGCTGTAGGAAAGCAGATTGTCTCAATTTAATAAGTTTAGTGAAGTATTTCCCATTGCTGTCCAATAAATGGAATGAAGTAGGCTGCCACATAAGCTGCTAGCTCACCATCACTGGGAGCATTTAAGCAGAGAAGGAATAACCACTTGATCAGGTTCTAGAAGAGATAATTGTTACCTTGAGAAAAATGGTGAATTTCTTGTGTCTCTCCTGTTTCTATAAAACATTTGGCTTCTTATAGGAAATAACAGCAACGATATTATTTTAATATACTATATTTTATAGTATACATATTGTGATATATAATATAATCCATAGTGAGGCAAAAGTAGGTTTACACTTATTTATATGGAAAATAATACAATAATTAATAAATAATACAAGAATAAACTCTGTTTTGCATAATCACATCTGTAAACCTACCTTTCTCCACCTTGAATATTGTACATATTATACAATATATAAGAAATTCTTATTATAAAGGGTGTACTATTATGCACTTATAAAGTATCAGTCATCACAACCACCACCTAAGGTAAGTGAATATCATCTGTATTTGAGAGATGAGAATAATGAGTTCACAGGTGGTAGATAACTTGCCCAATAACACATAGCTTAGAGGAACCATGCCTCGAGTACAGGTATGTATCTGAGTTAAATACATGCTTGCCACAGAGTGCCTACTGTCCTTCTGCTCAGAAATGGCCTAGGGACAACGTACTGCTGAAACTAACCATCCCCCCACAACTCGTATCTCCTCACTTGCCCCCCATTCCCACTGCAGTATGTCTCTGAGTCAGTGGAAGTACGTATTTAGGTTTTGGTCCACAGCTGTAGAATTCCCCTGCTGTTGGCTCAGCAGGTCACCCATGAAGTGGCCAAAGACCAGGGCAGCCATGCCCGAGGCCAGCCACCTGACATGCTCTCCTCCCAGCACTCTCAGCTGGATCTCGGCTTCCTGGGAATGACATTCAGTGTCTCCAGTTGGAACAGGACTTGGCCATGCTTTTCTTTTTGGCATATGGAGTGTTTGTTTGTTTTGGAAGTTCTTGGAAGTGCCAGCTTTCTCATCACACAGCAGTAGGGAATGTCCCCATTTGGTGCCTGTCCATCCAGCACATAATATTTATGTTGTCGTTGCAAAGCTGTTGGACCTTTGGATCCTAATCATCTAAAGATACTTCTGTGGCTTCTAAACACCAGGCCCAGTCTTCTGACAACAGGTGCCTGCCTCAACAGCATCCTGATTACTGGCTCCTGTTGGCAATATAACCATGACAATGTTCACCAGATTGTGCCAAAAAGATGTTACCTAGCAACCAACAGGAGCACTTGAGATGTGTCCTTGTGTTCTAATACTCTGTACAATTCTTTAAGCATCTTGGATTTAATGGAGAGTAAAAGCACGCAATGAGAAAGCCTTAAGAGAACAGCTTTGGAGTCAGACACCCTTGTGCAACACTTATGAACTTGGGCAACTTCACTAAACTCTCTGAGCCTCAGTTTTTTAAAGAAAATGGAGAACAATAATAGTACCCACTTCAAGCTAACACGAATATAATGCATGGGTGTAATCTATGAACATGAGATGCAGGGGATAATAAATATCCCATATTAAGTAGATACAGTGATCCCTCACCTATTGCGGGAGTTACGTTCCAGAGACCCTGCGAAGGGTTCCAGAAAACCTGTGAAGTAGCAGCATTATATTTATTTTATTATTTATATACATTTTAAGGCTTTATAAACCCTTCCCACACTTCTATAAACCTTTCCTACTTTCTTATTAACCTTTCCCACACTCTTTTAAACATTTCATATGCTCTTAAACACTTTCTATACTCTTAAACCTATGTAATTTTAACAACATGTAAAATTCTATATGTGTACTCACCAGTGAAGTATACTACAACTTGAATGATGAAGATCATGAATTCTGTAGCTGTGCAGCACTGATGGCGATGAAGGTGATGATGATGAGATGAATGTACTGCACAGGCAAGAAGGGCATTACAGCTCTTCTGAAGGCATCACTTCATCAGGTGCTTCATCAGGTGGTGCAGTATCTTCACCCTGGGCTGTAACTTCTATTTCTGCTAAAGGCATAGGCGTAACTGATCTCTTCATCCCAGTGATGAACATAGTTATGGGGAATTGCTGGCACTGTTTTTCTTCTGAGTGAGAAGGGTTTTATAAACTGACATGCCACTCTCAATTGTATTTATGAAGTACAATGAATGAAGCATCTGGGGGTCCCATTCTTCAGCCACTTGCTGAAGTTCTTTGGCCACTCTGACCATGGCTACAAGATGATTGAGTGTTAGGCCAACCTCCTCCTCTTCTCCAACCCATAGTTCTTCTTGTTCCTCATGCTCTTCTTCACTTGCTGACTTCGTCATCTCCATCAGGTCTTCGTCCGTCAACAGTTGTGAGTGGACATCAATCAGGTCATTCACATCGTCAGGAGTCATATCATTGAAGCCATCTCCTCCCAGTAGTTTTGCCAGCTTCACAGCGTTAGCTACCACAGAGTCAGGTTCTCCATGCAGGGAAATGCTCTTGAGTCCAAAGCATCTCTGAAATTTGTCAAACCAGCCCTTGCTGGCACTGAATGGGGTTGTTCTGGTGGGAGAAGAACTCAATGGTCCTGCTTCTGCATCGATGTCCTCGTCTTCATCCTCGTCACTGTCGTGAATGTCTGTGCTTACCACAAAACTATTATAAAGTTTCTTGGCCTTCATCCAGATGGTGTTGGTATCCAGCAAGTTATTCTTCTTCCTGCAGTCATTTATCCACAGGGCCAATGCAGACTCCATCCTCACAATGGCCTTATTGTGGGAAGTGACCACCCTCTTTGCAGTCTTGTTAAAAGTCATTGTTGCCATAGACCTAATATTCTTCTCATCTTTCTTTATGTATCAAACAGTAGATTTGTTGATCCTGTAATGGCAGCCTACAGCCACATAGCTTTTGCCTTTCTTTATCATGTCGAGAAGTTCCACCTTTTCTTTGATGGTAAGCATATTCCTCTGGCACTTGGGTTCACTGTCAAAAGCCTTAGAAGGCGCAGAACGTTTGGGTAGCATTGTAGGGCTTGAAATAAATTAAAACTTTTACGAAAATTTCACAAAAACACAACACCACAGAGCAACACTACGCACAGCAATCAGACTGCGATGTGAAGTGGACAAGGAGAGATGCTGAACATATGGGCACAGTGCGGGAGAGCAAACAGACTGATGCTACGGTCACTGAGCCAACCAGCGCCCAGGATACTGAACACAGTGCTGTGGTTGGTCGCCTTCCATCCCATCAGCCAATAGTGTGCCGTGTACAATCTCACGTTGGCAAACTTGCCCAGGTGGTAGTGGCGTACTGCATTTCCATTGTGTACAGTATGGTATTCATCCGCTGATGAAATACATACTGTATTTTATTTTGATTTAATATTCTTTTAGTATGTTTGAATTAACATTTTTAATATTTTTATATTGTTTTAAATTAGGCAAAAATAATTAAAATCATAAATATTATATAAATACCTATATACCACAAAATCCTGCAATATAGTGAAAACTCTGCAATACAGAATTAGAGATATATTTTTTTAAAAACCTGTGATACAGTGAAGCCACAATAAGTGAATCTTGATATAACAAGGGATGACTGTATTCAATGTTTTTTAGTTCCCTTTAAAATATTTTTTTCTGTGCTTACTTGATAAAAATACAAATATAAACTTCTGAAGTACCTAGTTCCCTCTGCACTATATTGGTCTGTGTCTTTAAGTCACTTTACATCACTGTGTCTTTAAGTATGTCCCTTAACCTTCCTTTGATTTATTTTTCTTATCCAAAATGTGGGAACAGTAATAAATGCTATGGAGCCAACTTGAAATTAGGGAAAATTCTGAAAATCAGAATATAAAATCTAGAGCTGATTAAATTTATTGCTGATACTATTTTTATTTGAGGGAGGTTAGCAACACTGGAGTCTAACTGGAGACCTTTATCTAGTAGTATTTATTTTTATCCAGTTATAGCCCTGGTGTTCATACTGGTGAAAAAGGTATTTGAAATTATGTTGAAGCTGGTCTACCTACCCCTCTCCCCTTTGCACTCTAATTTCTATGTTATAGTTTCAGTTAATGTTTTCCATCTCTAATACACCAGAGCCAAGGCATATCAAAGGGGTCAAGGGGATGCAGTTGTATTAGTTAGTTTGGATAAACCAAGGGCAGAATGACCCAAAGGAAAGATGAATCCTGTAGCATCATGCAAAGTTACCAGCTTTTGAAGTGAAGTAGACATGGGTTGAAGTCCTGCTGGCCTACCACCTTTTTAGCTCTGAGGTCTAGGAGAAGTGACTTACCTTCATAAACCTCAGTTTTTTCATATGTAAAAAGGGTAGAATACAACTGATCTTGCAGAGTTATTGACAATATAAGGACAATAAATATAAATTGCCTATTAAGGTGCCTCACTATATGATATGTATTAATATAATATTAATAATAGCAGAATAACTACTGTTGGGAAGGATAGCAGAGCTCAAGCAGGAATTACTGCAAATATTTGATCTGAGCAGCAAATATGAACCATTAATAGGAAGTAAAGGTTAGGGGTCAAGAGGCAGGGTGATGAGAGATAAATAATTTGGAGTCCAGGAAGTAAGTACATGTTTTGGCACCCCAGCTAAAAGGTATGGAGTAGGCCAGATATCTTGGCCACTTTGAGAAGCTCCATCCTTATTCTTTGCCTTTAAAGGCCATTGCTTTCTCCCTAAGGACTCAAATGACAACCCCCCTGCAGAAGTGCCTGATAGAAAGTAGGTTGTTAGCAAGAGGGGAGATAGGGAAGCTCCTGGCACAGGGTTCTGACCAATGTCAAGGGCACATTCTGTACTTAGAATCTCAACTCCTGAATGTCAGGGAGTGAGATTTCCCTTAAGAGTTGCCCACGTGACTAAGCACCCTTTAGGTTAGTGGAGTGAACTGTTTCCCGGACTTCAGTTTCTTCTTAATCAGGTAAAATCTTGACACATCTAAGATGCCTTTGGCCATTGTCTTGCTGACTCCTTACCTCAGGGAGCCCTGTTCGAAGGATTTGCTGGAAGCAACAAGAAAATGCTTGAACTGAATTCCATCAGTTAGTCAATCCTAAGTTTCCCAGCTTCCCAGCTGGGCTGGATACCACAGCCAGCCCCTGATATGCACCTGTCTGGCAGGGGTTAGGTCCAATAGCTAGGAGGTGGGGATCTGTGTTAGTGAATAACATCAGAGTGGCGTTCTTCTGTTAAATCTGAGTACTCATTATCTTTCACCTGTCCACCCCACAGAGCTCAGGGAAATCATGGAGCCTGAGACCAGTAGAGCACACAGGTGCCTTACTTTGCAGGGGCTGGTCTAAGACAAGGGGTGCGGAGTTCATCTGTCTGGACAGTTGTCTTTTCAGTGTCAGGTAAGGTATTGAATACTCTGTTGTAATGGAAATTCTTCAACTTTCCAGGAAACCTGGGGCATGCTATTTAACATATTGAGCCATAATTTCCTAATATTTTAAATAGAGATCTAAACAAATAATTCCTAAGATTCCCTTAGATCCTAAAATATACATACACTTCTAAGGAAAATACATGTCAACCAGACTTGAATGGGTGGCCCAGTGATAGATCTTGACATCTCCCCAAAGCAGCCCAGGTTCAACTCCCTAATAATGCAGTATGTTTCATTTGTTCTGCTTGGTTTTGAAAGGTGGCATGATCAGCTGTTAACAGACCTAGGATCTTGTTCTTGTTCTGTCACTAATTAGCTGTGTGTCAGTGGGTAAATCAGTTCCCTCTCTGGGCTTCCGTTTCTCCATTGATGAAATAAAAACCTTGAACCAGATAATTTCTAAAGTCATTTCCTGCATGAATATCTGTGACTCCATATTTATAAAATTGCAAAAAAATTTAAATAATTATATCTTGACTAGTGATCTTAAATTTATGAAATCTTAAACCTTTCTTTATAAAGCCCAAAGGCCAACTTCAACCCCCGCCTGTCTGCCACCTTACTTCATACCTCTTTTTCCATTACTTGTTCTTTCCAAAATGGTTTTTCTCTAGGTAGCTCCAAACTTTTTTATACGTATTGTGATCTAATATCCATTTTTTAAGCTTCTGACATGTCCATCATCACAATCAGCTATCTAAAATCTTTCTTCGTGGTGGCCTGCCCTTAGGATGCAGAAGAAAGAGGCTGTAATTAATTAAACTCTATTATTTTTTAATCCTATATGACAAAAATAATAAGCTGTGGCTCCAACTCTCAAGTAGGGGCCATACTAAATCACACTAAATATAGTGTAACAAATATTAAGATTCACCCATTCAAAAATATTTATTGAGCATATATTACGTGCCATTCACTCTTCTAGGTTCTGGGAATTCTGTGGTGAATAAAACATAATATTCTCTATCCCCATGGATCATTCTGGAGGAAGGAAATAGACTGGAAAAATAAATATGTAAAAAACACGTATGTGTGTCAGATGATAATAAATATAATAAATGCTTTGGAGAAAAATAAGACAGGGACAGGTGCTTGGCTAGGAGGAGAGGTTGGGGTTACCTCATTGCCCATAAAACCATATGGCAATTACAGTCTGCAGCTGAGTGATGGCCTTGGGTCTTGGACTTATTTTTATGTGTGTGATATTATTCCAGATGGCCTCCAACAAGATGGCAGTGGTAAGATAATGGATGATGGAGGGAGGGAGAAGTGGGATCCATGGGTGAGCCTTGTCTGTTTTCCTGCTAATGGTGATGTGAAGGCTGGTGAAGAGGTGGTGGGATCCCACAGGTCCCTAAGATTGCTTCTGAATTTTACCAGTTGAGGGAAGAGGGAAGCATGAGGAGCTTTGGAAATAAATATGGAAGTGTTTGGCACATAGGAGGGAGAAGGCAATGGGAAGGAGTCCTCAAAGTAAGAGGCAGCAAAAGAGACAGATATCCATTTGTGGGGTACTAGGGAAAGATCCATTTTGATGGCCAGGAGGAGCAGTACCTGTAAGTACCTGCTGGTGTGAAGGCATCTGGAAGGTTTAAAGAACTACAAGTGGTTCACCTTGTCAGGAACCCACAAGGCAAAGTGGAGTCAAGAGATACAACTGGAGAGATGCAGACTGCTACCAGGAAGGAATTTGCATGACATGCTAGGATTATAGCTCTCACACTTCCAGCCTGGGGAAACATTCCAAGAAGACTGCAATGACCAAATCTTATGTTTCAGAAAGATTCTTGAGTGTCTATGTTTTTTAGACAAAGGACTCACTGGGAGGAAAGAAATGCTTTAACCAGAAGCAAGGGGAGGGGATAATAGTCAAGGAGAGGTGGAGACTGGCCCAGCAACATACAATACAATCCCAGTCGTCTTCTGTTCAGCGGCCCAGCAGCTATTCCAAGACTTGCCTGGGGTCTTCCATCCACCAGGGAAAACCTTCCAGTTGATAGGGTCAGCCTTTCACAGAGGTTCACACTAATATTCAGGGCTTCAACCTCTGGCTGCGGATCGTGGCCCTGTACTGTCTCTGCACTGTCCTGTTGTCCTCTCATGATAAAACCAGCATCAAACTGAACAGGTGTTGCTAATGGTAGTAGAGAATAGGAGAATCAGAAAAGAACAACTTCAAGGCTGAAATAATAACAATTGGAAATCTACTGTGAAGAGGCTAACCTATGTAGATATATGCAAATCCAATGCAAATACACATGTGGTCTTCTAACTATTGTCAGAACCTTGATTTGACCCATGGGAATTCTTAATGGTAGATACTAGTTTTCAGCTGAGGCTAAGGGCTGTTGATGAACAATTCTAGGTTTTACCTATGTTTAAACCATAATTAAGAAATATATTGATGGCAACCTGAACTTAATTAGCTTAATTGAATGTTGGAATTGATTGGGTCTTGAGAGAGCCTCATCTGTGAAACTAAACCTTGGGGAGTTTGCAGGGGGTGGAAGGAAAACTGAACTTAAAAGCACCTAGCAGAAATAAAAAGGAATGGGCAAGGGGCCACTGAGAGCATTATTAAAGGAAAAAAGATTTTTATCAGAGAATTGAAAGAGGAATACTTAAGTTTCAAGTCATGCATAGCCATTCTAGGTCAGACCACTCAGGCAAATGGGAAAAAAACTGATGTTGGGAGGCACGATTGTGTGAGATCCAGCAGGGGAAGGAGGCATCCTGGTAAGGGAGTGTGGCAATTGGAACACCACAGTTGCATCAGACTGGTGGAAACCAGCTCAATACGCCCAGGCTGGGTCAATGGGCTCCATCCAAAACCCTGAGATCACATTCTAGCACCAGCGGAGGGGCCAGGGTGCCTCATCATTAGAAACAAAGGATTTCAGCTGTCTGATGTCTTCCTTTGTCTTTATTAAGAACCAATCATGTAAGTTATTAGTAACCTTTTTACTAATTATGTGAAAATAAGTCTTTTATGTTAAATGCCCTAATTTTTTCATGTATAAAAACAACCACATTATGTCTAGAGTTAGACAATCCTGAGATTAACTCAGGATTAATCCCTTCTTACAGTGTGACTGTGGCATCTCTGAGTTCAGTTTCTTCACCAGATTTGATAGTGCACATCCAACCCAATGTGGGGTTAGAAAGGAGCTAGACCCCTGTGGTACTGACCAAGCTTGACCTCACATTCCCATGATCCTGTGGTTTGTATGAGGTTGAGGTGAGGTGCAAGCTCATTTTTTTTCCATTAGAACTTTCTGCCTTCATCCTCTCTGATCATCTTAAGCATCCAGTCCCAACACTTACCTACATGAGAAGCAAGCCCATTTTCAAGAGAACAACAGCT
Source organism: Trachops cirrhosus (assembly GCA_028533065.1). Classification (NCBI taxonomy): domain Eukaryota; kingdom Metazoa; phylum Chordata; class Mammalia; order Chiroptera; family Phyllostomidae; genus Trachops; species Trachops cirrhosus. The sequence goes on along the minus strand of CM052542.1, from coordinate 36,958,434 downwards.
CAGATATAATATTGCTGCAGAAAGAGAATCCCCATTTTCTAGAGGATTCAAACATCCCCTTGAACACCTAAGTTTCCAGGAATATCTTCAGACATGACCTCCAATCTTGATTGGGCATTTTCTCCTTCTGGTAAGGATTACTTCTGGAGTGGGCCCTCCTGGCACGTCCAGGCTCTGTTAAGTGTCAACCTCATGGGCATCTTCTCTGTATAACTGTGATCATGTAGTCATCTCCCCCACCCCTCACGGACCCACCACCATCACTGCCACTGCCACTTCCACCACCCCACCCTGCCCAGGACCACCACATGCAGCTGCAGGTCCAATGTGAGGTTGTGGACTCACCTTGATTTGGGGCAGTGCAGAACAAGTTTAGAAGGTTCCTTCAGTCTTAGGTTGTTTCGTTGCTGCTAGTCTGGCTTAGACATTCCTGATCACTTCTGCATCATCTCATGTTTGAATCATTGTTTTTGGTAACTTGTGTGGTATAACAGCCCCTTTGGACTAGCCTGGGCTTCTTAACAACTTTCACCCTACCCTGCCACTTCATAAGGTTACAATTCAGTAAGAACAAGTGGATCTATCAAGATGGCCATGGGTTTTCTCTCTTGAATTACTGATAAGAGGCAGTATATTAATATCATTATCCCTATAGTCCAGGATAAATCACATTTGGTCCTGATAATGCTTCTAAATAAGTGGATGATATAGGTTTGCAAATGTTTGATGTAGAACTTTGGTATTTTATATCTATGATCTCTATGTTGTATGCACATGTGTGCATGTGTGTGCATTGTGTGTATGCACATACAAGTTCTACCTTGGTCAGGTGTTGGTGTCATTATGTCTAGATTTACTACATTGTGTTCACATCATTTTGACTATGCTTTCTGTCCCTTCTGATATTTCAAGGTGTTCTTTATAGCCTGGAATGTAATCACTTAGCATGGTCAGTATCCTAGTTTGCTTTTAAAATGGCATGCATTCTTCTTTGAGGTGATTTAACATAATAGATGAAAGGGCAGGCTCCAGGGATACCTGCCTTAGTTTAGAATCAGCCTTCATCTTTACAGCAATGTGTCTGTTCTAATCTTGGGTAAATACATGTCCTTGTGCTTCAGTTTTCTTATCTTTGATACAGGGACGATAATTTCCTAACTCGGCGAGTTACTGTGAGGATTAGATGAGCTGATAGTATATGTAAATATTCAGAACAGTGCCTGGAACATTTTAAACACCATGCTCTTTAGTTGTCAGCAACTGTTTTGAGAGGCACATGTAATTTAGTGATAGTATTCTATTTTTATCATTTTAGTTTTTGTTAAAGTCAAGAAGGTTATTTATCACTATCTCCTTATATTTCTGGGAGTTTTAGCTCCATATGTTTTGCCATTATGTAATAGTATTTCTCATTGCTTTATTGTAAAATGAGCCTTTTATCAATATAAAATAACCTTCTTTGTCCCATGCAATGCTTTTTACGCTGAATTCTGCTTTGAAATGTTGTCAATTTCTGCTTTCCTTTTGTTTGCTTTGTATGTTTGATAAATATTTGCCCAACTTCTCTCCCTTTTCTTTGTTTTTTTTTTAAACTCTTCATCTCTTGTAAGTAGCATAGAGTTGAATTCTGCTTTTAACGCAATCTGAAAGACTTTATCTTTTACTAGGGCAACTTAAGCCATTTATATTTACTGTCATAACTAATATGTTTGGTCTTATTCCTGTCTTTTTGTTTTATGCTTTCTCTTCTTTATACTTTCTTGGGCTTCCTTTGTTTCCTGTCTTTTTCTATATGAGCTATTTTATCTTTGTACTTTTTTTTTCTTCTAGTGATTTAAAAGCTGAATATCTGTTTTTAGCCAGTCCTGGGTGAATCTTAAAAAAATGATCCCTGAGCTACACTAGTGACAGCAGTGTAATGGTAGGAGAGAAGCCAGGCCAGTGCATGTAGAAGTCAATAAAATCGGTGTTAAGCCTTGGGGGAATAGTGATGGCTGTTCCTGAGCCACTATGTCTCAGCCCTATAAAACCCAAGCTCCTTAGCTTTGTGTGACAGTCCTGCACTACACACCTGGGTGCAGGCCTACCTGTCCAGCCCTGTCTCCTACTAGCCTTAGCTAAGTCCTGTGTGCTGCAGGCACATCAAACTATAAACCATTCCCCAAACCAGACAGACTTTTAAATATCTCTACACCTCGGCTCAGGCTGTTTCCTCTTTGCCTGAAAAAACCTCTTCAAGGACTAAAGCAGTGTGTGTTTCTGGAGGGGGTGGTTCTCTTCTACTGCCGGATTCTTCTGTAGACAAAATTACATAGTGGGACTCATTGGACAAACCTACCTGATGTTGAGTTCCAGCTGTGCTCCTTGTAGCTCTGTGCGCCCTGCATAAAAACTTTGACTCAGAGCCAGAGTTCCCTCACTTGTACAATGGAGACACTGACATTATATCTCCCTTAGAGTAAGGACTGAATGAGATAATGAAATAAGCATGGGAAATGCTTACCAGAGTCCTTGGCCCTGACTAGGTATTCAATATTTTTTTAAATAAATGAACAAAGGAGGAAAGAAATATAGAAGGGAGGAAAAGAAGGGTTGATTTTTAAATATGCACAATACACTTTTTTAAAATCAAGGTAAGTGATATCTTGATTTGCTTCAACAAGCCTGAAACTTACATGTCTGACCACCACGGCTGGCTCATGTTCCACGTGCCTCCCCCACACGCCCTGTGTCTCTGGGGCAGAACGGAGGCATGCAGTCCTCAGAGCGTTCTCGCGCAGGCATCATCTTCATTTATATTGCCTGTCTGGCGAAGGCCCCCCAGGCCTAGGGCAAATTTATTAAAGTGGAGTCTATTTATTCAATTTATAAACAAGAATATTTGAAGGGCTTTCATTTAGAAGATTTATTCTGCTTAGCTCTACAAGGCAGGCCTAAGTTCACAGGATAGAAGTTCTAGGAGGGAAAAATTTAACTTGACCTAAGACATAACAAAAGGTTTATTGAAAGGGGATGTGTGTGATGTGTGTGTTCATTCATTCATTTGAAATGTATTCATCAATCTGTTCATCAATCAGGAGCCAGAGAAAACTACCTATTTTTTTTTAAGATTGTATTTACCTTTAGACAGAGGAGAAAGAGAGGGAGTGAAACATGGATCAGTGGCCTCTTGCACGCCCCCAGCTGGGAACATGGTCCGCTACCCAGGCATGGGCCCTGACTGGGAATCTAGTTGGTGACCTTTCGGTTGGCAGACTGGCACTCAACCCACTGAGCCACACCAGCCGGGGTGAAAACTACCTTTGACATAGTTCCTTCTCTGTCTGAGACACCGTAGGAGGCTCTGCCACTTACTCTTTACTTTGTAAGCAAACATAGTGACACGGCCAAGCTGAACAACAGCCAGCATGTGATTGAGTCTGGCTTAAACCCAAATCTCCCTGTTCTCTGCACAACTCACTCTCTTTCCACTTGACTGTGCTGTCTGCCAAAACAGATAGAGGATCAGATCTGCATGACCACCAGAAATTGGATGCAAGACTGAAAAATCCATCAGCCCACTCCCCTCCCTCCCATCCCCTTCGTTCTTTCTCCTGCACCTTCCTCCTGCCTATCTATCCATCTCTGCCAGCCCTCAAATCAACCCCAACATGCCACACAGAATTAAACACTTCTCAGTTGTAACCATCACATTGTGGATGCTGTCAGACCACTTCTCAAAGTTATTGCTCATCACAGGGCCTTCCCTTCGTCACAAGGTCTCACATGTAAGTGGTTTCCTCATTCAGGATTTCAGTTGGAGGTGTCCTGGTGTTCCCCGTGAAGGAGACCTAAAGCAGAAGGGTAGGTCTTCCCCAGTGACATCGAAGGGAGGGGGCACTGCCAGGGCCCCAGGAGGAAGCAGAGTTAATCTCAGGTGGTTCAAACAGAGATACTTTAATGCAGGGATCACTTGTAGAGCTGTGGACAGGGTTCAAGTCCACATGGATCAAATAGGTGTAGTGAGGCCTCCAAGGAGTCAGCCATAGGAAATGATTTCCACTTCCAGAACTAAAGGAACAGAAGGAGGAAATCGTGTTATCTGAGAAGGTGAGAGCCTGGGCTGTGGCAGAACAGCTGGCCCAGACCTACATTCCTGGACAGGCAGACCTTCTGCAGAACAGACTCTGAAGCAGAGAGGGAGAGGGGAGGAAACACCCCGCCTCTCTTTCTCACTGCCCCTTGACCTCATGTTAGAGCTTCCCATTGGCAGAACCCACCAAGAGCCAAAAGGCAGAGGAGCTATTCCTGCCAGAAGCTATTCCTGCAAGAAGCTATTCACAAGCATCAGTTTCCTGGGACACAAAACAGAGCAGAAAAGGGTAAAGAATGAACAGGGCAGGGAGCACAGAGAAAACAACCAGTTCACAAGAAGAGACTGGGTCCTGAGGTGAATTAAGGGGAAGCCCACATTGAATCACCATGGTGTAGGCTCTCTTTGCTTCGCCAGGGCCAGCTTTTAGAAAGGAAGGGGTTATAGAATTCTGTAACGATTTCTTCTGGAGGCATTTCTCATCTATTCTCACTGCAGCCCCTGCCAAATGCCAGGCTGGCTTCAGTGTGTCTGAGTCTCTTGGATTTCTCCTGGATGTTAAAGATTCATCATTCATTCACCAGAGATTTACTATGTGCCATACTTTATTTTAAATACTAGGAATACAAAGATGAAAAAGATATGACTCCCACCTTTTGCATGTCACTGTATACTAAGGGAAACAGTTATGGGAATCAATTATTTCAACATGTTAGATGTTAAATAAAAGTATGAACGCTGGTCTGTGGGATTCAAGGTAGCAGGGATAGCCCTCCCTGAGAGAATTGATGAAGATAATGCTTGGGCCTTAAAGGATGGATTGGAGTTTTATTGTGGCAGGAGTGGGCAGGACCATTCCTGGAAGACAGCATGACAAACGCTATGTTATATGAGATTTAAAAGAGATGGCGTGTGTAAGGAACAGCTAGAACGTAACTGTGGCTGAAGCAATGGGCACAGGTTATATAATAGGTTTGGGGATAGAGAGCTTCCTGGAAGGGTCAAACCTGGTCAAATTCTTGCTTCTTTCAATACACCAAGTCAGGAGGAAATGTTTCCAAAAAGGTCAAGCATTGACATTCCTGCCTGTTCTCTTCCACAGCCTTCGACAAGAAGGTGAAAGGGAAGGTGTCCCAGGGCCCAGCGTGTTCAACTGTGTAGGGAGAAGAGCTTAAAGGCACATCGTGGGAGCTCCTAGGTGAGTGGAGCACAAAGCTAATCATGTCTAGCTGATCTTTCTCTAAAGCTTTCTGTGTGCAAAGTTCTTTTGGAAAATACCAATAAAACATATATCCTTGCCCTTAGGTAATTTCTCAATTGGTGAATCCTGGAAGGCTTCCTGGGAGAGAAATTTTTGAACTAATGTCTAAGTATAGAAGGAAGGAAACCAACAATTTTGAGGCTCTGCTATGTGACAGATAATACACTAGATGCCTTTTATATGTTATATAAGTCTTCTGGTAATCCTGGGAGGCGGGTATTATTCCCATTTTTTAGAGAGGACACTGAGGCTCAGAAAAGTGACTTATCCATGATCATCCACATAAATGATAACCAAAGCTGAATTCACAATTGACTGGACATGACTCACCAGCCTACATTCTTAGCATTGGCTATATTTGCCTCTAAAAGACAATGTAGACCACACACAGTAGGGGTGAGGGATTAGGGAAGAAAGAGGTTCTCTTCTGTAAAGGATGCCTTCCACTTAGCAAGGTTGTTGGCAGGAACTAATGCAGTAAAATACCACCTCATTTCACACTTCTGTGCTTTCACATTTGCAGATCCCAAAGCCTGGAATGTCCTTCTTTCCATCCCCCAAACTCCCCATTGCTCTTATTGCCTATGTTTTGTCTTTATCTTTCTAAACTTAGCTTAGGTCATCCTTCCACTAGGAAGCCTTGCACTGTAACATTGCATTGGATGTACCTTGATTTTTTGCTTGCCTCCCCCACCCCACACTGAACTCTCTTCTCACTCTTCTATGTGGCTTCAGTTGAATGGACATCTGTCTGTTGGAGAGAGCCCATAGCATAACACGTGCTTCGTGAGTGATACTTTCCCTTTTCTTTCCCTGTTTCTCTGGAGGGAGCAGACATTTTGAATAAAGAATTAAAGTCAAACAGGAAAACAATTGTTTTATTTGAAATGAGCCTCTTCTATGAAGCCTTGTAACAAGGATGGCATTTTTCCATGAAGGAGGTGAGCACTGAGATGCTGTGCTTTTTCTGGACTGACTCTACACAACAGCTCTCAGGTCCCCTTAACCTTATGTGGAGAGGCTGGGGCCCTGCCACTCCCAGTGACTGCTTCCTACCTGGTAAGATGTGTCTGCTCTTCCACTTATGGGACCTGGGCAGGGCTGACTGATGGATTGACAAGAGCACAGTAGCACACAAAGTAACAGTAAAACAGAATGATAATGCATTTCCTAATGGCCTCCTTCACAGCTGTGTACACTGATTTAATCTTTGCAAAGCACTCTATTGTTTATGAGGCCTCTGGGTACAATTTTATGCCTGACTGAAGAGGTTGCTAATAGCTGCCATATTTGTGTTTAAGGACCTGCAAAGGATTAAACGAAGTATTTTAGAGCAATGAGCCATAATAAACTAATAATATATTATGAATAATAAATGTTTTTTAGCCAATAATTGACTACACATCTAGTGAACTTTAAATGACAAAAATACTAATTATAAATGCTGTTTTTCCCCCGTCTCCTTCCATCGGGACAGGAAACCAGAGACTAGGCAATCTGAGGCATTTCAGATCTTTGAGGAAGGTGGCAGGGACACCGAACTGCCTTTGGTGTCATGGCTGGAACTGCCAAAGTCACTTAATGAAATGCTGGGTTTCGTTTCCATCTGATGGGGATGAAGGAAGAGTCTGAGGACTAAGCCACCCACTTAAGTACTTAAGTTTGTGGGGTGTTTTTTTTAACTTCCTCATTTCCATGCTAAAGCTTTCCAGTGCTTGGTTTGCATTTAGGAGAATTGCTAGAGAAATCCCCCAGAGGGTCTTGGAGATAGGGGCTGGGTCTTCAGAAAAGGACTTCATGTTTTCTTGAGCCTCTGCACTAAGCCAGTTCATTTATTTATTTATTTTCTATGAGAAACCTGAGACACAGAGAGATGAAGTATTTTGCTTGAGGTATCACAGTTGGTAAGTGACAGAGCTGCAGAGTCAACTGCAGAACTCTAAAGCCCAGGATGTTTTCACCAAATCTTATTACATCTCTTTTCTGAGTTCTTTGTGGGACATCAAAGGGAGGTTCTTTCCTTTCAACACTTTGGAAGAATGTATTTCTGTATTTTCTATATCTCTCAATCATACCAGTGATTTTCCTTCTCTAGTGGGCAATATACTCACTTTCTAAATTTTAGATCATGTTTTTAAAAACTTAAGATGAAGGTGAAAACTACTCATAAAAGTATCCAAATAAAATACTGTCACATTTCTTTTTACTTTTTCTTTAAGGATTATATTCCGTGTAAAGATAACAAAATAATGGAATTAAATGAAGTATTAAACAAAGTATTAATTAAACGAAGTAATTAAATGAAGTATTATATTTTATGACTCTTTGGTATCCTATTCTTTAAAAAAATAACATTATTTGATGCCATCAATATTCCCTGAAAAATATTATTTTGTAATTAAATAATATTTCATGGTATATAGTCCCTATTGATGAATATTTAGGTTATTTCCATTTTTGCCTTATCATTAAAAATTTAATAAATACTGAATCTAGCACAGTGCATGGCATCTAATAAACACCCATGTCTTGTACAAATGAGCAGATCAATTTTTGCATGCATCGCTAATCATTTCTTTTGAACAAATTTCCCAAAGAGTTGCTGGATCAAGTTACCTAAATACTGCCAGACTCTTGATATATATTGCCAAATTGCTTTCTAAAGAGACAATACCAGTTCCCAGTACATGATAGGCACTCACAAATTCTAGAACCTATTTTTTTAGATAACTTAATTATTAATATGTTTATACTTATCTTCTTTATTGTCATATATTAAATGAAATACAGTTACCAGGATTCATTCCTGACAAATTTACTATTAATTAAATATATATATCGATATATATTACATATATAAATCCTCAATACAACATTTATTGGGGATTTACCATACACTGTACTTTTCTAAGTACTTTACATATTTTCATATTTTTAATCTCTCAATAATCCCATAAGACAGATACTGAAACTCTGAGATGTTTATAAAGTTTCCCAGGGTATTATGATGGGGCCCACCCTCTATTTTGTATCTGGTGGTTATAGGTATGAATGAAACAGTTAAATAAAAAGTTAGTTATGATATGGTAAGGTGAGTGTTACGGTAGAAGAATGTGAGCAAATCAGAAGACCACAGAGGAGTCTGAAGAGTTCAAGAAATTATTCATGGAGAATATTAAAAGATAAACTGGATTTTGCTCACTGGATTTTAGAATGACAAAATGCAAACACAGAGTAGGCAAAACGAACAGCAAATAACAAACATGGACTATAAAAAGCAACCAAGGGAGAGAGGAAGGGGAGAGGCAGGGAGAAAGCACCCTAGAATATTCAAGGAGCTACAAGTAATAAAGGAAGGAAATAATAGTTAAGGTTCTAAGCTCTACAGTGTCAGTACCTTGGTTCACATCCAGCTCTTGCAGTCATCAGGTGTTTGATTGTGTGATGCTTAATGTGACCAAATATGTAAAGGCTTAGTAGCATGCCTGATACCAAGTAGATACTCAATAAGTATTCACTGGTTGTGGTGGTGGTAGACATGATCTGATTTGGAACGAGAGGGATATTTTAGGACAGGAATCCCTAAGATCCAAAAATATGGGCATCTACCCAGTCTGTACACATTTAAGGTCTGATCTGATTTGGCACAAAGAATAACCAAGTTTCAGGTCAAAGGCAAACAACCTGGAAGTTACCTTGGATAGGTCAGACAGAATAATGTGAGAACTGGGGAGCATGGCATAAGGGTGGAGAAATGAACATATTGGAAATGTTCTGCCTGCGAAAAAGAGATCTGGGGATACTGATGAAAAATCAACGAAAAACACTTGGGCCCATATTCATACCAGTACCCAGTGAATAGGAAATTGATACAGTCAGACTTATGTTTCTTCAAAGATCCTCTGGTTACTGCATGGCCAGCGCATGGGGAATGAAGACAGGGGGTGGCCAAAACAGAGCTCCCTCTGGTCAAGAGAGAAACACTACTACTTTGGACTAGGGCAGCGGCAGTGAACATGGATTTGAAAAACATTCAAGAAGTAGATTTTTTTTTTATCTTCACCCAAGGCTAGGTTTTTATTGATTTGAGAGAGAGAGAAACAGATTCAAGAGAGAATCATTGATTGGTTTACTCCCACATGAGCCCCAACCAAGGATTGAACCCCCAAATCAGGTATGTGGCTGACCAGAAATTAAACCCACAACTTTCTGATATATGGGGCAACACTCTAACCGAGCCACCCAGCCAGGGCTCAGGAAGTAGATTTTGATTTTAAAGAAGAATGTAATGGAAGCAGTGGAGGAGAGGGAGGAGCCAGGGGTCATTCCTAGGTTTCTGGCTTGAGGAACTGGATAAATGGAGATGCCTTTTCTGAGATGAGGACACTGGAAGAAGATCATGTTTTGGGGGCTGTGATCAAGTGTTCTGTTTGTTGGATGAATAACAAAACTTTTCCTCATAGATCAGGACATATTTCTGGCTTTTCTCCTTTAGTAGGGATATGGGAAGGTTGTAGAAGGAAGGTGTGGGAGGCTTTGAAACAGGGAAAAAGACAAGATCTCTGTTAGCTATTATGTGCAGCAATAACCCTTGCTGTGTTTATTGCCCATTTAATAGAGTGTACATTATAACCCACGGTGATAATCAAGAGATGGGGGATACTGAATGAGATGCAGAGATACCATAGGTGGGAAATTTATTTCACTGCAGAAAGGTTCTCATTTATGAAAATGGATTCTGGATGAATCTCAGTCCTTGCCTCCTTCCACCTCTCCTTCCCCTATCCCCAAAAGAGTGAGCACAGATGCTTTTTGAGCCAGAGTATTTGGAGGCAGAGAACATTTTGAAAAGGTGGGTACCATAGGAGAGATAGGGATATTAACATAAGATAAGGAGTGACGTAAGCAAGGGATTAGAGTGTCAGTGATTTTACCTGAAAGGGACTGACATGCTAAGTATTGAAAGCCACCTTTGCTGCTGTTTTCCTTGAAAAAGTACAAGCATGGAACCCTTCAGACCAATGGTCAGGACCCTTATTTACCCAAAATTAGCTATATTACATTTTGATGAGTTTCTTTACTTTTCTAGCCTTAGTTTGCTCATCTGTGAAATAAGACTGTAATAACTTCTTCACAGAGTTATTGTAAAGATTAATTGAGAAAACATTTATTAGACATCAAACACAACCTTGGAAATGCAGTAAATGTTAATTCCTCCCCCTTTCTCCCTACCATTTACTTTCTCTAGTTTATAGATTTAGGCTTGGCCTTGACTGAGGCATGGCTTGCCTTGAGTTGGGTTTTGAGTAAGCATCATAAAAGTGGGGAGTCCTAATATCTGGGATCACTTAACATCCCTTTATCTTGAGGCCTTGACCCAAATGGGTAGAGTACCTATGTCAGTAAAGGGTTAGGGTGGCTGCTAATTGATGTCACAGGACTTTGATAGTCTAGGTAGCCCTGCCAGCAGTCCTCAGAAGCTTGGCTGTTTTCAGGTGTCCTGGAAATAGCAGCATCTGGTGGCTGCCTGAGTAGTAACCCGGCTGCAGGCTTCAGGGGGAGCAAATCACAGCATCTGTGTTTCTCCAGCAGAACAGCAGGGCTATTAAAATAGCTCTTAGGCATGATCTATCACTGCACTGTCTCCCTTGTTTGCACAGGCTGTAACTGGAGAAGTGAGAGTCTGGAGACAGCCCGATGTATTGGAACAGCAGAAGGGGAATTGGGAGGCCTGGGTTCATGTCCGGGCTTTGCCAACCATTTACTGGGTGACCTTGGGCAAGTCACTTGGCCTCTATAGGTCTCCTTTTTATGATCTTAAAGTTCCCAGAGGCATTCTGTGGTTTATAAAGACAATTGCTGCTTAGGGAGTAGGTAGGATTAATAACAGAAGGCTACTTTGATATAAGATATTGGAAAAACTGTTGAATTTCTCTATGATATAGTTTGCCAATCTGAAATCAGGAATGATGATAGTGTCCATAAAGGGTGATTACAAAAATGGACTGAGAGGTTGGTTATACAGTTTAGACATGGTTCCTTGCATATAATAACACTTAGGAAATGCCAGATTCCTTTCTGCCCTAGTTCACAATGTTGCCTAATATCAGTGCTGAGTTATGGGACCACTGCTGTCTAATCTGAACATAGAATCTAAAATCATGTGAACAATGACTGTTATCAAATGTGATATGTCTATTATTCCCACCCTACACTCTACCACATTAATTTTATAGGTGCTTCTGCACATATTGATCCATTCACCAAAGAAATGTCCCTCCTTTAGTCATTCTTTGTGGTTGACACAAGTAGTTCTCCTTTATGAAACTTTTAACCCTCTCTAAGGAGGTCCAATAGCTCTTTTAGTGAAGGTCAGAACCCTCGAGTTTAGCAAATGATGGGGTGACTGTGTTATTCTGCTGCCCAAATATACTTCTATCGGCCACGTGGGAGGACAGGGGGTTGGCCTCAGCCCTGGGAGGCATTCATGGCCACCTTTCTGTATCTTCTGCTCCTTTGTGTACATTCCCTTTGTATCTTTGCATAAACAGCCAGTGCCTGACACATAGGAGGTACTAATGAATGTTTGACAATTGAATGAAATAAAATATATATACCTAATTCCACAATTATTATTCATTGATCATCTACTATAGTCAAGGAGGCAGTCAACATAAACTTTCTCTTCACATCATTTAGTTATTTTTTTAATTTTCAAATGAGTTTATTTGATGCCTTTTAGTGGGGTGATGGGAGAGTAGGCAGCAAAATTTATATTTTCTTAAAGCTCCATCTGTACTCCAAACAAGCATTCCTTACCTCACTGTGATATCGTAGATAAAACTGTGAATTTACTGCAATCTGGAATCACTGAATCACTATTACAGTGTTTATTATTATATTTGTAGTTGCTTAATGCTACTTTATATTTCCATATTTTGTGGTCTAATACATTAGACTATAAAATATTCCAATTCATCTTCTGTTTGTGATTTTAAATAGGTTAATAGGATGCAAATACAAAGCACATTTTTGCATTCTGTTACAAATATTATACAGAGATATTGCTATGCTGTTTGGGCAAAATGTAATGAAATGTAATTTAATATGATACTTTCAAGCACATTAGATTGTTCCTGAGGGCTTTATGGCCGTGGTCCTAAACTGTGTTAAACCATAGCTAAAACAAGTCTGAACAAAATGAGTTTCTTTCCTCATTTTACTGGTCTCTCCTAGTTGGATGACTTTTTGTCACCATGCCAAATGATGTTTTAGGTTTCATGTGCTGAGGCTAGGCTAGAAATGAGTTTGAAAATATTCAGCTCTCCTCATGAGAATATATTACTATTTCTACTGTTAGCCTGCTCCTCAATTCACCAACCATTCTATTTATTTATTAATTCACCAAACTTATTCATGTATTTATTCAACTCTGCATCTTGCTCTATGCTCCTGCCATTAATCTTTCTGCTTGCCCAGATGTAAGTGCATGTGGTCTGTGGCTCCAGGATGCTTAACTGGAGCCCAGGACAGTGCCTGGCTCTTAGAATGTGCTGAGTGCATGAGAGCAGCAAGAGTGGCTGTGAGTTTTCTCTTTCATGTAGTGAAGCTTCCTTCACCATCAGGATGCAATGAAAAGCAATCTGTAAGGTATATGATATAATATAAGATAAACAACACTCAATGGTTCATAGGGAAAATGCATAAAGGAACCCATTTTTAAATCCATGAAATAGGAACTAAACACCCACTCATAGATTTGTTTTCAGAATTAAATAATAGACCAATAGCACCTACAAGAGTACCTGGCATGTATATAATAAGTGTTTAATTTGATCTCTTTTCTAAAGAAGGATAGCATGATTCACCACCAGGAAAATACAACAGCAATAACCAAGAAAACTCAGTGGGGGTAGATTTATAAATATCCTTTGAATATCCCGGGAAAGGACAATAAGCACAGAGACTTTCTTAGGTCCCAGCCATTGCTGATTAGGAAGTGCTTTCCAGGCTCACTCAGTTTCCTTTGTACCCCATCACAATAGAGCTTCCTCCTTCCAGCCTGAGCCCACATGACTATAGGGTCAGGTATGTAATACCAGGATTCCCTGGGTGAAGGAAAAGGAGAAGGAATTTTCGCAGCTCTTTATCCCCCTCTGCCACAATGAAACCCTAAGGCTGGTCTTGTATGGACCCTGGCCCATCTGTAGCCCCTGTCCTATTAGACCTCTTCCCCTTAAAAAAACGCACAGTTGTCTGAGCTCAGTTTTCTCTGAAATATAGACAAATCTACCCCAGTCCTTTGAGGAACAAAAGACTCAGGAGAGAGGACTGAAGCCACTTGGACTCCCTCTGTGTTTTCCCTCTTTGCCCCTCCACAAATTGAATCCTCTCCATTGATTGCACATCTGCATTTCAGCAGGCAACTGCAGTTATTCGATGACAGCATGCCCTGATTTCCACCGTGGAAGATCCAGGGCTGGCTGAGGTGACCCAGGCGTGACCACCCTCTGTCAGCAGCGCTAGAAAGAAGTGTCTGACTTAAAATTGCAGAGCAAGAGAGAGCATAGTCGTTTACCATCCGTATAAGTCATTCAAAATGCTGGGCCAAGATCTGCCCCACAAAGGGCCTACATGAACTTCCTGAAGATTTCTCTTTTCTGACACCTCAGTAGCATCCCATTTATGGTTCTTACAACCACCTTATGGCAAGAATGACTATCCAGTGGTATGGTTGTCACTTAACTTTTTATTTACTGGCTCAGGTTTTAAAGCTTGGAAGAGAGATGAGAGGTAGCCCCTCCCAAAAAAAAAATCCCACTCTTCTGTTTCCCACCCTTCCTTCACCTAGTTAACTTGACTTGTCCTTCAAACATCAGCTCGAGTGTCACTCAGGGAAGTCTTCTCTGATACCTCTATTTAAGTCAGACTAGACTGTTATAGTCTGATAGGGCTTATAGTGCTTTCTCTTTTTATCTCAGGTCACAGTTTATTTTATAAATACATGTATGTATAAGATCTATCTATTCATAGATGTGTATGTATATTGTATATATAATATTTATTGTTGTATGTTTGTCCTATTGTGCGGTTAATGTGCATCCTCCCCACAGGAATATGTTTTGTTCTCCAGCACAAAGTGCAATCCCTGGTACAGAGGAAGTCTTTGATGAGTACTTACTGAATGAATGATTAGACAAAGAAAGTGGTCAGAATAATAGTAAAATAAAGTGTCAAAGGGTCCAAATTTCCAACAAAGTCTGATGACATAATATATAGCAAGGTAACTATAGTTAACAATACTGTCATATATTTGGAAGTTGCTGAGTGCATAGATATTAGAAGAAGTGCTCATCACAAGAGAAAAATAATTGCAACTATGTGTGGTAATGGATATTGGCCAAACTTACTGTGGTAACCATTTTACAATATATTCATGTATCAAATCATCATTTTGTACACCTAAAACTAATATAATGGGATATATTAATTATATCCCATAAAACTGAGAGAAACATAAGTAATTTTTCAAATCTAAAAATAGAGAAATATTTACCATTTGGTTAATCTGAAGAATTTTTTTTAATCATTATTCAAGTACAGTTTCTATCCTTTACTCCCATTCCAGCCCACCCACCCATCCTTCCCCTCCTCCCTCCCAT
>CM052542.1:36878772-36942939 GCA_028533065.1 Trachops cirrhosus | reverse complement strand
ACCTGAGGCTTAAGATATGTAAAATCCTGTGAGACCTGCTTGCTAGGATGCTCTTGATGTGTAGGCTCTGGCAGGAAACTAGATTAATCATGTACCTGTTAGATGATACCAGCCCCAAAACCCAGCGTGAGTCTTTTGAGCCCTATGTAAATTATCTACCTGTTTGATCTTTTCTGCTAGACAATGAATCCACATTCTGTATCTGCTCACCTACCCAATACTACCTAATAAAAGCCTATTGAGGCGGCGGCTCGGGGCGCTCTCCTCTGAGAGAGTGGCCAGGCCACTCGGAGGCACCCTCCCCTTGAGAGGGTAGCCATGCCGTCACTATTCCTCCACCGGACTCGGTAGTCCGTGTGTATGTTTCTCTCGCCACAGGCGAGCCATCTACAACGTCTTCGGTCCACCGCAGGATGGTGGACTGCAACACTCATTTAAAAAAATTTAAGGAAGCATTTAAGCCCCCCTTGACCATGTGAGAATGACTAAGTATTACTGCCTCTGTGCTTTGAGTTGGCCAGTTTGCTGCTGGGCAGACAGGCGGGGCACTGAGATCTGCTGGGCTATGGGCTCTGTCCTTAAGTAAAGAGTAACATTTTCCTGGCCTTGCGGAAAGCGCAGACTTGGATCTTTTGAGGGTGCAAACAGAGAGCCCTCAAATCATACCATTTCTATTAGAGATGAGTAGAAGGTCCCTTTGCAGCTCTAGCCCTCATTTCTAATCCACATACTCAAATCAATAATTTTGAGTGGGTTACAGAAAAGCAGCCAGCAGATCAAGTGTTGCCTGAGGAGCCTTTCACCCTTGGCTGCCAAGAAGTGTGACCCTTTCCCTTGACTTTGGCAGCCTGAGCTGAAAGCCTGAGGCAGCTCCTCTTGAAAAGCCAGCACAGAAAATTCCTTCAAGAGCTGGAGAGGGGAGGACACTCAGTGATGCCTGATGCTTCAAGGTACCAGGTCAGAGCTTGGACTGGACATCTAAAGCAATCAGAAGAATGTTTCTAGCATTATCTGTTTTTTTAAAGGTTTTACTTATTTATTTTTAGAGACAGGGGAAGGGAAGGAGAAAGAGAGGGAGAGAGACAGAAACATCAATGTGTGGTTGCCTCTCCCATGCCCCTTACTGGGGACCTGGCCCACAACCCAGGCATGTGCCCTGACTGGGAATCAAACCAGTGACCCTTTGGTTCACAGGCCTGTGCTCAAATCAATCCTCTGAGATACACCAGCCAGGGCATAGCATTATCTATTTTTAGTCCAAAACCACCTTTCATGCTTGGCCTAGGAATCTACACATCCCCGATCTTCTGGATCTTCTCCTCTTCCCTTTGAATGACCCACCCCAATGCCCAGCTCCCTCCCATCCTTGCTTTCTGCTCTGTTGTGTCTGTTCAAATGAAATAGGTATAGAGGCTAATTACAATACAACAATAATAATAGCTAATATTTATTTAATATGTGTTATGTAGCTGGCACAATTTAAGTGGTTTACGTCTCTTTACTCATTTTATGTTTTGCATAAGGTAAGGCAACAGAGGCACAAGGTAAAACATAGAAAGAAATCAATGTAGCCCTGGTTGGTGTGGCTCAGTGGATTGAGTGCTGGCCTGAAAACCAAAGAGTCACTAGTTTGATTCCCAATCAGGGCACATGCCTGGGTTGTGGACCAGCTCCCCAATAAGGGGGCGCACTAGAGGCAACCACACATGGATGTTTCTCCTCATCTCTTTCTCCCCCCCTTCCCCTCTAAAAATAAATTTAAAAACATTTTTTAAAAAAGAAAGAAATCAATGTATAACAAAATGAGTAATCAATGTAAGTACAGAGTATGGTGCATAATGAATTAGCCTGTGAGGGGTGGCTCTGAAAAGGCATAGTAGAATTTGTGAGTGAATTTAATCTCAAGATATTAGGAAGAGAATGAGGAGCATACATGCCAATGGTCAAGTGCATGGATCTGTAAAGCATATCTCTGTTTACTGTTCATAATTAGTACAGTACCTGGTACATAACAGGCACTCAACCTAGACTGAAATAAAATCAAATGACATATTTGGGTGAACATTGCAAACATTGCAGAACAGAGCAGGAGGCCAGAGGTAGGAGGGTTAGCCTGGTATCAATCGTTTTCAGGAGGAGTGGGTGAGTGATGAAGCTTTCTACAAAAGCAAGAGCAAATTTTATGACTGCAACTCAAAAGATTTCTCATCATAATGAATTCTCCATTAAATGTCCTCCTAATCCACACTGGTTGATGGATGAACCCCTGAAACAGAGAGTTCCCAGCAAGATCTATGGGAGTAGCCACATATCAGAGGAGATGAATGTAGTTGGAAATAGAAATTACAGGAGTCAAAAGGAAGATGGGATCATTCGCCTGGACTCTGTTTGAAAGCCAGATAACAAATGAAGACCCCAGCTGTATGTTGTCAAATGTTCTATTCATATTAGCCACTGCCTCAGTCACCAATACCTTAGCAGGCTTCAAACAACTTAATGAAGGTGTTGGAGTGTGCCTGAGAGAGCGGCACACTGGGAGTTGTGGAGTTCTTGAATGGCAGAGCTAGATGGAATCTTAGATATCATCTAGTTAAATGAAATCTTAAGGCAGAAGCTGAATAAATAAAACAGGTGAAAGCAATGAGTGGATTCCTCTGGCAATTTAAATCTTAATTATTTGTCAGACAAGCACTATTCCTTGTTTGTGAATTTCCCAGAGCACACATTTGTATGGAAATACTTTTGTATTAAAATTAGAGTTTGAGTTCAATACTCTAATTTTATCAATGAGGGAAACAGAGGCACAGAGCAGGGAAATGACTCCCTCAGTATCATCTAGGTGTCCAGTGGCAAGTTCTGATCCCAGACCTGGTTCCAGAAATCTTGCTCTGCTTGTTCATTCAACAGTAATGTTCTTTTGTTCAAGATAATTTATCAAGCAGCTACTATGTAAAGACACTGCCTGGAGGATACATTGAAAGATGAAGTTTCTGTTCTTAAAAATTTGGAGGAAAATTGCAAGGGTAATTCTAGTTCAGTGTAAAAACCACAAAACTAGAGGTATATACACATTATCCTTTACCCAGATATCACAAATTCGGAGGCTTTCAGGAGTCAGTCTGGTAACATGAGTGAAGCATGCTGAGAATAAGTCACCCTTGGCAATGAAGGAAACTGACACATGAATGTCCACTGAGTACTTTAATTTTTTTAATTTTGAAAATTCCGCTGATAAAGAGTGTTTAACAAAGACCTACAACTAACATCATACATAATGGTGACAATCTTAAAGCTTCCTAACAAAGGTCAGGAACAAGGCAAGGATGTCTCTTCTCACCACTGTGTTTCAACGTCATACTGGAAGTACTATCTAATGCAATGAGACAAGGAAGGAAATAAAAGCCTCCAGACTGGGAAAGAAGAAGTAACTTTTCTTTGATTATAGATAACATGGTCATCTATGTAGAAAATCTGAACAAATCAAAAACTTCTGGAACTGATACACAATTATAGCAGAGTTTCAAGACACAAGGTTAATATACAAAAGTCAATTCCTTTCCTATATACCAGCAATGAACAAGTAGAACTTGAAATTAAAAACAAAATATGATTCACATTAGCACATCAAAAATGAAATACCTATTTGTAAATCTAACAAAATATGTACAAGAGCCACATAAGGAAAACCATAAAACTGTGGTGAAAGAAATCAAAGAACTGAAGAAATGGAGAGATAGTCCAAGTTCCTCCAGAGGGAGACTTGCTATTGTCCAGCTGTGAGTTCTTCCCAACTTGATGTGTACAGCCAATGAAATGCCAGCACATTATTTTGTAAGTATTGACAAACTGACTTCAAGGTTTATACGGAGAAGCAAAAGACCCAGAATAATCAACACAATATTGAAGAAGAACAAAGTTGGAAGAATGATCCTATCCAACTTCATGACTTGCTACAAAGCTACCATAAACAAGACAGTGTGGTATTGGTAGAAAGATAGAGAAACTGATCAATGGAACAGAATAGAGATCCTGGAAGTAGACTCACATTAATACAGGCAACTGATTCTTAACAAAGGCAATACAATGGACAGAGTTTTGTTTTGTTTTGTTTTTTTCAACAAATGGCACTGGAACAACTAGACATCCACATGCATAAAAATGAATCTGGAGACAGACCTTATACTTCTCTTGAAAATTAACTCTGAATGGATCACAAACCTAAATGTAAAACACTAAACTATAGAACCCTTCAAAAATAACCTAGGAGAAATTCTTAGGTTTGGCAATAACCTTTTAGATACAACACCAAAGGCATGATCCATGAGAAAAATAATTAATAATCTGGATTTCTTTAAATTGAAAATCACTGTTCTGTGAAGACACTGTCAAGCAGATAAAAAGACAGGCCACAGACAGGGAGAAAATATTTGCAAATGTGATATATGTGACATATCTGGTACACCTGACATCTCTTATAAACGGCTGCTATCTAAACTATACAAAGGACTCCTAAAACTCAACAATAAGAAAACAAACAACCCCATTAAAACTTGGGCCAAGGACTTTATCATATACCTCATCAAAGAAGACATATAGATGGCAAATAATCATATGAAAGATGACCTACCTAGTAGTATGCTACCAGGGGAATGAAAATTAAAACAACAATGGGATGCCGCTACACACCTAAGGACAGCTGAAACCTAGAACACTGACAACATCAAATGTTGACAAGGATATGAAGCAACAGGAACTCTCATTCACTGTTGGTGGGAATGCAAAATGGTACAGCCTCTTTGGAAAACAGTTTGCTGGTTTCTTACAAAATTTACTCTTACCATATGATCCAGCAGTCATGCTTCTTGGAATTTATCCAAAGCGTTTGAAAAGTTGTATCTACACAAAAATCTGTACATGGCTGTTTATAGAAGCTTTATTCATAATTGCCCACACTTGGATGCAATCATTATGTCCTTCAGTGGGTAAATGGATAAATAAACTGTGGTACATACAGAAAATGGACTTACTTGGTACTGAAAAGAAATGAGATATCAAGCCATGAAAAGACATATATATGAGCAAGTGAATGAAACCAGTCTGAAAGGTTCATACTATATGATTCCAACTATATGACATTTTGGAAAAGGTGAAACTATGGTGACATAAAAAGATCAGTAGTTGCCAGGGTTAGGGGAGGGAGGGAAGAATAGGTAGAGAAATGAAGATTTTTAGGGCAGTGAATCTACTCTGTATAATATTGTAATGATGGATATACATCATTATACATGTGTCCAAACCCATAGAATGTACAACACCAAGAGTGAACTGTAATGTAAACTATGGACTTTAGGAATGAATTGTAACAAATCAATTGTAAGGAATATACCACTCTGGAGGGGGATGTTACTAGTGGGGAAGCTATGCAAGCAAGTGTGGGAGGAACTCTGTCCCACAGAATTCCTTCCAGCCACTATGGATGAGAAATAAGATGTCCTAGACACAGTCTTGTTGTTCTGATGGGAACGGGGATGGCGATTCCCTCTAGTGGGGAATGCGCCGAGCCCTTCTCCCAAATGACTTTTATTGGGAATGGTATGTATAGGTGTATACAGCATACATGCATAGTTCATCAATCAGTGTCAAGAGGCTTTAGTCCTACAAAAACAGGTATTATCTACAGATAACAATTGAAGGAACACAGAGATTTGTCATAGGTCAGGGTCTGTGAGACATGCTGATGCCATATGGTCTTTAAGACATATTTCATAAGATAAGGAGTTTATTCTTTATGCCTTGAACTTAAACATCTGGTTTACATCAACAGAGCCATACAAAGCAAAGTAGAGCCAGCTTCAAAGGACAAAATGTACATTTTAGGCCTGATTCCCACAGGAACCCTCAGTGTTAGTCAAGTCATGCTTGCCACCTGAGTTACCTGGTTTTCCAGGGAGACTTACTAGCCCTTTCAGAGCCTGCTCTTGCAGGGCTTACGGTCTCTGAAACCGCACAGAGCAGTCCCCAACAAGCAAGGGGGCAGGAGGCACATGAGAAACCTCTGTACCTTCTCCATTTTGCTGTGAATCTAAAACTCTCTAAAAAATAAAGTGCATTTTTTTTTAATTGAAAATACGGTGCAGGCAAAACAAAACACATTTGTAATCACTGGGTCTCTAGTTTGCCTCCCTGGATACCACCCCCCATAAATTTTACGAAGCTCTTTTATATACTATAGCCTTAATTTACAAAATGAATATATTTAACATAACAACCTAGTATATACATATGTACATACATAGGTACATACATACATACATAAAAATGAGACAAAAATATTGCAAAGGTATACTTGCTCTATATGTGAGCAACTCTCCATTCTCTTCCATTTCATTCTATTTTATTCTATTCCAATTTTAATGTGTTAAAAAATACTAGTTGTAATTCACTCGACTAATTTCCAGACCAATGAATGGCTCTTAAACCGCAGTTTGAAAACCACTGCAATAACATCAGAGTCTCTGACAACGCTGTGAGGCAGGTAGTGGTTGTTCTCATTTTGCTCGGGAGGAAGCAAA
This sequence comes from Trachops cirrhosus, assembly GCA_028533065.1. Classification (NCBI taxonomy): domain Eukaryota; kingdom Metazoa; phylum Chordata; class Mammalia; order Chiroptera; family Phyllostomidae; genus Trachops; species Trachops cirrhosus. Next base: position 36,936,367 of record CM052542.1, on the reverse strand, counting down.
CACTGAAGGAGGTCGAGTGATTTGCCTGCCCTCAAACAGTGAGTGAGCGGCAGGCCCAGACCAGAACCAGAATCTCCCAGTGTCCTGGCCATGTGGCTCTGTAAGGAAATCACCTGCCTCCCCAGACTAGTGGACACTGATAATTCTGGTTTTCAACTCAGACCCAGATCTTGATTTTTGCATCACCCCTGATGACAGGAAGTTCTTCATTTTCCAGTATGGATAACTTGTTCCCATTTATCTGCTGGGGTTGCCTCCTCTTGAGCAATCAACACAAAATAGCCTTTCAGGAAGGCAGCAGATTTAAATATGGACTTGATAGCTCACACATGCTCTTTGTTGTGCCCAGTGTGCAGTTTGAGAATATCGCAGCAAGCCATTTTCCTGAGGTTTTTATGACATTTCCTGACCTGGCATGTAAACATTTTTTTCTAGAAATTTCAGGCAGTTGCTGTCACGGTGCTGGCTAAGGGAGTTTTCTTGACCCCGTATGTAAGTCCTGCTGCTGGTGTTCCCTGCAAGTTTAATAAGGCCAGGGCCATAATTGTAAATATTTAAAAACTTGATGGGTTGCCAGATGGATTCATTATACTACATCTGTGTTTAGACTCATATTTTCCAGTTTAGCACTGGGAATGTCACATAGGAAGTCACACAGGATTCAGGATCAGATCCGCACCTAAGTGCCAATGGTAAAACATTTATTTATGTCCTCACCTCCAGTTTTCCTAACAGTTCTTATTTAGCCTTGCCCAAGCTGAGATGAGAGCCTGATGAAAAAATAATAGATATAAACTGTGCTTCGGCCACTGGCTGTTTGTGTTAAGAAGAGGAACTTTCTCTGAACTTCCTGAAAATTGAACATCTAAAAAGTTCAATTTGAGAGAAAGAGGCTGGGACAGTGCTGAGTGGCAAGAGACCAGAATGCTTCCTCTCATTAGAGAGGAGGAAGAGGCTCCAACCCTTTTATTTTCTCCAAGTTGTGACTTTCATTGTTTATTGAGTATGACATCCACTACCTAAACAGTCTATGAAGTACCTATGAATTCTTCAGGCTTCAGCACATTTTAATATCTCATATTTGACTCTGTAAAGAAGGTGGAAAGCTGCGACAGTGGCTGGGGGAAGGGACCAGAACCATGGGGAGAAACTGAAGTCCTCCAGTCAGTTATTCATCCATTGGTTGATTCAATAAACATATATTGACCCCTTTTTTTCAACTAGCCAACTAGTACACAGCATGCTCCCTTGAGCCCAAGCATCAGCTCTGCCAGTCTCCTATGAACTAAGCCTGAGAGAGATGCACTCCTCCCCCACCCCGCATGTTCCCAAGGGTTAGTGCAATGGAAGCACCTGTCGCATCGTAGGATAATTGCTGGATTTACAAGTCTGCCTGTCACTTTGCTGTGAGCTCCTTGAAGACAGAGACAATGTCTTAATTTGCCTTTGTGTTCCCAACATTGTGAATAGTGCTTACCACCCAGAAGGATCATGATGTTTCAGATATTTGAGAACACGATGATGAATGAGTCCTTGCTCTGGAGGAGTAAGACACATATCCTAATTAGCAGCTAGCCTTTCTACCCACAGTATGTCCATGTGGTCTATATTGACCCTTATGAGTTTGTCATTATTTGTCTATTTCTTTAGTTATTAATAGTGAAGAAGGGCTTTCCTGCCATTCATATGAACATAATATTTTCTCTTTGCATTATTTCAATGCAATCTCAAGTGCTTTCCTATTACACCTGTATGTTATAGGAACATATAAACATTCTATGTATAGAATATGTAATATGTATTACATACATTTTTATATGTGAAAATGTGTAATGGGCATGTGTGTGTTATATATATAAAAAATTCATACATATACATAGTAAGGCAAAAGTAGGTTTACAGTTGTAAGTGTACAAAACAGTTTATTCTTATATGATTTATTAATTATTGTATTAGTTTCTATATGAACTGTAAACCTATTTTTACCCCACCCTGTGCATGTGCACAAATGCACACACACATAAAAAAGATAAGATATAATCCTTCAAAAACTAAGTTAAAGATTGTCTTATCTGTGTGTTGTTGTGCAGACAGCACAGCAGAGCAGGAGTTGGAACAGTCCGAGTAGACTAACTCAGTGTGTGTCCATGAGCAGAATTCCATGTCCTCTCTGAGCCTCTGTTTCTTCATCTGTGACATGGAGATTATAAGAGCTGCTACTCCTGTGTCTAAGGAGTTGGTGTGGTTCTCAAGGGAGATAGTACTTGGGAAAACCTTTTGATGGTTCCATCAATGAAAAGGATTAGCAAATGCCAAATGAATCATATTTGTGACAAGATTGGGTTTGATGATTCGATTTACTGATTGGAAATGTGAATGCTTTTTAAAAAAGCACTTTCAAAGGTTCCTGGCACCAACCAGTGGTTCTGAGAGCAATGCTGGCACTGCCATTTTGCTTGTTCCTTCGAGTGCTGAACAGACACACATTCCCATTTGCTTGGCAGCTGCAAAGCCCAGTTGTAAAATCCCGTGTTGTCTGTTCCCTTTCTTTCCCTGCCCTCTACTCTGGCCTCCCTGTCCTCCTCCCACACTGTAGGCATGCATGCACACAGCTTCACTTAAGAGAAGCAGGTGCTTCTGCTCCTTTGTGGTCATTTCTAAGCCCATTCTGTATCTCTGAGAGCCTCCCTTCTCATGCCATACTTCTGGAGCCTTGAAAGGAAACCCAGGTTGTGGTTTTCCAGGGGCTATGGCAGCTGTTCCCTGGAGAAAGATCTTGGACTCTTCCCTTTGGAATACATGGGCCTTTGGTTTACACAGGGACTTTGTCTTTTTAAACTGGCATGCTCACCCTGAGGCTCCTTCAAACATGTACCCTCATTCCAGTAATAGGTAAAAATCAGAGCAGAATATCTTCTTGATTCAGAAGGAAGAATCACACTTTCTAAATTTAACAGGAGAGATGTAGACCTCATCTCTCCTGGCTACATGAGGACCAACATTATTCTTATTATGGAAATATAAGAGTCTTTAAAAATGCTTTTCTGCTTGAAACTCTTCAGTAACTCCCCTGAGTGAGGAGTAAGGCTGAGCTCCTTACCAGGGCTACACCACCCTCTGCCATCTATTCCTGCCCTATGTCCAGCTTTGTGAGGGTTCACACTCACATGGCTTGGGTTACCTAGAGCATTCACTTTTCCATCTATCCCCTTATTCAATTAATTCTTTTCAGTACATGTCTACTGAGGACCTACTGTGGGCTGCACCCTGTACTGGGCACCAGGAACAGAATGGGAAACAGATGGCACTTGTGACAATAGGACTTTGTGGTAGGCTGAATAATGTTCTGGGAAATATCCAGGTCCTAATCCTTAGAACCTGTGAACATCACCTTATATGGCAAAAGAACTCTGCAGATGTGACTAAGTTAAGGGTCTTGAGCTAGAAGGACTATTCTAGATTATTAGTGAGCTCCACTGTAATCACAGGTGTCCTTATAAGTGGGAAATGAAGTGGGATTTGGTGATAGAAAAGGAGAAGGCAATTGACCACGGAAGCAGATATTGGAGTGATGCAGCCTCAAGCCAAGGAGTGCCAGCAGATACTAGAAGCTGAAAGAGAACAGACATGGACTCTCCCCTTGGAATCTCCAGAAGGAACTAAGTCCTACTATTTTACTCATATAAGGCTCAGTTCAGACATCTAGCCTACAGAGCTGTAAGAAAATAAATTTATGTTGCTCTAAGCCAGTAAACTTGTAGTAATTTGTTATGGTTTTTGTCATATAGTTTCCTAGCAAAAGGAATCTAATCCACACTTTAAAGTCAAGTTATAGGCTGAAAATTACCACCCACTGTTACTTTTAGGGAAGTACATGTTTTTTTTGAGGACACAAAGCAGGGAATCTTCCTGGAATTGAGGTATCAAGGGGGGCTACTTGGAGGGAGTGACGTATCAGCTGCAATCTGATAGCTGAGTACGAGTTGTTAATCAGATGAGATAGCCAAGGACAGGTCAGGTGATTGCAGGGAGAGCAAATAACATGTAGAAAATGTAATGTGCCACTTCACAACTTTATGCTTTGCACATGCTTGTTCCTTTGCTATTTTCGTCCCCACCCTCCCAACCTACCCACACACAAATACACACACACACTTTGCTTATGTACACTTTCTAATTTTTCCACTTAGAAAATTTCTAGTAATTATTTTAGATTGCTCCAACACCCCCCTCTGTAGGAAGGCCCTCTTTCATGTCATTCTCTCTTGCCTCCTCAGCAGAGTTCAACAACAGGCCCTCTTAAGGAAACCCCATTCTTACTTTTTGAAATCATAGAAATGATGTTAAGAAAATGCCTCAGCAGAAGTCAGTGATGGCCCTTACTACTACTTTTTCTTCCTCTACTCCATGGAGATTAAAACACCCAGTGTGGGAGGGAAGCCTTTAGCAGAGCCTTTTGGCAGTGGCAACTGAGTCAGAAACCCATCAAGAAAGTCTTCATGGTCTCCCAGCAAATCCTCTTAGGCTGGTGAGTTCAAGTCCCTGGCACAGATGGCCTCCCATGGGAAATCTGGAAAGTTCCAAGACACCCTTTTGGATTAGCTGGTTCTTTCAGGTCAGGTGGCATTTTTGTCAGCTAGAAAGCTCTGCAATCCTGTAAGCAGGAGAGGCACAGTAGGAAGTACAGATGTTCCTGTTGTATGACACCTAAGTAAGAAACTAGGCTAATTATCGCATTCTCCTTACTTCCTTCCTTCCACGTAGAATGGAAGCAAACAACTGTGTGATCAAGGAAGGTTTTCTTTTCCTTTTCCTTTTTCTTTCTTTTTTTTTTTTATTTTTCAACTGGTTGCTAGGGTATCATGTAGGGAGGACCCATCTGCAACCCTGAGTGTTTTATATCAGGAGGCAACTGTCAGTCCTTAATTAATAATTCATGTTTTCATTAGGAACAATAATGAGAAACAGTTGACATGACAGGTCCCTCGTCTTACAGGGAACCCTAAAATATTCATTTATTCTTTGATTAGCAAACATTCTTAAGGTGCAGGGAGCACTAAATTTGAAGACAGAGAGATCTCAATTCGATCCTAACAGCCACATAGTAGGTTGTAATGGAACATTTACTTTCCTTCTGTGAGCATTGGTTTTCTCACTTGCTCCTTGGAAATGACTGACGAGACCAGATAACAAAGATAAAGCACATAATGCAGTGTCTGATACAATACTTGGTCCAAGGTAACTGTTCAATACATAGCACCAGTTAGTGATAAAGCTGGAAGGGACGAAGTGCTTTTCTGGTCAGCTTTGACTCAGTTCACAGTTAATCCTTCCATTGGTTTTGAATGTTGGTGTTTCTGCTCTTGGGTACAGGAACATTTTGGGTATTTGGAGATAGAATTACCAATCTGCAAATGGACAGGTTATCTGTATATAGGAAGTATTCACTGTAGTTTTTTAAATTTGAGGCCATTAAATTGCATTTACTAAATGCCCCTCTGCTCATAGGTTCATGTTTTCAGAGGTTTTTTCTTTTGTGATTTTATTGTTCTGTTTTGTTTTTCCCAAGAAGTCTGTGAAGTAGCTTCAGTTCTTGGGAACACTAATGCTATGCTTTATTACATTTGTTGGAGAACAGAGAAGTTAAACCTTCTCCTAAAGCTCACACACACATTTGAGTAACAGTCTGGTTCACAAGCAACTGAGTTCAGCAAAGAATAAATGACATGAAACCTGCTCACGTTACATGATTTGGCATAAGTGATTCTATGACTTCTTTGTCCCTAAATAATTAGAGTAGAGTCAAATGAGATAATTCACATAAAAGCATTTAGAAAACTAAAGTTTTCATTGTAATGGATCATTATTATTCTAATTATCACTAATATGAAGAACCTAATATGCATGGACCAATTATCAAGATAAGAGTATTTCTGATGTGAATATTTGGTACCCTTTTAGTATTTAGTTTTATGCTGTTTTACTTTGTTCTCTAATTGTTTTATACATTTTAATATTACCCCTCCACCCTAAGTAAATTGTAAGCTTCTATGAGCATCTGATCATCAGTACAATTCACTATTTCACAATCTTTTTCTGAATGCTAACCATGTGTCAGGTACAGAGCTAAGTACTGTAGCTGGAGAGGTGAATAAGATGCTTTTCCTACCCTCAGTTAGCTTTCTCTCTGGTGTAGGAGACAATCAAGAGATGACTAGAATACAGGGAGCTGAGTGTGCCAACACTGGTAAGCTTGGGGGGCTCTCAGAGCAGGAAGTGTGGGCCAGGACTGGAAGGATGAGGTCAGTTAAGCAGGTGAAAAAAATGAGAAGAGTGGAGAGAGTAGCATATGAAAAGGCTCAGGTGTGTGTGTGTGTGTGTGTGTGTGTGTGTGTGTGTGTGTGTGTGTGTGTGTTAATGAGGGGGAAGGGAGAGAGGGGGAAGGAAGGGAGAAAATAATACATTTATAGAACGCTAAAAATTCAATATTGCTGACAGAACAAGTGGAGGTGGTGGGGCAGTATTTAGGATGAAGCTAAAAATGTTTCAATTATGTATTGCTGCATAACAAGAAACTCCAAAACTATGTGACACAAAAATTAGTTTCTCATGATTCTTCAGTTGGGTCAGGGCTCTGGGGGAAAGTTTGTTTCTGTAAAAGGATGTATTGGCCTAAGCTCCAGGGTCACATACATTACTCCTGCCACATTCAGTTGGTCAAACAAGTTACAGGATCCTCCCAGATCAAGGTAAAGGAAGATAAACCCGCCAGGAGCAAACTGAGTATTCAGGGACAGGAGGAATTGCTAACAGCCCTGACTCCAGTCTACTACAGGATCATGAGTATGTCATGCTATGGAGAGCTTGTCTATCCAAAGCCTGCAGTATGACCACTGAAGGAGTTCTTGACTGGGAAAGAGAGGTCCTATATTTTTAGAAAGCTGACTCCTGGAAGCAACTTGGAGCATGGATTGGAGAAGCTAGGGCCAGCAATGGAGAGGGTTGCAAAATGCTGGTATTATAGTATAGGGAAAAGTAATAATTGCATAGACCAGAACAGTTAGAATAGCAGAGGAGAGTATCAATAGATTAATTCATTCATCATGTATCCATTCAACATTTATTATCCATTCATCATTTATCCATTCAACAATAGATTATCCATTCAACATTTATTGAGTGACTATTATATATAGGTGTGCTGAGAATTCAGCACTAAGCAACTCCCCCCACATGAAAAATTTTTGCCCTCTTGGACATGACATTGTAGTGGGTGAGACAGAAAGTGAACAAGTAAAGTATGCAAAACATATCTGTTAACAAATAAATATAAAGGAGGAAAGGAAGAGAGGGCATGTTAGAGAGTATGTGAAAACACCAGATCAAAATCACAGTGCTAGTATGCAGGCAAGAAAGGCGATACACAGCAGTGAACATTAACTTTTGGTAAAATACCCAGAGAATGGTTTACTGGAAAAGCAGCTAAGGGAGATAAGGAACCATGACATGTAGTTCTTGAGGGGAAAAAATATTCTGGGAGCATGGAGGAGCAAGACAGAGAGGCCCTGGGATGAGTGCTGCAGCTGCCATGATATAGTGCCATAATGGGATGGCTTAAACAGTAGAAATGTATTGTCTCTCAGTTCTGGAGGAGAGAAGTCTGAGATCTGGGTGTTCACAGGATAGGCTCCTTCTGAAACCATGAGGGAGGATCTGTTCCCAGCCTCTCTCCTGGCTTCCAGTGGTTTGCTGGCAGTGTTCAGCAGTCCTTGCCTTGTAGACACACCACCTCAGTTTTCACCTTAATTTTCACATAGTGTTCTTCTAGTATGTGTGATGTTCTGTTCAAATATCCCCTTTTTGTAAAGGCTCCAATCTTATCGCATTAGGACCCTATCTCCAAATAAGGTCACATTCTAAGGTGCTGGGGGTAAGCACTCATATCTTTTTTGGGGGAACACAAACTAACCCATAATAAGCCCCAAAGTATAAGGACCAAGTAATAGGGGTAGAGTGAGCAAAGGAAAGAATAAATACTCGATAGTGCTTTCAGAGAGATAATGAGGCCCAGATCAGGTGGGGCTTTCAGGTTATAGGAAGAATGTTGGTTCTTTCCTACATGTGAAATGGAAACTGACTAGAGTATTAAGGCAAAGAAATCACATAATTTGTCTTACAGTTTTGTAGGATTGCAATAGTTAATGTGTTAAGAATAGATTGAAAAGGGTGAAGGAAAAATGAAGAGACAGAGCTAGAGACTCAGTGATTTGAGGGAGAGGGATTGATAGCAGGATCAGAGTAACAACAGTAGAATTAGTGAGAAATAGTCAGATTCTGGATTTATTACTATTAGCTGGTGAATCAGATGAAGGACTAAGCATCAAGGATGACTGCACATTTGGAGCCTGAGCAGTGGCTACACGGAGTTGCCATGAACTTCAGGTTCAGGGGATTATATCAGCTGTAGACATGTACAGTTTGAGATGCCTCTTGGATATCCCAATGGAGATGTCAAGTACGCAGTTGGATATGCAAATCTGTAGTTCCAGACACAGTTTAGACTGGAGATGTACATCTGGAAGTTATCAGTACATGAATGATATTTGAAGAGAAGGAACACAGTGGTGTCTTTAGTAGTAAGTTTACTTCTCTGAGATTTTTATGCAAAATAAGAATCATAACTCTCCACTGATAGCATTTTAGTGAGGATCACTAAATATTAGGGATTAATATAAAGGGTTTGCAATAAATGCCCATGATATGAATTAAATTTTTAAAATGTAAAATCATGGTGATTATACTCTAAATATTTGTCTCTTGTTGCTTCCTTCTAATTGCTGGGTTTTGTTCCCAAGCACCTTGAGATATTTATATATTTCCTAAGGAAAGCCCACACCTCCTACAGATGGATTTAACAACCTCATAATCCTTGCCCACCCAGAGTTCCGAGATGACTCAGAGAAGGTCAGCAGTGGTATGCAGAGGGTTAACGCACACCAATGGGGATGTGCAGACCAGGAGCTCTTCTAAATCTCAATACCACATGCTGCCTTAGGGACCATCATGCACTAAAGCCCAAGATAAAAAGGTCTGACAAAGATTATTGACGGTTTACCTTTTAATGAGCAGTTGGGATTGATTCTGTTCCCTTCTGGGATGGCTTTCTCTGTCCTTCTTTTTACCCGAGAGGCCACAGAGAACAACAATAACGACAAAAAATACAAATCTCCAATTTGAATAATTGCAAGGATCTGGTTTTTAGCAAATAAAGTTTCCATGGGTGAGAAATGGCTTATAGCTTTAAAAATATATATTTAGGATTATTATGATTACCATGATTATTATCAAGCACTCCTTGTACACGGGGTCTTTTCAAAGAATGCTGTTTGCCTCTAATTGGATATTTCTTGCAGTTTCCCTCTGGGTAGGTCATCAGTGTTAACTCTTAATCATCCGAGGCAATTAAATGCATGCAGTTCTAACTATGCACCAAAGGCTGCTGAATTGTTAATATAGTGATCATGGTAGAGCCAGACTTAAGGGTGTTGTTTAGGAGCAAGAAGCTAGCAACCAGTTATCTGAGCTCCGGCACATCTGCTTTGGGAAAGGGAAATCAGATATCTGCAAATGGAAATGGGCAACAATTCTAACAGTCCTGATCCTCAGGCACAGCCCAGTGTGCTTCTCCCTGGATCTGAGTCTTCCTTTACGCTGGGGCCAGAGATCCATCTGAGCCTCTGAGTACTTGACTGAGGTTAGAATGAGGCCTTCAAGTCACTTTTGGGGTGGGGATGATTGTTACTAGAAATAGTCTAGAGTAGGAAGAACCAAAGAAGAAAAGAAAGCATTTTGAGATAATCTTTTCAACTATTTGAATATGTTACGATTCTTTTTTTAAAGTGTATTTTATTGATTATACTCTTAGTTTTCCCAATTTTATCCCCCCTCTGCCCTGCACCCCCCAACCCTCCAGCATTTCCCCCCTCCTTAGGTCATGTCCATGGGTTGTACATATAAGTTCTTTGAGTTCTCTGTTTCCTATACCATTTTTGATCTCTCCCCGTCTATTTTATGCCTACTAATTATGCTTCTTCTTCCCTGTACCTTTTCCTCCATTCCTGCCCTCCCCCTCCCCACTGAAAACCCTCCATGTGATGTCCATTCCTCTGATTCTTTTCCTGTTCTAGTTGTTTGCTTAGTTTTTGTTTTTGTTGTTTTACTTTCTTTTTTTAGATTCATTTGTTGATAGTTGTGAGTTTGTTGTCATTTTACTCTTCATATTTTATCTTCTTTTTCTTAGATAAGTACCTTTAGCATTTCATATAACAAGGGCTTGGTGATAATGAATTCCTTTAACTTGATCTTATCTGAGAAGCATTTTATCTGCCCTTCTATTCTAAATGAAAGCTTTTCTGGGTAGAGTAATCTTGGCTGTAGGTTCTTGCCTTTCGACTTCAAATACTTCTTTCCAGCCCCTTCTTGCTTGCAAGGTTTCTTTTGAGAAATTAGCTGATAGTCTTATGGGCATTCCTTTGTAGGCAACTCTCTCCTTTCCTCTTGCTGCCTTTAAGATTTTCTCTTTATCTTTAATCTTGGGTAACTTAATGATGATGTGCCTTGGTGTATTCCTCTTTGGGTCCAATTTCTTTGAGACTCTGGGCTTCCTGGAAGTCTATTTTCTTCACCAGATTGGGGAAGTTTTCCTTCATTATTTGTTCAAATAAGTTTTCAATTTCTTGCTGTTGTTCTTCTTCTGGCACTCCTATAATTCAGATATTGGAATGTTTAAAGTTGTCCCAGAAGTTCCTAAATCTCTCTTCGTTTTTTTGAATTCTTATTTCTTCATTCTCTTCCAGTTGGATGTTTATTTCTTCCTTTTGTTCTAAATCATCGGTTTGAGTCCTGGTTTCCTTCCTGTCACTGTTGGTTCCCTGAATATTTTGCTTTATTTCATTTTGGGTATTTTTCACTTGTTCTTTCATTTCTTGACCAAGCTCAATCACATCTGTGAGCATTTTGATTACCAGGGCTTTAAATTCTCCATCAGATAGGTTGGCTATCTCCTCATTGCTTAGCTCTCTTTCTGAAGTTTTGCTCTGTTCTTTCATTTGGGCCTTATTTCTTTGGCTTGGGGGCACCTGTTCAGTTGTAAGGGGAAGGGGCCTTAGGTATTCACCAGGGCAGAGCAACCCTCCTTACTGCACTGCAGCACTGTGGGGCGGAAGGGCCAGACAGGGAACAAGGCAGCTCCCCTGCTAGTCTCTAGCCCCACTTTCCAATGAACTCTCTCGTGTGAGACTGGGATTTTCTCCCACCATGGCAACCCCCACCATAGTTCACAGTCAACTCTGAGTCTCAGTTTCCTGTTCAGCCAGCCCAGCCTGTACAGTCCGCTACTTTACTGGTCTGGTTGTTCAAGTTGACTGTTCTTTAATTCCTCGGTTGTCAGAGTTCTATGCAGTTTGATTTTCTGTCACTTCTGGTTGTTTATTGATTTTGGATTGCTTGTCATCCTCCTTTTGGTTGTGCTAGGAAGTGAAGGGTTTTCTACCTATGCCTCCATCTTGGCTGGAACTGCTATTCAGCAGTTCAACTCTTAGGAGAACCAACTCTTAAGTTCTATACCAACTTTACTACCCACCCAACCTTGAATCTCACATCCTCCCTGACCTTCATCCCTGCACCGCTATTCCAGATCCATTGAAGAAATTGCATGCGGATACCTGAAATACATGTTTCTTAATAATGAAGTTATTTTTTATAACTTCAGATGAACTATAATAGTGGTATCAGACTTTTTATTGGGACTCACATAAGATATATATTTTATATCTTTGACTCAGTACATATACACATGACCAAATCAAAGTTTCACAGTTGTACTGAAAAATAATTATCTTGTTTTACATGCAGTGCCCTCTAATAGAATCTGTCCTATACCGTTTTTTTAAAAGTTGTGCATGACAACTTGATTTCATAGTCTACTAATAAATCATAATGCATAATTTGAAAAACAGTGAGTTACAGGAAAAAGCAAGAGGGTCTCTGAACTCTGGGTCTCAAGAATCAGTAAAGATGTGTATAAAGTAGGCTGTCCCAAGAGAAAATAGAGCCAAGCCAAGTGAGAGACTCATAAAGCCTTTTTTTCTGTAGCCTTTTCCAGGATCCAGTCCTAGTCCAGGGACCAAGTCTAATGCACTAAAATGGACAATGAAGACGTCACAGGATTTCGCTGTGTATTCTTAATTTTGTTCACATTCTCTCTCTGTGATCTTGACCACCTTTATCATTCACCCGACAACACTTTAAATCCCAGATCTCCAGATCTGGTACCAGAGAGTGCTGGATATTTTGTTGTTTGCCCTTCCAGATCTACAATCTCACCTTCCTCCATGCTCTGCACTAGGGAGAGACTGTATCAGCTGACATTGCTTGTCCTCTGGCTTCTGCTTGGGTTCCTGCAATGGTAGACTCAAGCAGGGTAAAAAGGATAGGAGAAAGAGATCAGAACCTCTAAGTCCCCAGCTCCCTCCTTCCCAGGCTACTGGTTGACAGTTGCTGTGTTCCTCTGCCTAAGGCTACAGTCCCCACAGTGTGGCTTTCTTTGATAGTTATAGCCACTGCCGCAGGCCTCTCTAGGTCATGGCAGCTGCCACTTTGTCCTTGAGGTTTATGGGTACAGTTTAGTGCAATTTACAAAGCATAGTGTAGCACCCTTGAAAACTGTACCTTTTCTAAACTCTCCTAAATCACCCCTCTGTGCCATCAATTTTGTGTTGGGTCTTGGAGAAAACTTTGGCATTCCTTCAAGGAAGGATGTGCTGTCCGGCTATGTGGAGTAAGGTCAGCAGACAGCCTCCAGCTGTTAGCTGCAGAGACCACCTTGTCCAAGTCATGCTCTTACCAGCAGTTCCCATCTGGTGACTGAGAGAAGCAAGAAAGCAGGCATGTATGGATCAGGTCATTTAGGCGTGATTCAAGACAACCTTGACAGATAATACTCACTTTCAGCTCCCTGCCAGGGTGGACTGTCTCTGTTGGACCTGCCTCACAGTTCAACTTCTCTCACTATCCAATCATGCCCTTCCCCCTTCCTTTTTAGCTGCTGGTCTCTATTTAAAATTTTGTACCCTAACTGTGTCTCTGCCTCTTCTCCAGAAAAGCTCATCTGAGACAGAAAACTAAAAGCCGGGGTTATAGAATGGCCTGTTTTAGAAGTAGAGGTATTTCCCTATTGGTCTTTCCACTAAAAGGACAAATACAAAGTAAGTTAACTGCTTCACCCACTGGTCTGACATCCCATTCTTAGACTCAAGGCAGAGAAAGCTGTGCTAAGGTTTAGAGACTCCTCAGGAATGGTGTGGCTCTCAGTGAGTGTTCAAATGGTAGGTTTTGGACCCTAATGCACCATGGCTAGATTTCTGCCAGAAATGTCTTTCTCCAGCTTGTTCAAGAGTGAATTCAAGGAACTGACTCAAAGTATTATTTGAACCAGAAAGATGTGCACCACAATAAATAGCTCAATGTGTGGCAAGTGAGAAATGCTCTGGGAAAAGTCCCCAGACCCCATTCTGAGAAGGAAGAGGACCTTCTCCTGGGTACATCAGACCCAAGGCCTCACTTCTGAGGGATGCAACTGCTTTGTCCTGCTTAGCACACAGGCTTAGTACCACTAAAGAGAAAGTATGATGCTGTGAACAACTTCATTCAATTTCCTTCCCTGAAAGCACATTGTAAATAAAAGTATTGTCCACTTGTTTTAAGATACTAAACTGTGTTCCACAGGGTTCCTTTGTGAAGTGGAAAGGATGGGGAATAAGGGAGGCTGTGGTACTCTAGTCCCTCTCCTGGCCCCTCCCCAATTCAACTAAACATCTCCACCTTTATTTTTTTATATATAACTATGGCTAATGTAGTTCATCATCTTATAGATGAGAAATCAAAGGTCTAGATAAGACAAGTAACAATTCATATCAGAGTCAGAAATAAATGCCGGTCTTCTTACTCTCTTCATTACTATAGTTCAGTGTGATATTTTCTTAAGAGATTTTCCCATCAAAAAATGTTGGCATATTCAGACACAAATGAGTAGAAGGTACAGAGGAATGCCATGTCTCAGTGATGGAGTGATTGGGGATGGGGGCTGTGTTTTGATGATGTGTGTGGGATCTTCTGATCCTATCTAAAATCATGTGCTAAAATCACCACTCTTTCTGCAGGAATATGATTTATTCTCTTTTGGACCTCTAGCATCAATTTTGGGCCTAGCATAGAACAGGTTCTTAGTAGGTGGTTGTCTATGAATGAATAAATGAATTTGTAAAACTCCCTAAAACCAACAGCTCAGGGCTAGGGCACTCTCCCTTTAACAGCGGTTCTTGTCTCAGCCGATGCCTGGTAGTTCAGGTGGGCAGCAGAAAAAGAGCCAAATTATACTGCTAGCAGGTCACTGGATCTGATGTAAAGGAGTTGGGGTGGAGATGAAAATTAGACATAAGCTGTTATTAAGGCAAGTAATCATGCGATGTGATATATTTCTTCCTGAGACTGTAGCTTAAATCCCAATTACCTTCTTGTGACAAATGAACTCGCTGAGTAATTCATTTTGACTGTTGGAGCTCAAACCTTCTGTGTTGCCATCGCGAGGGGAAGGTGTATGACAAATTTCCAGATTTAATTTTAGTGCTTGGGAACCCAAGTGGCACAATTACCAGATCAAGAGTGATGACAGAATACTAACGTGAAGAGTTCATGCGAAGCTGAGTGTTAGCTAAGAATGCTCAAACCTGGACCGCGGCAAGCAGTGTGGAGTTCCAACTGGTCCCAGGCACCTAGACATTAGGATTTTTTCTTCTCTGACTTTATTCCAGTCCCTGTCATTTAAAAGCCCTCTGAGTCCTGCTGATTTTATCTCCAACATACCTCTTGAATTTCTCCCCTTCTTCCTTTCCCCACCATCTTTCATGTTGACTGTGAAAGGCGGTATGCATAATGATTAGGCACCAGTGAAAGTTCACATCATGCCTCTGCCTTGTCCTCCCTGAGCAACCTTGGCCAAGTTACTCAGATGCTAGTGTAGGGTTGTCCTGAGTATTAAACATGATTATACAAATGAAACATGTGGCAGATAGGAAATGCACGATTGATTGTAGTTTTCATGTTAGCATTAGCTTCCCAGTTGGGCCCCTGTCCACTCTGCAATCACTCTCTTGTCCAGGGACCACAAACATTTTCTGTAAAAGGTTAGGTAGTACAGAGGTCCTCAAATAACATTGTTCCTTTCAACATTGTTTCCTTATAATATTGATGAAAAGTTGTAGGAACTTAACTCTTATTATGTTAATTAGCTTATGGTAAAATTGGTTTCATTATACATTGCTTAAGTCACAGAACCTATCAACAATATTAAGTGAGGACTTAATGTAAATATTTTAGGCTTTACTGTTCACGTGGTCCCTGTTGAAACTACTCAGTTCTGCCATTATAGAAAAAGTGGCTATAAACAATAAGGAAAAAATGAATATGGCTGTGTTCCAATAAGGTTTGTATATGAACTCTAAAATTTCATACAGTGTTCTTATTGTCATGAAATACTGTTCTTTTGATTTTTCTTTCCAACCATGTAAATGTAAAAACAGGCAGACAAAATGGGTGAAGGTGTTTAAAAGGTACCAGCTACCATTTATAAAGTGAGTCCTAGGGATATAGTGTACAGCATGGTGACAACAGTTAACAATATGGTATTGCATATTTGAAAGTTACTAAGAGGGTAAATCTTAAAAGTTCTCATCCCAAGAAAAAAAATTCTGTAACTAAGTGTATTGACAGATGATAACTAGACTTACTGGGGTGGTCATTTGGTAATAGATATAAATATTGCATCATGTTGTACCTCAATTAAAATAATGAAAATTAATTAATTAATTAATTAAAATGTAAAACCTGTTATTAGCTGGCAGACTAAACAGATGGTGAGCCAGATTTGGTCTATGGGTTGTAGACTGCCGACCTTTGTTCTGATCTATCATCTACTTGATGGCCAGCTTAATCTTTCTGAAAAACCCAGGGCTGTGACCCACAACCTCAAAATGCTTTCAAGGCTAGACTGAACAGTTTTGATTTTAGGCAATATAGAGTCATTGAAGGTTTCAAGAAGAAGAAAAATGATAGAACTGGGGAGACTCAAAATGCTCAAGGAAGATGCTGTTATGGCAGCAGACCAGCTTCTCTAGAACGAAGGAGTCCATTCACAGCTGTGGGGGTTGAGGAAATCCCTCCCCACCTGCTCCAATAACTGCTCTACCGGGCTTGCTCTACTGTACCAAGGACTTCCCTTTCATTAAATCTCATCTCACCCTCACAGAGACTTCATGGTGAAACTGTATCCTCATTTTGTAGTCAAGGAAATGCATCCAGAGAGGTTATATAACTGGCTCAAGGTCACACAGCTAGTACATGCAAGACATACACATCTAAGACTTGAACTTGAGCACCAAGAATGGGGGAGCTCATCCTCTTACCCATTACATCACGCTGAATATTTTTTTGTATGACAGCTGGTGACCTTCTGAGAGGAGTTTCTTCAACTGACAAAAATAAACGTTCCATTATGTGCAGGAATGTGGAGAGGCATATGTAATACCTTCCCCCGAAGTTAAATTTGCCCTTTCTGTCAAACCCAATGATAACAGAAAGAACATAAGATACCTTATTTACACTTACAAAACCATACTGTTCCCTAATCCACACAGACAGTCTTGAAAGTGAGCCCAGACATAGAAGAAATGCTGCTTTGGATGTCTGCTAACCCACAGTGAAGGATTTCCCATCTTCATGCAATATCATCATCAGAGGACTCAGTTTAGGCAGAAAGGGAAAAGCTGCTAAAATGAATTAGTTGCCTCATTTTTCCAGAAGAGAATGGTGAGACTGCATAAATGTAATGCGCCTTGACATGAAATGGCCAACTTCCTTTAACAACACTAATTTGAGCTGAATCGGCATGTTGGTGGGGGGAGTGTTGGTGCTTGCATGTCTCTCCTCTGGACCTTGAGACTTCTGAGAAGAGTGGTTTGGCAGAACAAGCATAGAACACAAAATGCCTGAGGCCGTCTGTCTTTGGCTCCTGCCCCCTGACTAAGCAGGCTCTGGATGCCGTAGAAAGTGCCCCATGGACCAGAAATTACATACTCTCATTCTCCACTTGGATTTCCCCTCACTTTGCTGTGTGGTTTTGAGGAAGTTACCTCAGCTCTTGGCTTTGTTTTTTCTTGGCAATGATATGGGTATTGCCATCATTGCATCTTTGGCCTTCTACTTTGCTGTAGAGCAGGAGATCCCGTAGCACAATGGGTGAGAGCTTGAACTACAAAGGCAAGCTATTTGGGTTTAAATATTGGAGCTATCATTCATTGCTAGCTGACTTGGATACAAATAGTTAGCCTCCTTGTGTCTTGGCTTCCTCCTCTGCAAAATGGGAAGAAGAAGAACAGTACTTACTTCACATGGTGTTGCAAGGATTTAGTGAACTAATCCACTTGAAGCTCTTACCACAGTCCCTGGCACATGCTAAGCACACAATAAGTAATGATTATAAGCATTAGTCTTCTGTGAGGCTCTAATTAGAAAACAATAACTAACATGGATGACCCTTTTTAATTTTCTATATAAGCCAATTGCATTTAATCTTTGTGAAATCCCATGCAGTGTTACTGGTAGGTTTACTCCCAGTTCAGATTATAAATCTAAGCATCACAAGGGTTACATAACTTGTCCCAGGCCACACAAATTGTAATTATATTTTATTGACTTGAACAAAAAACTCCTGCATACTTCCTTGTTTGGAAACTGTAACTTTCTTTTTATACATGTAAAGAATGATTACTATTACTGAAGTAAGAATCGGGGATTTTTGGATTTCAACATTTTCTGGTGTCTGTAGATTTTCTTATAGCTGGTTTTTTAAGTGTTTTACAGTTTCCAACTAAATAAAGGTAAGAGAAGTGCTGTCCTAAGTGGACAAGGCATACACCTGTTGGAGCCATGATTGGGTTAAATGTGTTACACAGAAATGTGAAGAGAAAGAAGGAAATGTCAATCTGCTGACTTACAAAGTAGGATTATGCACCAAGTCTGGCTTGCAGACCAGACTATGGTCTTCAGAGAGAAATTCCCAAATGCCTTCATTCTTCTGCTTTATGTTATCTATGGCTGAGTGTTGAGGGCTCAGTTGGAGCATATGAAAGGAAAGGCACAGGAGTAGCTGCTCATTAGTAGAAGGGTTTAACTCAGAGAAAATATAATAAAAGACACTCTCTAACATGCAGAGATTTTGGAAGGAAGAGAGGAACAAGATGCGCAGGTGTGTTCTGATATTCTCTCCAAGCCAAAGCCCGCAGCTGCACTGGGCAAATATGGGTAGTATTGAGGGCAAAGGGCTTTTATCCCCATTCATGCCTCAGAATTCTACAAAAAGAAAACCTTTGGGGTTACCATACATGAATCTATAGTGGAGCACAATGTAGTCAGTTAGAGAGATGCCCAGGGGAAGTTATAATGCCCATCACTGAACTCAGCAGACAGGGAACAGCCCTATATCAGGCTGGAGGAAGAATGACTGGTGGGCTGGATGCAGGAAATGATAGAGACTCAGGGGTCTGGAGCAAGTGGGAACTGAGGAGAGAGCAACCTGCCTTAGACCAAGCTGAGGGGGAGACCACAGGGATAGAGGCCAAGCAGAATCAAGCAGCCAAAGGTCATGGCCCCAGAGACCAAAATGTGCAGTGATGAAATGTCTGATGATCCCAACTCCCCTTTGCTTTTTCAAGGGCTAATCAGCCATGCCCACCCCATATACATCTGAACACTATACCAAGGGAGAAATAGAGTAGGTAGAGACCATCTGAAAAATGGAACATTATTGGAACATTATTATTATTTTTTTTAAATCAGAGATATTGGGCAGCACAAAAATAGCTTATATTACTGAATTAGAATGAACTTAAACTAAATTAGACACTTAGCTTGACTTAGATTGTATTTTTTTATGCCAATCATTATGTAAGAATTTGAGGGGGATCCCAGAATAGACTTAGAAAAGAAATTACTTTTTATCTGCACATATGAATTCTGGAGTGTGTTAAATTTACCACAAGCATGTGCATATATTAAGATATTTTATTTAACTCTGTATTGTATTAAAGCACTTTATGTATGGACGACGTTACATTCTCACAATATTTCTGTTACTTTCGCTATTGTACTGACTAAGAAACTGAGGATTCAACAAGGCAAATTATTTTTCCAAGAGTATAGCTATAAGTAATAAGAAAGGATTGGACTTAAATTTATATTTGTTGAAATACTTGTGTATACTCTATATATCCAAGCATTATACTTCATGGGTGACTGTAATTTGTATAATATAAAGAAAACAAAAAGTCATTTAGACTATGTGTAAGTGGAAAATCCTTTCAGGGTGTTTGCTTAGGACTCTGCTATATCAAAGTTCTAAAATGAGGAAAATGTAGGATAAACTTATAATAATTATGCTTCTTTGGTATTTAAATCCTCCTATGGTTTATCCTCTACCTGTACATCTATTTCTATGCTTTTTTGTCTAGAAATCCCCTCTCCTTAAAGTTTGCTTCCCCTACATACGATGGAATTCCTTAATGTAGCACTTTCCAAAGCATGTTTGACAAAACACTAGCTCCTTTGGAAGTTCATGGGTCTAACAAAAAAATGAGTTCCAATGATCAAATAAGTTTGGAAAACACTGGATTAAGCAATTAAATAGATGTCTTTACTCACAAATTTTTCAGAAACTTTGATGTGGTAAATGAGGTTTATGGCTCCTAGAGGGAAATAAAATATATTACAGTTCTCATTTTATTTGACCAAGGGACCATTTTTGTCAGTGGTCTCCTGTATTACCTGCATTCTGTAAAGCATATGTTCACACTGCCACTTTAATCAATAACCCTGATGGATGGGAGAGAGTTGAGCTATGACATGGGTCATTCCATTGACCATTAGGGGTGATTAAGCTGACTGGCTGGATGGATAGTTACATCCTGGAGCTGCATGCTCCAGCAAACATGTACTCTTCCCATAAGGACCATTATTAGGTCAAGTGACTGTGGTCCCTTAAGATTCTGATTTCTGCTTGAGCACTACTTGCCATAATTCAGATATCTGTAGCCATGAGTCATGGTGGAAGGAAACCAGGTTTAGGTAAGAGCTGCGCCTAGAAACTAATTTCATTCATCAAAGCAACAACTATTTTTTAACACCTACTAGAAGCCAGACATTGTGCTGTGTGCTAGAGATACAGCTGATAAATAAAGCATAGTCACTGCTTGGCTTGCAATCTGGGAAGGGAGAGAAAACTGGGTAATGACACATATAGAGACTAAAATAATAACCTAATGTGGTGTTATGTAAGATGTGTATGTGTAGATACAATGGAGGCAAAGGGCAAGGCCTACCCTGGTCTGACCAAAAGGGTCAGGGAAGGCATTGAAGAGGAAGCAATGCTGAGGCTGGGCTGGTGAAATGAGTGATGTCTTTGTCTAATGAAAATATAGAGCATCCCAAGAACACAGAGGTAGAGAGGTCTGAAAGGACATGGCACTGTCATAAATCAAGAAGTGGTATGACTGGGTGGAAGACAAAAACCAAAGGATGGGTTGACATAGCTGATGTCGAGAGGCAACCGGGAGCCAGATTATGATGGGCCTTGTGCCCCTGCAATGGAATTTGAACTCGGCCCTGCTGTTAGTGAGGATCTGTCTGCTACTTTCCTAGGCAGTTTTGATTTCCTCCTGCTCCACTGCTGCTGACAAAAAGCTAGATTGTAACAGGAGCAACCAGTAGCTAAAACTGCAGGTTCCTGAGGATGAGAGGAACTAGGATGCAGCCAGTCCAAGGGGGACCAGCTTGCATTTGAAATATAGGCCAGGGGTTGGGTTTATGGTTCAACAAGGATCCAGTACCATGGAGCAAATCAGTGAGGGACATCAGGACCCCATCCTGGTGCCAAAATTTAGTGGTGCTCCAGTCTTATCAGGGCATCCTAACTGAATCAGGACACTAAGATGGATGCTGAGTTCCATCAGGTAAGCAAACACTTTGCAGATTCAGAAATGGACTGCTGGGTACGGGCCATTCTGAGGACAAGATGACTCATTTCAGAGGTCACCTTCTATGGGGACTGAGTGTGCTTGCTAACTGCCTAGTGATTTTCAGTCATCTTCTCAATTCACACAACAACCCTAGAAGGGAGTTTTACTATCATTGTTTTATAAAAAAAGAGGTTGAAGCATTGAAATATAGTGAAACTTGCACAAGTATACACGGGAAGTTAGAAGTCAAGCCCTGTTCTATCTCTCTCTGAAGTCTGGTGCAGCTCCGCCACCATGCTAGCCTGGCTCTCTGTTCTAACCTCCTGTCATTTTGCAGCCTCAGTCAATGTTGGCCAAAGGACTGGTGGGCCTGATACTCCCTCGAAGTTTTGTAGAGCAAATCCTGGCCTGTTATATTTACTGGCATTGTCGCTCACGGCCTGCTTGTCTCTTCTTTATGGGCTTCTCTTCGCTTCCATGATCACTCCTTGGTTGAACACTCTTAAGACACCTCCTTTTGAGGACTTCACCAAAGTATGAAGACTCATCAATCCCCAGTCATTCCTGTGAAGCAACAGTTAGTTCTAGTCCCTAATTTCCAGGTATCCAAGGTAAGGTATTACAAAGCCATAGAGAAAATTTATCACAAACCTGGGGACTCCAAGATGTGTATCTAGGAAGAATATCCTGTTCATTTAATTTTTCTGCCTACATGAGGCTGTGCACCCAATTTTATACCTTAGGGCTCCAGTATAGATGTTATAATTGGATCACTACAATTGCATAAAAAATTCATCAACAAATTCATACCAAATACCACTCAGTTCAGATAGTGGACCTAAAAGATGATTCCCTGCTTGGAACTTTAGGTTCCTTATGTTTAAAGTGAAGAGATTAGCTTTGTAATCTTTAAAACTCTATTCAACAATGCAACTCAGGTGCATTTTGCAGATGATGAAATTGAAGATCATGAGGATAATAGTTGAGCCAGGAAACTTCAAAACTGGAATTTTAGCCATTTGGCAACATATATTTAAGAAAAATCAATTGTTAAAAAATATTTATTGGAAAACAGTATGGAACTTCCTCAGAAAACTAAAAATGGACCTGCCCTTTGGTCCAGTGATTCCACTGCTGGGACTATATCCTAAGAATCCTGAAACACCCATCCAAAAGAACCTATGCACCCCAATGTTCATAGCAGCACAATTTACAATAGCTAAGTGCTGGAAACAACCCAGGTGCCCATCAGTAAATGAATGGATCAAAAAACTATGGTACATTTACACAATGGAATTCTATGCAGCAGAAAGAAAGAAGGAGCTCATACTCTTTGCAACAGCATGGGTGGAGCTAGAAAGCATTATGCTAAGCGAAATAAGCCAGGCAGTGAAAGACAAATACCATATGATCTTGCCTTTAACAGGAACCTAAACAACAAAACAAAGAAACAATTAAAATATAACAAAGAACACTGAAATGGAGGACAGGATGTCAGTGACCAGAGGGGAGAGGGGAGGGAATTTCAGGGGAGAAGGGAAGGGTTTACAGGGACAAATATAGAGGACACATGGACAAAACTACGGGGCTTGGAAATGGAAGGGAGGAGGGGAGGGATGGGTGGGTGGGCTGGAATGGGAATAAAAGATAGAAACTGTACTGAATAATCTAAAATAAAAAATTAAAAATTAAAATATATCTATATTTATTGAGCACCTATTAAGTGCAAGGCACTGTACTAGAAGCTAGAAATACAATAGTTAAAAAAGGATCTCTGCTATCTAGATAGTATCAATTTATTGGGAAAGACAGATACATAAAAAATTCCAACGTGATATGAAAGAAATTATAGGAAAAGCAAAAATGAGGTTTCATAAGAGCAGAGAGGAAAGAGTTATTATCTAGGCCCAGATGTTTAAGAAAAGTTACAGCGCAGGTGACATCTCAGCCAGGGAGGGATAGTTGATTTGTGAGCTAATCAAATGAGCTGATGACCATTTGCTCTTTGGCAGCTTGTAGAAAAAGACATCCTAACTTTATTTTACTGCCTTGGAGTCTTAAAAACACCAGCAAATAAAGTCTTAGGATCTGCCCAGTAGAAAAAGAGGTATAAAGGACAAATAGCAAGAGAAGGTCCTCGAAGGTACAGGGGTGCAGACTTGGAATGTCTACCTGCCACCTAGCAATAAAAGGAGGTATACAGTTGTTTGAATGGAAGATAATACAATAATTAATAAATAATAGTACAAGAGTAATCTCTGTGTTTTGTGTACTCACATCTGTAAACCAACTTTTGCTCTACCCTGTAAATATGTCGGACAAGAACAAGAAGAAACAAAAGGAAAAGACATTGAGAATAACAGGAACCTGCATATTGTCCAAGCTATGCACAAAGCCTGGTGAGATTAGAGTAATTTTAAGAGACAAAACCAAATTGATAAGGGAATGCCAAGATGAGAATAGAGGTGAAGACAACAGTAGGGACAGAGATAAATAATGCATTTTGCAAGTATATGTCCAATAAATCCTCGAAGGGAGGGTTGGTGGGGCCTCGGGGACTCACCCACTGTAATTTATTGACAAGGAGATGTAGACATTCCTTTAAAAAATTAATTCTTTGCTTCAGTGATTGTTAACAGGAGTGGTTGGGAGATGAATGCTAGGAGCGAGCATAAATTCCCTTCTAGAGAAGAGACAATAGCACTTGGAAGAACCTGACAAGAGGAAGTTGATTAAGAACTGAGCATGCTTGGAGATTGAGAGAGTGGTCAAACCCAGAGAGATTGATTGGAGAGTCTCGAAAGACACACTCACTCTAAGTTGGATGTCTGAGATCTCCGGACATTCAGTGGGGAGGGTTGGAAGCCCAGGCCTCATGCCCTCAATGAACTGCTTCCCTTTGGGTCTGCAGGAGATTAGGAACAAGTGTTTGTCGAAAACAAATTACATGCTGGGCACTGTGGGAGGTGTTTTACATACATTGTCTGTCACATTGATTTCTCATCACACCCTGCAAGGTAGGCCTTATTAGAAGAAAACTGAGGGTCAGAGAGGTTAAACAGCCCAAGTTCACATGGTAAGTAACAGACCCAGGATTTGAACTCCAGTCTATCTGATTATAAAATCTATATGTTCTTTTTACTTCCTACCAATGAAATAGTCATATCCTTATACAGTTGCATAAAGGATGCATCAAATCTAGTAGCTGGTTTGCATCAAACCTAGGAACTCAAATAATAGTAGCTAGCAAAAATAAAAGTAGGAATGGCAAGAGGAGGAGGAGGAGGGAATATATGTAAATAGATCATAATACATACCTGTCTGAAAGGGCTGTTATGAGAAACAAGATAATAAATGTCAAGTTCTACATAGGGCCTGTGGCACAGTGAGAAATTCAAAAATTCCCAGAACATTTTAGTTAAAAAAGGGTAGGTCTTTTCTTTTGTACTACATACTTTGCATGATATATTTCTGTATGTTTTCTATAGGTTTGAATATCTCTAATAGGCTTAAGCTACTTGACAGTAGATATGTGCCTAATTAAGCTCTGTTTCTCACAAGAATTCACAAGTTCAAATGAATGCAGATCAGGACTATATAGAATAAAATTGTCATGTTTCTTTTTACAATTATTGTCATTAATACTGTTATTTTCATTATTCCTAAAAGTACATGCTATAAATACACAAATGTGTGTGTGTGAGCATAAGTGAGTGTGCACAGTGTAGTGTACCAGGTGCTTTATAGAGATATATAATGAATTTATTGAGGAATCCAACCCACAGCTTGCAATATCCTTGTAAAACCTTCTTTTCTCATTCCTCAATGATATCTTGGGTGGAATGCATAAACGTCCCATCACTTTCTGGTGTTAAATGTTCACACAGTGTACAGCTCCAGTCCCATGCTGGATTTCCCATCTGCCCCTCTCCTGTGCAGCCAAAATTGTGGTTTAAGGGACATGCTGAGGAAAGGGGTTTGGGGCTGGCTCTCAGATACTTCTCCCTCCCTTTTCAACGTTCTTCTCTAATGTTGGAGGCTGGACCGGCAAACATTGCTTTCTTACTCCCTCTAAATAGTAGCAGTTCCCCACTGATTGGTTGTTGCTGATTCCCTGGGGACCCTCACTGTCCCTCAGCACCTCTCTTAAGGTGTGTGTGGGATGTTTCCAAGAGGGCCCATTGCAGCAGACAAAGACACCCTGGCAGCCTACACCAAAGCCTCTTGCCAACGGGACCCCTCACCTGCTGAGAATTCCTCTTGGTCAGCCATCAAGACAATTTCTGTGACCTTTGACCCACTGCATATCATTCATCCTTGTCACTCACATCATGGGAGTAAGGGAGGATTTAGGGTTCTGCCCATCTACCCACCACTTCTCCCCAGTTTTCTTTTACCTCTTGTCTCATGGGCAAAGGAAGCAGCACTGCCAGTCTGCTGTATACTTAGCTATCTAAACAGTAAAAGTCCAGGCTTCTCCCCAGCAGGCACCCCAGTCTCTGTGAAGGATCTTCTTCACACATCCTCTGCCTTGCTTGGGGGCAGGCAGGCAGTGGCTCAGGTGGATGAAGAAAAACTTCTGCACCAAACTCTCCACCCTGTCAAGGCCTCTAGGGACTTCTTTCTCAGCGCTCTCCAGGATTTTTGTTTTTCTTTGTTATAAGTGAAGGAGGGGAGAACGTGGCAATGGTTGGGGTGGTGCACAATGGCAAAGTCAGTTTTGCTGGTTTGTGGTGAGGCATAAAAGAAATCCCTGGCCTCGGTTGCTGGCGCAATCTATAGGTATGAATCCTTTTGTCTCAGCTTTGGGGTTTACCTGCCAATTCTGAGGCAACCTGAAGAGTCTCCACCAAAATTGGGTTGTACATACTCACAACATAAATGTGCAATCCCTATGGAGTAAAATGTGTCACCTTCTTTTAGTGAGCAAAATCAGGCTCAGAGGAGATAAAGTGGGTAAGTTGTCTTGTGGCAGAGCTAACACACCATTAAGTGGCAGAGCTAACATTCAGATTCCCTATTCCTGACCCTGAAGTCCACCCATAGGAGCAAAGAGATGCTTTATTGAGCAGGGGTGGGAAATAGAGGGGGCACATAGGTGCTGGGGAGACACCAAGTGTCTTTCCTGCATAATCAGAGAGAAGTGCCTTTCCTGCATAGTTGGAGAGAAGAGAAGGAGAAATCATGAAGGGAGGCAGAGGGACCCATGGCCAGGGCTCCACGTGACCATGGCAATGAGGGGATGGCACTCCCCTGGGGCACAGCCACAGAGGGCCTGGGGAGAAAAGGCAAAGCCCTGGGCAACGAAATCTGGCAGCATCATTGACTGAATGGAGAAGACCCAAGGGACCATCACTGGAGATTGATGTGTTTGTAAGGGACAAAGAGCCTACAGCAAGAGAGCCTATTCCATTCCAGGTACTGAGCACCACACCCCATTTTAGCTAGGACAGTGTTTCTCAACGTAGGGTCCCCCAGCTAGCACCCTCCACATTACCTGGAGATTTGTCAGAAATTCAAAATCTCACCTGCTCCCACTCGCCAGACCCCAGAAAAAGTCAGAAGCTCTGGGGATGAAACCCAGCAATCTTTCAACAAGCTCTCTAGTTGACTCTTTCTTGCTTCTGAGTTTTAAGTCAGGTTTCCCGGGGTATAACTTACATACAGAGAGCCATTTGCCTCTATTGGTTATAAAGGTTGAATCATTATGATACATAGGTATAGTTGTGTAAGTAACACCAAAATCGGTATGCAGATTATTTCTATCACCCTACAAAATTTCCTCTTACTTCTGAGTAGTGAGTATTCTCCCCAACTGCTCATCTCTGGCAACCACTGATCTGATTTCTGTTCCTACAGTCTTGCCTTTTGTAAAGTGTCATGTAAATGGAATCGTACAGTGTAGCCCTGTGTGTCTGGCTTCTTTCACTTGGCATAATGCTTTTAAAAGTATCCATGTTGTTACACATAAGTACAATAGTTCGCTCACTGCTATTGCTAAGTGGTATTCTATTGCATGAATGTCCCCGTTTTCTTTGTATCCATCTCCCAGGTGATGGATGTGTGCTGTTTCTACTTTGGGGCTTTTGTGAATAAAGTTACCATAAATATTCATGTACAAGTCTTTGTGTAGACATATGTTTTCATTTCCCTTCAGTAAATACCTAGGGTGGGATTGCTGGGTCATCGGTTAAATACATATTTAGCTTTATAAGAAACTGCTTAAACATGTTTCCCAAAGTCACTGTAACATTTGCTTTGGCCAATAATTTATGAGAATTCCACTTGCTCCATAGTCTCTCCATCACTTGATATTATTATTATTATTACATTTTTGTTGTTGTTAACTTAGTCATTCTAGTAGGTGTCAAGTGGTACCTAATTATGGTTTAATTTTTATTTCCCTAATGATAAATGATGCTGAGCATGTTTTCATGTGCTTATTTGTCATTGACATTTCTTCTTTGATAAAGCATCTATTTCAATCTTTTCTTATTTTTTAAATTGTGTTATTTTCTTATTACTCAGTTGTAAGAAGTCTGGGGTGTTCTAGATACAGGTCCTTTAACAAATCTCTGTTTTGCAAGTATTTTCACTGACCCTATGATTTGTCTTTTATAGTCTTCATAGTTTTTTTTGAAGAGCTGAAGTTTTTAATTTTGATGAAGTCCAGTTTATCATTTTTTTCATTTATGGTTTATGCTTTCATGTACTATATGAATATTTTTCCTACCCCAAAATTACAAAAATGTTCTCCTATGTTTTCTCCTAGAAGCTTTATAATTTTAGATTTTTAATTTAGGCCTATAATTCATTTTGAATTCATTTTTCCATGTGGTATCAGAGTGTTGTTTTCTTTGTGTATGGGCACTTAATTGTCCTGGCACCATTTGTTGAAAAGATTACCCTTTCTCTATTAAATTACCATTGCACCTGGTCAAAAAATGAACTGGCTATCTACATGCAGCCTGTATTTGGACTCTGTCTTCTCTGCCATCGATGTGTCTGTCTATCCTTATAGCATTACCTGCCTTGAGTGCTGCAGTCCTAGACTAAGTCCTGAAATCAATTATCCGAGTCTGCCAATTTGTTCTTCCTTTGCCAGATTGTTTTAGCCAGTCTCATTTTCTACATTTTTATATAAATTTTATAGTTAGCCTGTTTATTCTTTTTTAAAAGTACCCACTAAAATTTTGCTCAAAAGTGCATTGAATGTATAAATTAATTTGGGCATAATTTATTTGTTAATGATATTGGGTTTTACTGCTCACTCTTTCCCCATTTATTTACATTTTTTTAAATCCTCTAAATTCTTTTTATGGTAGCAGCATACAAAATTGCATTAGTTAGGTTTATTCATAAGTATTTTATGTTTGTTTTTTTTAACGCTGTTGTGGAGGGTTAGCTATTGAAAAAAACAGTAATGGTATTTTATCCATAATGTTTTCCCCAGAATCCAGCCATGCCCTCCAGTCGTTATGGTGAAGGCTTTGCTATCTGGCTGAGCTACAAATAATAAGCAAGATGACCAATGTGGAGAAGCATCCCAATGTAGTGTTCAAGAGCCCACATTCTAGAGTCAAGCTGCCTGGGTATGAAGCTTCACTCTACCACTTACTAGCATTCTCTAGGGTTCAGTTTCTTCATCTATAAAATGGGCCCATATTATCCATCTGTAGTAATACCTGTCACATAGGTAAAAGGGTTAGTGTCAAGCAGTGTCAAGCAATATTAAGCACATAGAAATAATTCTAGACATGGTAACTTTTATTATTTCTTGACAGCTGTGTATCCATGGGCAAGCCTGTTTCAAGAAGCCTCAATCTGTATCTACATTTATAATTTAGAAACAATGAGAGTATTGATAGAATGTGTTAAAATTAAATTAAAATAAAGCTTTGGCAGTACACAGCACAGTACCTGGCACATACTAAGCCCTTATTAATATTAGCTATTAAAAACATCTATGTTAATACAGTGTCTGACATATCAACATTAATCAAATGAATAATTAAAAATAAAGTACCCTCTGAACAATGAATACTACATTACAGAAAACTTTGTAGGGGAATTCAAAATTTGTACAAGTGCCTGCTGAAATATTTAGATGATGCACAGACTGACTTTTGAACACTGGCTGCTTTCAACCGTTCATGCTGGGTGGTTTTCCTTAGTTGTACACAGAACTACCCCTCCCCTTGCACTGTCTCTAAATTCATTGCAGATGGTGGTGTTCAAGCTTCAAACTAGAATCAATCTATTTACTGTAATGACTTCTCGTTACACACACCCAATTACCATTGTCATTAAGAAAGCAGTAGCTGCCAATAGTGAGCGGCCATGTGACATTAGGTGTTCAATGCGTTAGCTTCAAATCCTGACCTTCCTATCTGGAAAAATTAAAAAGCGCCTGAGATAATACCTTTTTTTGTCTTTAACTCTTCTCCTATTTTATTTTAAAAAAAAAGAATTTGACCAACTTACTAATGTTGGGCAAGAGAGAGATAGGTAGGTTCTAGAAGGTAGAGGTAGTGATGGGGACTTCTAGGTTATGGCATGCTCTTGGCATAAATGGCAACATAATAATGTCTAGGGAGCTTAGCCAGTTTGATCCCACAGGCACCTGGAAAATATGGGAAATCATACATCACCAATAGATAACAGAAAACAGTGCATCAAGATCTAAGCCACAGGCTTGGATGTCCAGCTCTGCAATGAGATTTATAAAGCTGTGTCTCTTTGGCCTAGTCATCTGCCCTCTCTTTTCCTGTTTTTCACCTGTAAAATATGAGCCAGTTTAATGAAGTTGATTGGAACTTAGTGATCCCGATTTTATTTCTAGTTTTAAGATAATTCTCTGCCTTTAAGCTTGTTGCCTTCTAGTCAAAAGAAAAGGAGTCTATCTAAAAAGGAAAATAATTACCCTAGATACTATTTGACTACCAGTGAGATTAATAACCTCTAAGGTAGTAAAACTCTACAGTGTAGGGGAGATGAATTAAATTAACATTGCAGAATGTTTTCTCATCTGTAAAATAGGTTTAATTATAATTGCTTTACAGGGTATAGAATTAGTGAATTAATACTTTTCAAACTCCTAGAATATTGAAAGTATATTAAAAGTTAGTCGCTTTTCCCTCTGGACCTGTTGTCTATTTAAACTTCCCAAGACTGTGTATCTTGGCATAATAAAGAAAACTGTGCCCTGAAGACATTTGGATCATAAATCTGCCCAGAAAGGTAAAGATCCGAATCAGTTCTACTGTCTTCAAGGGGCCAAATTACCCATTATATTTAATATGATCAATCTCCCCAGCTTAGTCAGCACCAAATCATCGACTGCATTTGTTTTTCTTCCCGCCCCCCTCCCCCAAATTCTTTTAACCAAATCCAAAGACCCAAGTGATAATTATTCTGTGTCAGAATCTGGTAAAAAGCTTTGGAATCATATAGGCCTGTGTTTAAATCTCATCTCTGCTATTTACACAATTGTATAATGTAGGTAACATGCTTATTTTCTCAGAGCCTGTTTCTTCATCTATAAAATAGGAATGTACTCACTTTAGAGATATTTTTGAGTTTTAAAAGAAGTCAAGTAAGTAAAGTTTTTAGTCAAATGCAAGGCATAAAATAGCTATCACCAAATAATACCTGTTAACGTTTGCTTTGCACCCCTGTGAAGTGATGGTGGGGTTTTTGAAAGTTGTCCTTTTATATCTCATTCTGTTAGCTACAATATTAGATTGACAAATAGCTTAAATGGAAGTAGCCTAAATGAAATATGGTTGTTCTCATCCCAACCATAGAGAGTGAGTATATCTCTGTGATATAAAATTATTCAGCTATAACAATAATCCAATAGTATGAGATGTATAATAAGGAAATTAAAAAGAATAATTAAGCAGCAAAAATGTATACATTGTATGATCTCAAATATATAAAATATGCATCAATAGAGACATGCAGAAGATTTAAAGTGGGTAGTAGTGGGAATATGGTAATTTTTTTCCTTTTTCCACTTTGCAAAATAGGTACCAATTTCTATACCTTTTAAAATATGCGTATTTTTTCCTTTTGGTACTTTCTACTTTTCAAAATTTCTATTTTTGAAATAATGAATCTATATTAAATATAGTATAAAATAGCAAACCACATCTATCTGAATGCATAATAAAAAGTAAATCTGTATGTATCAGTTGTTAAAGATTTAAATATAGTGAAGAATACCCTTCTGACAGGGTTATGTTACTTAGTAAACAGTTTTAGTTTGATGGATATTTATCAAATTATTCTCATAATCTGTTTCAATTATTTTCCTTGCTTTTCCACTTTTGCCTTCTCCTCAGCGTAACTTTAATTTAAATGCCTCTGCTGTGTGCGTTTAGGAAAAGCACAGAAGAGCGGTGTGTTAGAAATGCATGAGAAATGTGACTGGCCTGCCGCTGACACAGGGGGGTGTGTGTGTATGGGTAACTTGAGAAATGGAAACTCCACATGCTCCGAGTCCTGACCGTTCCTCTTTGGGTTCTTGTAATAAGATACTCAGTTTGGAGCCTTGGCTTCACACCTGACCACTTGAAGATTATCTGGCTGTGCCCATTCCTTAAGCCTAAAATCCATTGAATTAGGTGTGACTTTTTTCTTCTATAATTTAAAACCTCACTCTCCTGTCTCAGGATCAGTTGCTGAGCCAGGAGAAGAGACCAGAGCTGTCAGGTAGGAAGAATGGAAACTGGTTTCCATGGTCTCAGACCTGTCTTCCTGACACGGACAGACACACATCGTCACAGGGCACCTGGAGAGGGAGGGTGCGGTGCAGTGTGGAAACTGTCTCTGGGGAGAGTTTGCAGACTTAGCATCAGTCTTTAACCCACTTTCTATTTTCCCTTTTCCTGCTCGGTAGTGGTGAAGAAGCACCTCTGTTCCTTGGCCCATGTATGACTTCTGCACAAGGTTTTGAGATTCAGGCTGTCAGGGAAAATCTTTTCTATTTTGGTTCCCCAAATACCTGGTGTATAGTAGGTACTAAGTCAATATTAGTGAAATTTGATTTAAATTTTATCAACAGACCTTTAAAATTATAACACTGTTGAGAATTTTTATAAAGGAGATGGGATGATTTTGAAAAAACAGAAATCATATTTCATCACCACTCCTCTGCTTAGAAAACAAAACAGTAAAATTCCTATGATGGCATTTAACCCTTAACTTTGGCCTATAAGGCATATGTGACTTGGTCCCTCCATGCCTGTCTCTCCAAGGTCATCTTGTACAACTGGTCTCTTTTACTTGCACCCCTCATGCTGGCCTTTCACACCCCCAAGCTTTTGTCATGGGTGATCCCTCAACCTGGAGTACTTGGGGCTCTCTCGTCACTTTCCTCGTCCTTCCTGTTCAGGTCATAACTCCAGGGTTAGCTCCTCAAAGGAGACTTTCCTAGTGGCCACATGTAAAGTTCTTTTCCTCAGTCACTCCCTGATCACATCACTCTTCTTTTCCTTCATAGAATTTTTCACTATCTGAAATATCTTCTTTATTTATTTGTTTCCGTATATATCCTCACCTGAAGGGCAACTCAGTGCAGGCAGGGGTTTCCCTGGCCTTTGCCACTGATGCCCCACCTCCTGGAGAGTACTTGTGAGAGGCAGGGAGAGAGGAAGGTGGAAGGGAGGACTTGTAGATCAGGCAGTCCTTACAACTACTAACCTGTGTGGTAGCATCCAGAATCTG
This sequence comes from Trachops cirrhosus, assembly GCA_028533065.1. Lineage (NCBI taxonomy): Eukaryota > Metazoa > Chordata > Mammalia > Chiroptera > Phyllostomidae > Trachops > Trachops cirrhosus. Next base: position 36,903,512 of record CM052542.1, on the reverse strand, counting down.
AAATTTACAGACCAGTATCTGAGCTCCAGAGAACTGATTTGTCTATGTAGTGATCACAGCCAGTGAATGGAAGAACGGGGGTTCTAAAAACAGCTCCTGAGGTTAACTTAAAAGACATTCTGGAACTTCTGTTCCAACAATGTTAGAATAATTGCTACCAGGCTCACCTTTACACCGTAAATAACTAGGAAACTGAACAAAGTATATGAAACAACTGATTTTAGCCCTGAGAAAACTGGCAGCTCAGCAATGTGATTCCTGAGAAAAGGAAAACAAGTGAGGTGAAAGCTACGCTTGCTCTTGCTTTCTGCCTGGAGGTACTTTCTGGATTATAGCAGAGGGAGGGAGAATCCGAGTTTGCCAGGGCCAGCTCAGGAGTTGAGGAGATAATGATCAGCATCCGGAGAGACTGAGGCATTTGCAAATAGCAAGACAGGGTTCTAGAGAAGAGGTTGGGAGAGAGACAGAGAACTCCAGGAATATGCATATGGGTCCTCCTAAGATTGTTGCTGAACACTGCCTTGTATGCACAAGGTAAAACCGTACTCAGTTAGGCAGAGGACTGTTAGGGAGCACTAAGCCAAACAACTTCCAGAGCTCACGAAAGAGCTTGAGCTCTGAGAAGCAAGAGTAGAGAGATTTCAACAAACACCCAAAAAGGATCACACCTGGGTGAAAAATCAATTATAGAGGAGCAAGGGTGGGCACAGGGAGGGAAATCAGGTAACTACTGCAATAATCCAGGTAAGAGTTGATGGTCACAGTACTGGCGATGGTAAAAAGTGGTTAGACTCTGTTTTGAAGGTAGAGTTGATCAAATTTGGAAGTTGTCCCCTGAGAGGTGATAGGTGACACATAAATCATGAAACTGGCTGAGATCACCTAAGGAGTGAGTCTTGTTGGAGAGAAAGTGTTCAAGGATGGAGATCTTCATCGATGTGGTGTTTAGAGTTTGAGGAGTGGGAGAAGAGGAAAACCAGGGGAGAGTGGCACCCTGGAAGTCAAGGGCAGAATGTGCTTCCAGGAGGAGGGTGCCCAACGGTGCCGCATGATGCTGACAGTCAATAAGGACTGAGAGCTGATCGTTGCATCCAGCAGCATGGAGGTCACCGGTGACCTTGATGAAAGCTGCTTTGCTGTGGGGAGAGGGAGAAAGCCTGAGGGGAGTGGGGTTAAGAGAAAATTGAGTCACGCCTGGATATGCTTTCCCAAGAGGGTGCCCTCTAAGTGGAAACAGAATCCTCTTTCACACTTCTCAGCAGCCTGACTCTTCTTACAAAACCCAAGCTCAAAGGCTCAGGGCTTTAGAAGCAGCAAATAAGAAAGTGAAACCTTTGAACTTGGGGATAATATTAAAGTTGTCCCCTAGGCTTGATATGTTGGAGTCACAGCTCTTGGTGCAGAAAATAAAATGGACCTATTTGGGGAGGGGCAGAGGGTATTCTGGTTCTCTGCCTAAGACTACAGCAAAAACAAAAAACTCCTTTATATATTTGCCCAGGGATTATGTCCCCACACCCTCCCTTGACAGCAAAATGAAGTATCTTTAAAAGTCTGGACTCTGAAAAAAAATCTTTCTCTCTGATGAAAATTTCTTCTTCGTGGCTCAAATCTTCATTTGTTGGTGTAGCATCCTCTGTATGCCTGGTGTGGTTGGTGTGGACATGGGGCTAGGATGCTAGACAACTGAATTCTAATCCCTCCTGTGACTAATTTGTTGTGCAAAAATAATCGTGTCATTATATCCTTGTGTACCTCCATATTTCCATCTGGTTTGGCAGGGTAACTTCTGAATTCCTTCTAAATCTTACACTCTCTGACCCATTCTAAATTTATTTACGTTTTCCAAGTTTCTAATTTATCTTTTCTTTATACTCTTCACAGTTCCCTCTCATAAGAGGAACAAGGGACAACCATTCAATGATTTTTATGAGCAGCATTTAATCTTGATGTGGCAAAAATTCAGGACTGAGTAACAGAATGGTGGCTGAGACCTGGAGTCTGACCCCTCTGGGACCGAAGCTGGGTGCTTCCCAGTGTTCAGGTTGCATTGGTTGCTTTGAACTAAACTCAGTGAAGCCCCTGGTGCTCTTGGCTGCTTTTGCATCCTTTGTCGAGGTAATTAAACTTTCTGTGCCTTGGTTTCTCTACTGAAGGGAAATATTACTATCACATGTGTTGAGAGAACATATATGATAGTCTTTGCAACTTACTTGAGAGTGGCAACTTACCTAGCTACTCACACCATTGATAACTGCTTATCGTAGTTATCTGGCAGCATATCCACTCAATTCAGATTTCTCCGTGTAAAACTAGCCAGTGAGGTTCTCTTAACTCAGCAGTTTACGGAAACAGCAAAGAAGGGAAATGAAAAGCAAACATGCTATCAAGAATGAAAGCCCTCCTAAGCTTATCTACCGTTCTGCATATTGTGCAGAGGATTCTAAAATCACCTCCTAGTTTCCCTCTCTTGAACTCTGTAGTCAGGAGGAGCATTTCTGTTTTGGTCTGGTCTGCACCTGTCCTCCAGATTCTGCTGGCTGTCTCCCCTTGTGTCATGCTATGCCTTTTCAATGTATGCTGTGGCACTGGTAGCTTCCTTTGGGCTATCAGTGCTACAGTGATTGAAGTCATAGTCTCTGCACAGGTACATTTTTAGAACATACTTTAAGAACTGAGTCTTGCCATAGCATGGCTAAAGAGGCCTGACCCCCCAGAGAGGTCTGCCCCCTTCCTGGCTGCAGTCTAAGTACACTCTTTCTACACCATACTCTCTATATTCTCTGCACACACTTCTAAAAGCAAGAGGCATTTTGAATTTCTTTGGGGAGGAGAATTCAATCATTCAATTTCCGCTGGGGTTCCCCACATTGAATAGAAGTATGGATTATTGTAATACAGCCTCTGTATCATCACTCATCATTTCCTTTGCTCGTTTGGCAATGTGGGGGAGCAGGAAGGGGGGTGGGTAATGGTGCCCACTTAGACCATTTCTGTTGTCTCTTTCACTACAGTGTGAGCCCCTTACAGGAAAGGATAGTGCATTTCACTTCTTGTGTGTGATGCCTAGCTCAGGGCCCAGCCCATGTGAGGGGCGCAGTCAGTAGCTCTCAGAATGAATTGCTGCACTGAGTCTACTGTCCTTGCCTTGGAGTACAGTACCTGGTGTCACAGCAGAGTGGGATCAGAGATAAAGGACTTCTCTTAGGGTAGTCCAGAAACAGAGACGGGGAGCTGTGGACTCTGCTCTGGCCAACCCAGAGGAAGTCACAGTTCCCTAAAGACTTGCAGGTTGGGCAGGAATTTCCCACTCTGACAACAGTGCTTCTCAAATCCTTGTCCCCAGATTGGCACTGGTCACTAGTGAAATGATAATGGAAATGGACAATATAATTATTTTTTAATAAAGCTAAATATATGTTTTTAATTTGGGTTTATGGACTTCCTGAATTTTTTTCATGTCCTACTACACTGAAGTAATCTTTTTGAAATTATGGGGTTGGCAAATGGCAAATTTTTTTTTAAAGATTTTATTTGGTTTTAGAGAGAGAGGAAGGGAAGGAAAAAGAGGAGAGAAACATCAATGTGTGGTTGCCTCTTGTGCACCCTCTACGAGGGACCTGGCTTGCAACCCAGGCATGTGCCCTGATTGGGAATCAAACTGGAGACCCTTTGGTTTGCAGGCCCACGCTCAATCCACTAAACCATACCAGCCAGGGCACAGATGTTTTTTTTTAATGTTACTATTAGAGGAAAACATTGTTTCCTTGCATTGCCTCCCAGTTTAGTTAGTTTAGTTTTGACATTTTCCTGCCCCACGAAATCTCTCTAAGGAGCATTGTTAGAGCTGTGGCTTCTAATGAGACATGGACGATTCTGAGAATCTAAACTAAAGTTTCAGATCCTTTCTGCAGGGAGACCCATGTACGTCCACACACACACAAACTTTTATAGGTAATTTTGGAAGGTGCACAGTCCCCTTTAAGACCGGCCATGGGCTTTTGAAGGAGCCACAAAATTCAGATTAGGAATTCTAGGATCAGAGGGAGTAGCAGTCTGCTACTGTGGAAAAAAAAAAAGAAAAACAATCTTTATTTACTTATCTGCTTTTTAGTGAAATATTCAATATACATATTCAGTAAAAAGTTTTCCATCACTACCTTTGAGGACCATTAAAAGTCCAAGGAACCAAGGATAACAATCGAGGATTTAATAGACATTTTGCAAAAGCTGTGTAAGACAGCTGATAGCCAGCATCCTATGGACTTGGTGGGTACAGGGACTGCTCTTCCCTTTGGCATTTTTTGCTGAGCATATGTTATGACCCATCACCACTGACAGGGCTCTGTGCATCTCCCAGGCTGTCTCAGGGAGTCTTTTTGAAGGCATTTCAGCCATCTGTTAGGGTTTCCTGCTCTCAAGGGTGCTTTGATGCCATGAGGAGATGTAACATGACATTTGGAATGTGGGCCCACATGTCACAATGCCAAGGGCAGGGACAGCCCCAGGGTGACTGACTGTGGCCCATTGTGTAGGCTTGAGCATGTCAATCAAATACATCTGGCTGGGTAGTTATATTGACAGCTGGTTGCTCAAATTTAGAAGGGAAGGCAGAATGAAAGGTCTTAGAAACCTTCAGAAGAGAAGGCCAATCCCCTCGATGCTCATCTTCCTCTGGGAAAGCCTTGGGGTAGAAGTAAAGACTACGGCTGGAGCAATGAAGTTGCAGTGATCAGCATTGCAGAACCATAAATATCATCATATCCAGAATTTCTTAGACTTGAGTTATTCAAGCCCCATAGCCATGATATTTTGCTGTCCGCATGTCACCAATAATTGACTTTTTATTTTCTTTAAATAGGCTCACATTTTATTTAATACACACATTTTAAAGAAACTTTACATAAATAAATAAAACTAGCATCATTGCTATAAATACAATATAGCCAAAATAAATAAAATGAAAACAAAGCAGTCTTTGGAAATTATAGCTTGACACCATGTTCCGCTAGCTCATTGTTGGAATGAGAAATCAGCAAGGGTCTTGGGATGGTTAAAGGTATTAACTCAGACTTATTCCTTGATGTAGCTGACAATATTGAAAGCAAATTCAAAAGCAAATCTTCATTACTTTATGTGCTTAATATTAGTTAATACCACATCCAAGAATTCACTAAATTTCATGTGCCACATAAAATCCTTTTGCATGCTACTGGAGGGCTGAATCTCACACACTATGGGACACATGGATCTGATCCAATCTTTTAAAGAGTGAGGATACCTGGGGGTAGAAAACAACTTGTCCAAGTGAAGTTTTGTTCTATATCTATCCTCATACCTAATCTGCTTGCCAAGTCATTTTGCAAGTTCTTCTGCCGAAGGCAGATTGCATGTACTTGCACTTTGGCTTTGGGCTCTCCCTCGTGACTTGTTTTGGCCAGTGGGATTTAAGTAGATATGATGCAGACAGAAACTTTGAATTGACTACGGAGCCGGGCTTGTTTTCTTGCATTCTACCATCCATTGCCAGGAGGAGGACATGCCTAGTTAGCCTGTCAGTGTAGGAGCATGAGAGCCATGTTGAGCAGAAAGATTCTATCTGCAGAAAGATTTAGTGTTGGTCTGCTGGCTGCCAAACCCCCTTTATGGCACAGTATGGGGCGCATGTGCATGTGCGCTCACTTGTGGGTGTGTGCAGAATGTGCACATTGTGGGTGTGCACAGTGTGTGCACATTTGTGGGTGTGCATAGTGTGTGCATGAGAGAGACATGCAGGCAGACAGAAAGAAGTGGGAGAAGAAGAAAAGAGAAGAGAGGAGAGGGGATGTAAGGGGAAGGGAAGAAAGGGGAAAGGAAAGATGGGTAGGGAAAGTCCATGTCTTCAGGGCATGGGCCATGTCTCGTTCTGTCTTCTATATTCTGAAAGCCTAGCATGGGCTCTTAAAAATATGGATGATGAATTAATGCTTATCTTTTCTTCAACAACTGTCTAAATTCGAGTACTTACTGAAAACTCTGTGTTATGTGTAGAACTTGGCTAAATGTACCCAGGGATATGTAAGAAGTCATTTTTGTGCTGTACAGTATTAGCATGCATTTTGGTGGGAAGGCCACGCCTGCGTGCTGTGACTAAGCACCACGAAGACTGTATCATTCCTGTGCTTAAATGACAAGCGCAGTACCCTTGAAATGTGAGTGTCCTCTTCTGCCAAGCCTGAGTGCGCTGCTCCCTCAGTCTCCAATGTGTTTCTCCAGCACTTCATGGGGAGTTTAGGTTCTCCACAAATCTTAGTTATCTTTTTCTTTTTTTGTACAGATATCTCCATTTCTTTCCTTTTTTTCTCTCTGATTTTGCTCGAGTATACACAGTTACCTGCATACATTTCAGTGTGTTGCTCCTCTGTCCAGTAGGTCTGAAACCCAGGAATTGGCCTTCACATTTCTCCCTCTGTGACTGAGTCCTGTGGAGTCACCTGCAGTTTGCTTGATGAGTGCATTTTGCTTCAAGTCCATTGACCAGGGTGAGGGAGGTCAATGCCCTTGTCAGGTCTCACCTGGATGGTTTCTTTGAACAGTTTATTCTCCAAAGAGTGGTTGTAGTAACCTTGTAAAATGCTGATCTGAACGCTTAACTCACCTGTGAAAAAGCACTTATTACAATTAGAGAGGGGAAAAAAAAACACTCTCAATACTCTGCCTTATAATACTCTGCATGATGTGGACATTGAATAGTTGCATTTTTCAGATGAAGTCAAGGGGATTCCACAGTAAATGACAGCATCTTCTGACTTCAAAGCTAGCTCTCATTCTTTATGCCAAATAATCACAACCACAATCATAACCATTTATTGAGCACATACTATAATATACATATAATTAAACTCTTTATACATATTGACTCCTTTTATCCTCATAGTAATTCTACAAACTAGGTACTATTATTATCCCCATTTTACTGTGAGGAATCTGAGGCACAGGATGTTTAAGCAGTTTGCCAAGGCCACACAGCTGGAAAACAGAACCAGGATCAGAACCCAGGCCATGAGGCTCCACTAACACTACTGGGCCACAAAACGATCATAGAATTGACTAAAGGGAAGGAATCTGATCAAATTGCCACCTCTTCTCTATCACTGTCATTTTTCTGACTGTATCACACTGACCATATCTTTCTATAGCTCAAGCTGGCATTGTTTCTTCCCCCTCAAGGGACAGCTGAACAGAACTGCAACATCAACAAAAATTAGGAATCGACTGTTTAAAATTGATAATGTCTCTGAAGGGCTGAGATGGTCCTCTTCCAAGGAGGTAATTACAAAAACTCAGTAAGGATGGAAAACATTTTTCACAAAATAGAATATGAGCAAGCCTAACAGAAATGTCAAAAGGATAATGTGTTTTGCAAATGTTTATTGCAAACAGACAAAAGCAGATCCAATTACTCATTACAGCCTACACATTTTTCTTTTCCTTGTCTGGAAAACACTCAGGTGTTTTGTTTTTCAAAAAAAAATTACTTTCCAGTATGGTATGGAAGTATTTTTATCTTTGAAATTTTAATGGTGAATTGCTATGACCTATTCAAAAAATGCCAAGGCAGCCTTGAAATTCGAGAAAGAATGACAAAACCTTGTGGACACGATGGGTCTTCAAGACTTCATGTATCAGCTGTCCTTCGCCCCTCCCTCCTCCGATCCCCGAGCTTTCTGAACACCTCATCTCTGATGGTGGGCACTTTAAACCACAATCTGTATTGGGCACAGGTGCCTACACAATCAAATAAAATTGATCATCCTTCTCTGCTGTTGCCTCTGCAGGAGAGAGTTTGTAACTCCACCTCCTCTGCCAGTGTCCTCTCACAGGCCCCTTGGAGTGGAGTAAATATCGTGGGCTTTGGGGAAGAGTGGATTTTAAAAGTTAATAGTGTGACTTTGTGCATGCTTCTTACCCTTATCAAGTCTCGGTCTCTTCTGGTATCCAGTAGGAATGATGTTGTCTGCGTCCCAGGGCAGGTAGTTAGGATGGTTAAGTGAAATGGATTTTAAGTGACTACTGCCTAGTAGCCTTTAACTGTAATGATTTGAGCCTTTATTATGTGCTAACACTTTACATTTATTATTCCATTTAATTGAACTCTGTAGAGTGGGTATCATTATCTCTATGATAAAGAAACCAAGGCTCAGAGAGTTAAAATTTTGACCATTATGGGTTGAATCATGTTCCTTCAACAAGGTTGTATTGAAGTCCTAACCCCTAGTACCTCGGAATATGAGGTGGGCCCTAATCCAACATCCCTGGCATCCTTATAAAAAGGGGATGTTTAGCTACAGAGATAGACATACACAGAAGGAAGACAATGTGAAGATACAGAGGGAGAAGACAGTCCTGTGACTGAAATGATGCATCTACAAAACACAGAATGCCAGGGATTGCCAGCATATGCCAGAAGTTAGAAGAAGCAACAAAGTATTCTCCCCTAAAGCCATCAGAGAGACCATGGCCCTGCTGATGCCTAGACTTCAGACTTCTACCCCCTGATCTGTGAGACAATAGCATTCTGTTGTTTTAATCCACCTAGTTTTTGGTATTTTGTTATAGCAGCCATAGGAAACAAATACATTCCTTAAGGTCATACCATTAATAAGTGCCAGCACCAGGATTCAGTCCCTGGTTTGCCCAACTTAAATACTGGGCTGATAACCACTGCTCCACCATTGCTACTCCAAGTTAGGTCCCTGGACCATAGCATTGGCCTCACTTAGGAGCTTGTTAGAAATGCAGTCTCAAATCTACTGAATCAGAATCTGCATTTTAACAAAAGCTCAAGGGAATTGTTATGCACTTGAAAGTTTGAGAAACACTGCTGTAGACTACCTTCTACAGTTACCAACAAATATTAATTCCCTTTTCCTTTTTCTAGCTCCTCTTTCAAGTGCTATTTGAGGTAGGTCTTTACATTTCTAGTCTGTTCTCTTTCCAGTCCATTTTCCACTCTACTCAGCATCCTTTCTTAATTGCCTAAGATTTCTTGGTCCTTTACACATGGTAGGGACACTGGGTGCAATAAAGAGATGACAGTCTTTGGACCCTATTGAACTTATTTCAAAATCCTTCTTTATCACTCAGTCAGCATATGAAAGGGCCAGTCACATGTCTTTTTGGAGCTTCAACTTTTTTTCATCTATTCCTAGTGACATTACTCTAATAGAAGCCATTACCATCATCTTTTGCCTAGACAATTAAAGTGGCCTCATAAGTGGGCTTTCGTCCTTCCCACACTGATCTCAGTCTGTTCTCCCTATTTTAACTTTAATGATCTCTCCAGAAAAGCAAATCTGATCATATCATCTCCCTAATTAGAAACCCACTTCCTGCCTTTGGGATAAAGTCTGAATTCCCGGACATGGCTTACTGTTCCTTGCATGATGTGCCCATGTCTGTTTCTCTCATCCCGTATCTCTCCACTGACCACACTCACTCATTTGTGCTGCAGGCATGCCAACCTTCCTTTACTTTCTCAGGTTAGCAGTCACCTCTTTCAGGACCCTTTCCTGCACCACACCAATCTCCCTTATCTCCTATGTCTTGTGTCTTCTCTACACTTCTTTTTTTTTAATCACAAAATTAATCAAGCTGTTTATTAATTGCATGTTGACTTGTTTCTTTTCCTCACTAGACTGCCGGAGTACTCGGGCATGACTGTTTTTGTAACGTGTGCGTCCCCACGCCCAGCGCGGTGTTGGTGCGCAGTCAGCCCTCAGCATGTGTTTGCTGAACAGATAAAAGGAACTGGGAGATGACCCAGTTTTGGGGCAAGCACTGTGCATTTGCTTTAAGAAACATTTATTTCCGAAACCCTACTGCTGTTTTACAGATTAGGTGTCCGCTGTAGAGTAAGTACAGGAACAACCAGTTTATTTTCTCTGGAGTTTCTTTGTTCTTTCCCACATGATGAAGCCTCCTAGATCCCACCTTGTTAAACAAAGCTAAAGTATTTACTCCTAATTGCTTTAAGTAAGGCCTGTGTGATCTAGCTGCTAATCAGAGGCTTGCATTTAAAAAAGAAAAATGACTAATTAACAGAAGCCAGTACCGCAATGATCAGGATCAGAGCTCTGCGTGAGGCGGTGCGGTGACGCAAGGCACGCAGTGAGTTTTGGAGAGTCTTTGCGGCTTACGGGACTTTTCCATTCCCAGAGCAGGTGGAACAACACACCCTCACCCAGCAGGGAGGGGGCATCCTGACAGAGGATGAACCTGTGGGGCCTGGGAATCTGCTCCTCCTGTGCATTGTCAGTAGCAAGGAATGCTGAAAGTTTAAAGTTACAGTGTTCAAAATACAACATGAAGGCTCACAGCCACTTGTGCAATTGGCATGAGAATAGTAAATGGGGTTAATGGTTGGAAAAAGGGAGAAGTTTATTCACATGTGGTGGGCTAATTTTGACCTTGCACATACCACATGCTCAACGAATTTTTGCTGAATGAATTTCCAGTGTGAGAGGTTTACAGAAGAAGAAATATGTATATATATAAACATTTATTGAAAAATCCTAAAAGAAAACCTGAATAAATGGAAAATATAATACCCTATTCATAAGTAGGAAAACTCAGTGCCATAAAGATGCCACTTCTGCCTAAATTAATCTGTAGAGTCAAGGCTAGTTCACTCAAACCCCCAAACGGTTTTTAAGGAAATTGACAAACCAAACCTAAAATTCATGTGGAAGAGTAAAGGAAGGGCCAAGAATAGCCAAGTGTTTCTGAAGTGTGAGATGGGGAAGAAAGAGAACTGACTTCCTTTAGTAGGTATCAAGATTTACCATACTTTGCTGTGGATAATATGCTTCTATATATAATGTGTACCCACATTTTTGGCCCAAACTTTCAGGAAAAATAATCTTTCATTTTAAATTTTTAATTCAGAGTCTTTTTTAAAAAAGATTTATTTATTTATTTTTAGACAGAGGGGAAGGGAGGGAAAAAAAGACAGAGAGAAACATCAATGTGTGGCTGCCTCTTGTGCACCCACTACTGAGGAACTGGCCCCCAGCCCAGGCATGTGCCCTGACTGAGAATCCAACTGGCAACCTTTTGGTCTGCAGGCCAGCACTCAATCCACTGAGCTACACCACCAGCCAGGGGTGGTGTAAATTTAATTTTTTAATTCAATTTTTTATTTAGATACTTGTGCATTTTATATTATAAAGTAATTTGGCATTTATTTTTGAACATATGGTACAAGAAACTTCATGTAATAAATAATTACAAAACACAAGAACAGATACGAGGTATTTCAGGTACTACCCATGTATAATGCGCATTCTTAGTTTACCCTCAAAAATGTGGGCAAAAACGTGCACGTTATACACTGAAGAATACGGTACTCTAAAGCTGTGTGTAATTTGGGGGAATGCTGTTTTGGTGCTGGTTTGCTTATTTGGAAAGCTGGTCATTTGAGGAACTAGTTCTTTTTATTAGTATTATTGTTTATGCTATTACAGTTATCCTTGCTTTTCTCCTTTTTCACCTGCACCCAGCCCCATACTCTCCCCTCTCTCAGTCAATCCCATATCATTGTCTGCATCCACGGGTTGTGCATAAATGTTCTTTGGTTAATCCCTTCACCATCTTTTATTCAGTCTCGCCTTTCTCCCCTCCAGCAACTGTCAGTCTGTGTCATGTATCTGCATTTCTATTTTGTTCATTGATTTGTTGTGTTCACTAGATTCCACATATAAGTGAGATCATATATTGTTTGCCTTTCTCTGACAGGCTTATTTCACTTAGCATAAAATTCTCCAGGTCCCTCCATGCCATTACAAAAGGTAAGAAAGAGTTCCTTCTTTTTTATTGCTGGGTAGTATTCCATTGCACCACAGTTTTTTTATCCACTCATCTACTGATGGACACTTAGGCTGTTTCCAGATCTTGGCAATCATAAGTAGTACTGCTATGAACATAGGGATGCATGTATTTTTTTTTGTATTGGTGTTTTGGGATTCTTAGAATATATTCAGGGAACTAACTCTTGACAAACTTTCTTAGCACCTCTCTACCCTGAGGGACTCCCGTGTAGCAAGAATTTGCTATCTTGGAGGTCACCTGTGAGCTCCAGCTCAGGGCAGGGGAAAGAGCAGGGGCCAGATGCACCAGGACTGAGACCCTGCTCTGGGCTCGTGAGCTATGAGATCTTGGGTAAGTTGCTAGGTTTCTCTGAGTCTCAATTTACTCATCTGCAAAATTTAATTGACAAAAATCTAACTAGAAAAACTATTAATGAACTATATTCTGGTGATTTTAAAATCTATTTATATATTAGAAATAACTTTCTGTAAAATAGGGGTTGCAGACTCAACTGTCTACAGGGCCAGGCAGAACATGCCCACATGTGTAACTGCTGTAGAGAAGATAGGGGGGCCAGTAGTGAGTGGAGGGCTATTGCAAACTACCAGTGAGCATAAGACAGGGCCACAGCTGAATCAGCACACACGTCCCCAGTCATCAGTTTCAGCTCAGGAGTGAAGAGCCTGACATGGGAGTCAGAAGAGGGACAAGAGAGGTCTTATAGCTCAGCCTCAGACAATAGTGTGGCCCACGGCAAGTTTTTTCCTTTCTCTGGGCCTCATTTTCCCACCTTTAAAATGAGAACCTGGGCCTCTCTAAGAGTGACTTTAGCTATGAAATTATATAATGCCTGTCCATGACTCTAATTTGTAGATGCATTTGCTAGTCGCACTCCTCAAGTTGGAAGTCAGAGAATCTCACTTCTAGAATTGGAGGACCAAGGTTCAAACCCAAGCTCTGCTACACATTAAATGCCAATGAAGAATGCCCTGAACATTACTGCATATGAGTTTCTATCACTAAGACTATAAAGGAAGCATAGTAATTATATCTTCTTCACAGAGTCAGGGGTGACAAATGTGATAATTAGCTATTCAAGTGTTTTATAAACCAGGCAACAATGGGGAGGGATGTGGATAAACACAATGGAAAGGAATGTGGATACACAGTTTACCAAGCCCCTGACACCTAACAATACCTACACTGTTTGAAAACCCAACGTTTCTGGGATGTAGGCCCTGCCATACTCATTTTACAGACGAGAAAACTGAGACTACAAAGACTGGGCCCTGGGACTGAACTCTTTTCTTCCTGGAGCCACACCCAGTGGTAGGAGCTTAGTACTTGTCTCCAGGTCAGAGGACATGCCCAGAGGGATTAGCTGAAGATAAGAACAGCAGGCACATTTCCAACCCCTCCTCAGGCAGGGCTTAGATTCCTGTAAACAAGGCCATCGGCCACACTTGTAGAAAGCAAGACTGAGTGCTTTCCCTACACCTGCTGATTTAAATGTCAGGTTGGGGTGGGCAGCCTGAGACCTACAGTACTTGATGATGGGCAGAAGGCCACAGACCCCAGGGGAACTCACTCCTGACTCAGGCAGAGCACAGCTGCTGAAAGGGATCCCCTCTTATTCTCTTAGGAAACAAACTTGTTGTTCTTGCCCCAGGGAACACAGCTCAGCAACTTCATGAATTACCCCTTTCCTTGTAATCCAGTCCCAGTGGTGAAATATTATGTTGCCTAGGGCAGGGCTATTCCTGGTTCTTTAGTTATTTAAATTATGAGATTTCCTTTCTGGAAGGGAGAAAGATTTATTAAATGCCTACCAAGTGTTAGGTGTGGTACCACTCACTTTGCATTGATGATTTTGTTTAACTCTTACAAGAGCTGTATACACTCGATTCCTTACTTCAGTTTATCAGATGTTAAAAGGGAAGCTCAGACAGTACAAATAAATTAACCAAAGGCCACAGGTTTAGTAAGTGCTAGAGCCAAGGAACAGAATCTCTAGCTCTCTAACTTGAAACCTAACTCTTTCCACAACACCAGTCTGCACAGTGGTGTGACACTGATGACAAATATGCCTGTAAAATCCAAATACAGTGTCATCTGCTAACGGCCCACAATGGAAGAAGACTGCTAGCCCGAGTAGAAAGCTCATTTGTTTGGTAAACAGAATAATTTATTCATTTGTTCATGCTTTCTCCCCGCTAAAACCTGAGCCAGTTCTGCCTTTCATCTGTTATTATAGCTTGCAAGCAAGGATGTCTCCACACTCCATGCCTCTGAATATCCCACGTGGGACACAGAGGGATGGTGCTTCTTTTGTCTCGACAGCAAAGCACAAGCTTATGTCTTGAGAAGTGTATATATGTGTTGAAAAATATAAATAAATACCAAAAAACTCAACCCCCTCAGGTTGCCTAGTTGTCTCATTGCCCAGGAAAGTGAAAGAGAGGATAACTTAAAATGAATAAAAATATACTCCCTATTTGAAATTGACCGTGTTTACCAGAAATTATATGTGCAGAGAACTCATGCTTCTCTTTGACTGTGGGTTGGAGTCCCCACCTGGGCTCTGAGGTTCTTCCTTTGTGAGTGATTGCTGCTGCCGGGGGGATTGGCAGTGTGACCAGGGAAGGCATAAAGTGATTAGGCCCAAGACGTCATTGCGAAACTTCTTCCTCTGGGATTTAGAAACCATCTCTCTTTCAACCTCTTAATGTTTCTTGAATATCATGAATTTTTCCAGGGCACTTTATGACCAGAACTGATCACATTCAACTCTCCAGGAAAATATATAGGTTTGTCGTATTTATTTATTTATTTATTTATTTATTTATTTATCTATTTATATATTTACTTACTTACTTATAAAACGAGAAATGGAAAGAAGAGTCCTCTCATCTTGATTGCTGTGGTTGAGGACAGTAGAAAACCTGAGAACGACTGGCCCTTAGCCTGAATCTCTTCTCCATCAGATCTAACTGCCCCCTACCTCACCCTTCTCGTTCCTCGTCATCCTTTTCATCCCCTCTTTCTCTGTTCTCTCTTTCCTCCTCCTTCCTTGCTCTACTCTTTTGCAGCAGATTAAACTTCTGCTGTGGTCAGCCTCTTCTAGTTAAAAGTCACCAAGTATCTCTCAAAGTATCACAAGTAAAAAGTAGCTGTAGGGTAAGCTGTAAATCAGGGCTGAGGATGGTGGCTGAGAAGGAGCCTTCTTCATCCATCTGGTTCTCAGGAGCCCTCTGGTGTCTCTCTCCAGATACATCAATGGTTCAGCCCCTGCTCTTCCCATAAACTTGGACTTCCTGCAGCCTCTCAATGTTGTGACTCTTCTTCACGGCCCTGGTCCTCTTTACCTTTTTCTCTGGTTCCTTTCACTTTTGTCTCCTGCTTCTAACTATCTCATGCCCTTCATAGTTTCTAGTTCAGATCCCAAACAAGGAATTGATTGCCTGTGTTAGGGTTCTCCAGGGAAACAGAACCAAGAGGATATATGGATGTGTGGATGGGTGGGTAGATGAATGGATGGAGAGACAGATGGAAAAACATATACTGTATCTCCCTATATATATGAATAAAGATATTTATTACAAGGGATTGACACACATAATTGTGAGTGCTGAATCTCAAGTTCTACAGTTGACATGTAGGAAACCTAGGAAGAGCTGATATTTCAGTTTAAGTCCCAAGTCAAGAAAAAGTGATGTCATAGCTCTAGGCAATCAGACAGGAGGAATTCCTTCTTTCTTAGCTTTTTTTTTTCTATTTAGTTCTTCAATTAATTAGATGAGGCCCACCTATATTATGGAGAGCAATCAATCTGCTTTATTCATTTATTGATTTAAGAGATAAACATCCCCAAAATACCCAAAATGCTGTTTGACCAAATATCTAGGTATCCCACAGCCCAGTCAAGTTGACACATAAAACTAACCATCACAACTCACCTCTCTGGTGCTCTCTCTTCTTCCTCTTTCTCATTCCCTACCATCTGGCTGCTCCTCAGGTAGTTGATCTGTACAGACTTGGGACTGGATGTCGTAGGGCCAGGTGTTCACTTCTGTCCAGTTACCTGAGGCTAAGTGATAAGTTCAGGAGCTATATCCATTAGCCAACTATGGCTATCTCTTAAACAGGGGGGAGGGGGCAATTTTCTTTAAAGGAGCCTGGTGGGATGATCCAATTGTTAAGAGCAACCCTGCAGTCCTAAGGCCTCTGACATGAACATATGAGGGGAGGCTGGGTGGCTGGAGCTACCGAGTTCATGAGGAAATCAGATATTTATTTAACCACAGAGGGTCATGTTAGGCACTATGGATGCAGAGGTAAAAGGGCATAATGTCCGCATCCAAGGCTCTCCCAAGGGGTAGGAGAGGAAAATCAAGGATCCCACCTCAGTAAACATAGAACACTTGGCTACAAGACATCTTGGAGTTCTCTTCCAACCTCCTCTTTTTCTAAGTCAAGAAATAGAAGCCCAGAGAGGTTAACTAACTTGCCTAGGGTCACACAGCTATTTATAGGTAGAGATTGCATTTCAACTGCTTTGTATGAAATATATAATATGTGCTAGAAATTGGGCTAGGCATTTTCATGTTTATTTTTTTCACTTAATGCTTATATCAACAATGTGAGGTAGACTTCATCCATAGCAAACTAAATTTCTGAGAGGTCTATTGACTTATTTAAAGTCATACAAGTGAACATTTGAGAAATGAAAAAAGGTCTGTGATGTCAGTGTTGCAAAAAGGCAGCATGTCAGAGACTGTAAGTATAACCTCAAAATAGCTTTAAACAAATCATCCAGTGCTCACTAGTGTGATACTTTGTTGCTCTTTGAGAGAACAGAAGTTGAATGGATGGAAAAAGAGCAGCAGGAAGGACATTTTGGAAAGACTGGATAATAAAGAAATGTGACAGAAACACTAAAAGGGAAGTGGAGTGTACACCTTCAAACTGATCGATCCCAGAGGTGTTTTGAGGACTTTAGACTATCCTGTAAAAAGACCCATTTTACAGGTGAATAGGACAATTTAGCAACAAAGAGGACAGGCAAAGAGTCATGTAGGACAGTGCCCTAAGGAGATATTCTGTCCTCACTTTCCTTAGCCTGAAAGACCAAAAAGCCTGGCCAGAGAGCTGTTTAAAATATCACACGCATGAATTTTTTTCCCAGGCTGCATTTGTGATCTTTTATGCAATAAGAACTTTCAGACCAAAATGAATACTGAACTACTAACTTCTGCAAAATAGGAAGGTCTTCCTGGTCAGCTGAGTGGGACATGGGGGCAGGATAATGTCTCCAGTCACAGCACTTCAAGGCCTCTTCTGGGTCTTGGACTTCTTCATCTTCCTTCTCTCCCCATTTCTGTTCCCTTCTTCCCTCCCCTTTTCTTTTCTTTTCCTATTTCTTGCCCTTTATTTTTATAGCATAGTATATAGAGTAGTATCATGACTAAAATTACCACATAGGTAAATGGGCCACTAAAATTAGGATATAATACTACACAGAATGGAGAAGACTGCAGACAACTGAAAGTATATGCCTAAGTGATAAGGGGCAGTGTCTACTCAGCAAGACCTAATTATTGCCATGCTTGGCTGTGGACTCAGTATTGTCAAGTCTTCCAACTTTTCAAAAGAACTTGAAAAGCTAGATTTATCTTTTATGAACTATCCTGATATTTAAATTTTATCAGTTAATTTTTTTGAAGTTTTTAGGCTGGTAATGACCAATAAGCCACCAACTTCTGACCACTGGTCTACAGTAAACATAGTTGAACCCCTAGCTTCCTAGCTTCTACATCTGTGAATCTGATCATGTCTCTTAACCTCTCTGAGCATAGTTAGATGACTGCTTAGTAGTATAGAAGATGGTATATTAAGTGCTAAGCTTACTGTCTTCCATAGAGTAGATGCACCATAGATAATAATTCCCTCCCCTCCCTTCCACTCCATCCCATGCCCATGGTGTTTTAATCATGTGTACATCTGATTCCAGAGAGGAATATACTATCTATTACAAGACCAGGGGCTTCTGCAACATCAGCCTGAGTTCCTTCTGCAAGTGATTAAATCAGAAGAGCTCACAGGGTATTCTCTTACCCTGCTTTGTTGAAAGTCATTTTCCCAAAATGCATCTTATGGGGCCAGTGAATCTCTGTTCATGAACAATTTCACATGAAAAGATTTTCCCTTTCCATCATACGCATGGCTTGAATCAGCCAGCCAGCATGAAAATATTTCCATTCATGCCAAATGATGTCACTGGCCTGAAACCAGTGCATATTGCCATGGACTCATGGAATGCTGGCCCTCTAAGGAGTCACAGAGGAGGCCATCTAGTCCAGCCTTCACCCAGTTGTTTTTTAAATGCAGCTTAAATATCTTCATAAGGTGGTGAGGACTCACTATTCTGAGAAGCTGTTCTGGCTACCCTAGTTATTTGAAATGTCCTTATAATGAAATTAAATCTGAATTTCAGTAACTTCTGCCCATTGGTTCAGATCTACCCTCCAGCAATACTGAGAGTATGTTTAGTCATAGCACAACATGATATTCTATGAAATCATCATAGTAGTGACATAACATACATGTCAGGATTGTTCTCAGTGTTTTACATATGTTTACTTGTTTAACTTTCACAAAGACTCTGTAAGGTAGATAATAATAAAACATCCTCATTTTAAGAATAAGAAAACTTGATATAGAGCATTCAGATGCTCAGAATTAGAATTAGAATTAGATGACATCCCCAAAGTCTCATGGCTTGTAAGTGGGAGAGGCAGGAAGGAAACCATGGTGGTCTGGCCTCCAAGTTCATGGTCTTGGGACTACATCCTTTTGCACCAAGGTCTAGGGAGCAGGACAAAGAACTTTGATGTCACCCAGGTTCTGACTCTGCCCCTTCCTCTCAGAGTAAACTTGAGAACGTACTCCATATCCCAGACCTTTAATAAGTGTTATGCAACCTCCCAGGGTTCAAACCTCTGTAAATTATCTAGAACAGTGCCTGGCAAGTAGTAGACACACAATACATTTCTGATGAGTAAGTGACATTTATTGGGATTGCAGACAATGCATCACCATGTCTTTCCTCTTTCTCCATGGTAGCCTTCCAAGAGCCCTCTTCATACTTATTGCTCATCCTGCTATGGACATTCTCCAGTTTCCTCTGTTTTTTCCACATCATTGAAGCTAAGACTCTGCCAATACACTTCTCTCTCAAGGATCTATTCTGTTCCAAGTACTACCTTAAGAACTGAGGCTAAATACATGAATTAAGGCAAACGTTTTGCCGTGAGGGCCCCTCACATAGAATAAGATTCATGATACAAAGACTTATGGAAAGGCTGAAGGGGGCATGAAGAAGGGAAAACAGTTCTGCTCACGATGGGGTGAGGCATAAATCATTTTTGAGTGAAAGAGGAAAGAGAAAGAAGAGGAGGATATGTGTGGTTTAGAACCTTGGGAGAATCCAAATGTCAAAAACCAAACTTTAAAAGCACTACAAAAATTCATGGAAGACTGTCTAAATCCTTTTAAAATGGGTTACAGGGAAATTCATAAATATAACGTATAAAGGATAAGGTTAGTACACTTTACTACAGAATATAAAATGAATGTATAACAAAAAAGTGAAACACAAAAAATTGGTGTGTAACGAAGGATGTAGGTTATGAGATCACTCACCGAGTCAAAGATATCTACAAAGGACAAGTACTCAGGGAAACACAAAATCAGTGAGTAAAAGCCAAAAAATATATATAGAAAAATAAGGAAAGAAAATGTACAGGCAATTCACATAAGAGAAATCCTAAATGCCAGTAAATATATTTTTAACCTTAGTAATCTGAGGAATTCAAATGAAATATATAATAATGAGAAAGACAATTTTTCATCCATTGGACTAGCAAATATGTAAAGGTGTGACAAGATCAACTGTTGGTGAAAGAATAAAGAAAGGAAAATTTTCATGAATTGCTGAAGAAATATACATTGATAATATAACTGCAAAAAGCAAGTTGGCTGTCTTAGTGTCTTATTTCCTGTGATCCACTGGTTTGCATATATACACATATATACATATATGTACTCTAGAAAATATGAACATGTAAACAAAGAGACATGTACCAGATTTATTGTAATTTTATTTATAAAAGAAAAATATGTAAACCATCTACATGTCCATCATTTGAGGAATAGATGACTAAAGTGTTTATATAATGGGAATAAACTAAAGGTGAGATCTGAAACACATAACTTAAGTGAAAATGTGCAAGATAGTATTCAAAGTATGCACAGTGTGATATCATTCATGAAATCTCTTTTAAACCCACACAAACATAAAACAACTCTGTATGTTATTCATACATAAAATGTATAAAAAATAGATGGGAAAAGATATACACTTGATTCCTAAAGGCAGTGACCACTAGAGAGAGAAGAAGAAATGTGGCTGTCAGTGAGAACCAGAGGGGACTTTAATTTTCTCTGAAATGTGAGATCTGTCTATTAGGAAAAGATTTAAAGCAACTATGATGAAAATGTTAACAATTATTCATTATTGGGGTGGGTCCACAGCCATTTGTTTTATATTTCATTATTATTTGTGTTGCTTTTATAAATGTCTTAAACATTGCATTACAATCCTAGGAGAGGAAGATTTACTTGGAAGCTCGTATCCCGTTGGTGGGTGAGGGTGGGGATGCAGGTTGGTTTCCCTGGGTTTCTAGCCCTCAAGTGGCCCTGGGATAAGCCAAGCTCCAGCTCCAGCTCCTGGAAAAGAAAAGGAACACAACAGGCCAAGTGATTCTGACCATGGCTTACAGCTCTCGCAGGAAACGATAGTGTGATTTCCCTTTTTTTTTTTTTTGCTAAAAATCAAATATAAAAGATTAATGAAAGAAAACTTTACATTTCAAACTCCGTTGTATTCCAACTCAATCAAAGCCTCAGCAAACATGGGTGAGTGCCTTCCCCTGCGGCAGGCAGAGCACCAGGCAGACAGGACCCGTGGGTAAACCCTACCCTGGAAGTGGAGAGCCGAAGCTGCATTTTACTGAGTGCATACCCCTGCCTCCAAATTTCTCCTTCAATCCCACTTTTGTAGCTATTCCCCCAACAAAATCCTGAGAAGTAGGTATTACTATCCCCAATCTACAAATTAACTATATTGGGGTTAAGCCAGCCCAAGGTCATTGCCAATTAGTAAACGGCAGGGTATATTTGCGGACTCATATTTGTGACACAAGAGTCTGCGTTGTTAGTGCAGACACTGGATATTTTCAGAGAAGTGAGATTAGTGCTCTTTAAAGAGATGTACAATGTTCTATAAAATGTAAAACTTTCCAACCTTTGCTTTAGTCCTTGAAACTGAGAAATAAAATTGTAGGTGGAACTAATAGCCTTTGGATGACAGGCCTGCCTACCATTTAGCTTTTGTTCCCTCTGGGCAGGAACCTGTCATCAGCAGTGGTCAGGGCATGGACGCTCAGACAGAGTGCCCTCAGAGCGAGCCACGCACCCGCCAGTGACGAATCGTCACCTGGGAGGCCTGGAGCACCTAATTGACTCTTCTTCCTTCAGAGGACACACATTCCCAGTGTCACAGTTTCCTTTCAGCTCCCCATGACATTAGCCAGAATGAACGTTCTATCCTTAAATCTCAAGTATTTAAAATAGTTCCAGTTCTTAGATCAACAATACAGGTAGGAGACTAAATGAACAGGACATGCTGGATAACACAGTAATTGTTAAACATTCTCAAATGGTCTCTCTTGATCCTCAAGACAGTCCTGTGAGGTACAAAGGAAAATTCCTAAAAGCTCCATTTTGCAGAGGAGACTCAGAGAGGTAACAGAACACTAGTAAGTGGCTCTCTGGTCACCAGTGGTATTTTTAAACCCTAGAGTCCACACGAGCCTTGACAGACTAGCCAACAATTCCTATTCTTATGGTCTGGCAACAGCCTTGCGAAGTTGTCTAGTGGCTTTGCCTGTTCCCTGAGTCAGGTGTGGCTCTCCCTAACACCTGCAGGCCCTGCTCAAGCACTTTCTATAGAAGTGATACCCGGACAGTGCACAGGGGTGGTCACTAAAAGACCTCACTCAAGGTACCCTTTCTTAATAACACTTGTGCACTAATAGCCCTTTTAACTCAGGGCAGCAGAGCAACGACTCGAGGCAGATATAAATAATGAGTCCACAATAAGGAGTGAACTATTTATGTCGCCAGTAACTGATGTGTGCACCAAGCGTACCACACATCCTCATGTCTCCAGTGGTGTGCACTACAAGGGCATAGCTGTAGCATACTTTGGGTATTATGGCTGCCAGACATCGATGCCTCTGCCCCTGCTTCTACATTTTCACACTGCTGGTTCTCTCTGCCCAAGTACCATCTGGGTCACCTTGGCTTCCCATCCACCACCCTTGTTTAAATGCTACCATTCCCCAAGGAGGTCTTCCTGGCCCTTCCACATCTAGATTCGGTCATTCCCACAAGTACTCCCAGAAAGCCCCATTCTTCCCCTCTTGTGATGTGTAACTAATTCATCACATGGGTAATCATTGGCATTGTTTGCGCTAGAGAAGGGACAATAAGCCTAGGGAGAACCCAAGAATTTCTCAATTACATAGGCCTACATCTATATATTTACACAGAACTGGGTCCCTGCCCTCAGGGCGGTTTCAGAGGCCTCCTGCTCCAGAACCAACTTAGCCATGGACTTTCCTTACCATGTCATTATCATAAGGAGAATGCTATGGAGCTCAGTGCCAGCTGCCTGGTCCTCCCCTGTCACACCTCGGTGACACCAGCCAGTGTGAGGGTGACTTGTATGGGTTTTCACTCTTCCCTATCCTTTTTACCTCACACTTTGATAGTTCCCTAAATTCATTGTCAACATTATTTCTAAAACACCATGCCATCTAGTTTCATATTTTTATCTTATAGTCCACCACCTGCTTCTCCCTGAGCCTTAGTTTCCCCATCTTACATTAAAAGTTGGAGAAGATAAATCTCCAAGGTCCCTCCTAGGCTAAATTTCTGAATCTATGAAATAGCCCCTTCGTGGTGTGTGGAGTCCAAAGAAATATCTCCATTTTTAAGTGACTGTTATCTAAGAGCCATAGAAGGCAGTCTAAATGAACTCTATTTAATGTATACCAAGATTCAATTGCCCTACTTATTTTTCTCCCCTTTTAACCTGTGCTAGGTGGTTGAACCTCCACCCCCATGGGTCTCATAAAGGATTAGTGCTCCTGCAGAGATCTGATACATATTACTTGATGAAAACCATAACACAGGAAAGTTAAAAATTATTAGAATCTATTTACCTTTACTTCAACTTATTATAGATTATACTTGTGTATTAAGTCCATAATTCTCTGATTACCAAGGAGTTCAGCTGAGGTCCTGGGTCTCTTCAGTCCTAATTAGCCTTGTCCAGCTGAGCTCGTGATAGGCAGGACCACCACTGCAGCATTTCTCACCACCAGGCAGCGGAAGGGAGAATGATTCATTCTGGGGACCATGCCTCTGTTGCTGTGAACTATTGCATTCCACGTGGACTTGCACAGACCTTGCCTATGCCAGGTCCCAGAAGCAGTTTGCTTTCACTCCCCTCCCCCACCGCCACTTATCTGAGGAATGACTGTACATTATTCAGTAAATGTCCCATCTGGAGAATTGACATAATTTTCTCATGAAACAGAATTTAAATTTAGATATTTTTGAGAGGTAGCTTGCCATAGTAGTTGTATACACATTCTTAGGACAAGTGGAATGTTTTAGGCTAGTGGCTGATTTTGTAAGAGTTACCCAAGCTTTCTAAGCCTCAGCTTACCTATCTGTAAATGGGAATAATAATAGTGCCCACTTCATGGGACTGTTGTGAAGATACAATGAATTATAACATATAGGAAACATTCTATATATGTTACTTTATATTACTATTAATATTAATTAGTTTTTTATGTGAAAGAATAGCATAGTGGCAACAGAAAGAGTAATATTTATTTTAATATATAAGGAAAGAAAGCTAGATGGTGAGAAATGACTTCATACTTTTGATGAACTTTTATGAAGTGCTTATTGTGGGCCAGTCCCTCAGCATCCAGAAATCCATGTCCAACACCAGTCTCTGCTTCACAAACAATAAGTAGCCCATCATCCTAATCCCAAAACCAGATAAAGACACAACAAAGAAAGAAAACATCAGGCTAATATCGCTGATGAACATAGACGCTAAAATCCTCAACAAAATATTGGCAAACCACATCCAATAGTACATTAAAAAGATCATACACCATGACCAAGTGGGATTCATCCCAGGGATGCAAGGATGGTTCAACATTTGCAAATCAGTAAATGTGATACACCACATAAACAAAAGCAAACACAAAAAACACATGATCATATCAATAGATGCAGAAAAAACATTTGATAAGGTATAGCACCCATTTATAATAAAAACACTCAGCAAAGTGGGAATAGATGGAGCATTCCTCAACATAATAAAGGCCATATATGAGAGACCTACAGCCAACATCATACTCAATGGGCAAAAACTAAAGTGTTTTCCACTAAGATCAGGAATAAGACAAGGTTGTCCACTTTTACCACTTCTATTTACCATAATATTGGAAGTTTTAGCCACAGCAATCAGACGAGAAAAGGAAATAAAAGGCATCCAAATCGGAAAGGAGGAAACAAAACTGTCATTGTTTGTAGATGACATGATAGTGTACATAGAAAATCCTATAGACTCGGCCAAAAAATTGCTCAACCTAATAAATGAATTTGGCAAAACAGTGGGATACAAAGTCAATATCCAGAAATCAAAGGCATTTTTGTACACCAACAATGAAACAGCAGAAGCA
>CM052542.1:36823830-36878272 GCA_028533065.1 Trachops cirrhosus | reverse complement strand
TTCAACAAATGGTGTTGGGAGAACTGGACAGCTATGTGCAAAAAAATGAAACTCGATCACCAACTTACACCATACACGAAAATAAATTCAAGGTGGATAAAAGATTTAAATATAAGCTGTGACACCATTAAAGTCCTAGAGGAGAACCCAGGCAGGAAAATCTCAGATATTTCGAGCAGGAACATTTTCACTGACATGTCCCTTAGAGCAAGGGACATAAAGGAAAGAATAAACAAATTGGATCTCATCAAAATAAAAAGCTTCTGCACAGCTAAAGAAAACAGTATTAAAATCAAAAGAGAACCAACTGTATGGGAAAACATATTTGCCAATGATACCTCAGACAAGGGTTTAATCTCCAAAATATATAAAGAACTCTCACGACTCCACTCTAAGAAAACAAGCAACCCAATTAAAAAATGGGCAAAGGACTTGAACAGACACTTCTCCAAGGAAGACATACAAAGGACCCAGAAACACATGAAAAGATGCTCAATATCGCTAGCTATCAGACAGATGCAAATTAAAATCACAATGAGATACCACTTCACACCAGTCAGAATGGCCATCATAAACAAAGCAACAGACAACAAGTGTTGGAGAGGCTGTGGAGAAAAGGGGACGCTGGTGCACTGTTGGTGGGATTGTAGACTGGTACAACCACTATGGAAAACAGTATGGAACTTCCTCAGAAAACTAAAAATGGATCTGCCATTTGACCCAGCAATTCCACTGCTAGGATTATATCTTAAGAACCCTGAAACACCAATCCAAAAGAACCCCAATGTTCATAGCAACACAATTTACAATAGCCAAGTGCTGCAAGCAACCTAGGTGCCCATCAGTAAATGAATGGATCAAAAAACTATGGTACATTTACACAATGGAATTCTATGCAACAGAAACAAAGAAGGAGCTCCTACCATTTGCAACAGCATGGATGGAACTAGAAAGCATTATGCTGTGAAATAAGCCAGGCGTTGAAAGACAAATACCATATGATCTCACCTTTAACAGGAACCTAAACAACAAAATAAACAAACAAGCAAAATATAACCAAAGACACTGAAATAGAGGCAGGCTGACAGTGTTCAGAGGGAAGAGGGGAGGGAATTTCAGGGGAAAAGGGGAAGGGTTTACAGGAAGAAGTATAAAGGACACATGGACAAAAACTAGGGTGGGATGGAAATGAGAGGGAGGTGGGGAGGGCTGAGTGGGTAGGCTGCGATGGGAGTAAAAGACAAAAAACTGTACTTGAACAACAATTAAAATAAAATTAAAAGAAGAAGAAGAATGAAACAGAGCCAAAAAAAATAAATAGCCTTAAATGCACCTGTGGGATTGGGGAACGCTTCCCAGTGGAAGTGTTGACTAAACTGCTCTTGATGAATCAATTTCATCCTTCAATACCCCACCTCAGTGTTTAAAACCACTCCTAATATCACCTCTTTCTTTAGGGCCTCCTTCATTCCCTCCTTCCTGTCTAATAGTAGTTAATTACTTTATCCCCTAGTTGATTTCCATACTTTGTCCATAGTGACATGTTTGCACACACAATGCACCTAAACAGTGGGGATTTCCAACACCTTTGTCAGTTTTGTACATCACACTCACATAGCCTGTTGTCTGGGACACAGCAAAGGTAATCATAATTGCTGACATCTATGAAATGCTTACTGTTTGTAGATACTCCTCTGAGTGCTATATTTACATCAACTTGCTTAACTTCCTAGCAACTCTGTGACGATGCTGAGGCACTGAGGGGTTTGGTGACTTTCTCAGGATTATTCAGCAGGCAGAATTTGAACCCAAGTAGTCTGGCCCCAGAACCCTGGCTTCTGGTTGTTATGCATTAACTCTCCATAGGTGTTTGCTGAACTGGACATAATCATGGTTATCAAGTGCTAGGCACTCTACCTGTGCTACCTTACTTTATTTTCACAACCATACTTTGATGAAAGTGCTATTCTGATGCTCATGTTCCAAATGTGTAAACTGAGGCCTATAGCCTTTTTATTTACTTTGCCTACAGAACCATGGCAAGTAAGTAGCTAGAGTTTAAATCCAACCCAGATCCTGAAATGAAATATTACCTACTATCCCAATAGTCCCTAAAATATTATACGGAAATCTCCGGTAGTATGTGATATTTTTTAAGTGGTTCATGGTTTAATAGCAATGTATCTATTTTAATGCATACCACCAATGATATGACTAGAATTTTACCCATGTCTTTATTGGTATAAATGCTTAGAATGAAGTTGGAGTAGATATTGAAGACAGTGTCCTTTGAAAAACTGCTAAGTGAATAATAATACTGTTGGCTTTAGAGAGATGAGAAATCAGTACATAGATGACTTTGGGAAGCTCTGCATTAGCCTCCACTGCCTCCCCAGCGTGTGACTAGGATGGTAAGAGAAAGACATGAGAGCATTTCAGGTTGTAAAACATGAACAAAGTTGTAAAGTCAAGAAAATGCTTGTCAGTTGCTCAGAGTATTGTCTGGGTTGTCTGCCTGTAATTTGAACTTTATTCTATAGAAAATAGAGTGTCTTCAAAGATTTAGGACTATGACATTGTCTATTAATATTTATCTTTTAAAGTCATTGTGTCTTTATTTTCCATCTGGATTTATAATAGCTTGATGATATCAATCGGTAAACACTCTCACAGTCTGTGTTAGCTAACAGCCCCTTGTAGAGCTCGAGGAAACACTGGAAAACCCAGACCACAGTGTCTCAGCAGCAATTTGTGGGTGATGCAGAGCCTGTCTCCGCCATTCACCTGTGCGTTTTACCAATGAGGGCATTACCCTCCTTTTAGAAAGTTGTTTCTAACCACCTAGAATGGTAATCTCGTATCTTTCTCTATTTGAAATCGTAAAACAAATTGAACAATTCATTGAACCTAATGGCTTTAAAAAAATCAATAATTGCCTCCCATTATTGATATAGCAGAAGCACATGGAAGAAATTACCCAATACAGAAATAAGCCAGTTAAAATAAATAATTTAACAAGCTGCCTGGCAATCTATTCAAATTTTGAACTTGAATGATTACGTGGAATTTCTTAAGTATAAATAATGAAAGAAATGAATTCCATGCTGCCAGGGTGAGGACTGAAGCTACGAACAGCAAAGATGCCAGTTCCTGGCATTTATCTCACTACTCCTGGCTGTGCGTGGTCAGTGAATAGTCTGTTGGCTGTAAGGTGTGTGTGTGTGGCAGGGAAGAGGGGAGCGTGTGTGAACACTGCCTTCCAATTAGTGTGATTAGCATTTGAGGTCAGAGTGTGACAGTAATGATATGTTGTTAAACATATCTAGTAATTTACAAAGCACTTTCACATCTAGCTATACATAGCTATATCTAGCTATACGCCAGTTAGATATTTTGCAAATGGAAAACTAAGGGCCAGCATGGACTGACTTGTCCACAGTCACGTTGCTAGTCAATATAAGAACTGAAACTGTAGCACAGGTTTTTAAACTTTTTGTTCATTGCTCATGTTACTATTAATACTAGCTTTCATCAGGGAGGGAGGCACATGTTTGTCACTGACAGAAACCTGGGCTGTAGGTCTTGTTGTGAAGACAAAATTTGCAGCAGGAATTGTGTGAGGGGAGATTAAAATGAAATGACGATATTCCTCTTCCCTGACATTCTTTCCACATTATCTCACCTTCTCAAAGCCTCAGTGGGATGGTCCAGTGTGAGCGAAGTTCAAGACAGACAGCCTTTCACTAGGATGTACCAGGCGCTGCTCTAAGTGGTTATGAATATTAAGTTATTTAATCCTTCCCATAATTTGTGGGTACATACTTTCATTATAACCACTTCACAGATGAGGAACTTAAGATATTGAAAGTGCTCATCCAAGGTACCACAGTGGGAGGACAAGGATTAGATCAGACACAGGCCAAGAGGCTGAAGAACCCATGTTCTAAACTGCTACACCATAACCTGGTCCTGAATAGTCTGCACTTGCTCCTTCAGTTCCGGTCTCCATCCTTGTGCATGTGGCTTTGTGCCACCAGCTCACTGCGCTGCATCCACGGGCCTCTCTGCCTCTGGCTCTGGTTTGGTTTGGCCAATGGGAAGCACCAATGGGAGACTGGATGGAAGAAAATGAGTCAGGGCAGTGAGTCTCCCGGCCCTGTCCCTGCCAAGGCCATGGGTTCATTAGCCTAGGACCACAGATCCTATTGAAACGCTCCCACCCTGTAGCTACAGTAACTTTTCTCTCCTGGTTCTTCTGCTGGACCCCTCAGGCTAATGGATTCCCCATTATTGTTAGCTTAGAGTACTTCACCATCCCTGGGGGCTCCCCTTAACCTGTCCATACCTACACAAATTGTCTCCTCATTAAACTACGTTACTTCATTTGAATGAACCACTTGTTTCATGCTGGAGCCATGACAGATACAACTGTCCTAGCAAATAAATAAAAAAAATAGCCTTGCCCTGGCTGGTGCAGCTTAGTGGATTAAGCGCGGGCCTGTGAACCAAGAGATCACAGTTCGATTCCCAGTCAGGGCACATGCCTGGGTTGCAGGCCAGTTCCTAGTAGGGAATGCACAGGAAGCAACCATACATTGATATTTCTCTCCCTCTCTCCTTCCCTTTCCCTCTAAAGATAAATAAATAAAATCTTAAAAAAATTATAAAAAAAAATAGCCTTAATAAATATAACTTGGAGAGAGGGGGGAAAAAAGAAGGGAGAAGGAGCAAGAAAGGGAGGGGAGGATGGAAAGATGTTAAGAGGAGAATTAAAGAGCCCTGTCCAAGAAATTTAGAATGCCATCCCACATTACCTCACCTGGATTAGTCAGTTTCTTAGGAATAATAATCACTTTGGTCATAAAGCTCTAAGAAACGTTATTTCATTTTAGCATGCATATTATCACCCCCACTTTCCAAGTCACACAACTGATCTTCAAAGAGGTCATTTGGCTACATTCACATTGAAACTGATTCCAAATCCAGTTCATTTTCCTCTCATTTCCCAGCTACAGTTTCTGAGCAGTAGGTATCTTCTCTCCAACAGTGATCCAGGTGTTCAGGAGGTCAAAGCCACCTTGGAGGAAGAAGGCCTTTGGTCATCACGGGATTTTTATTTAGGGTCCATCACATCATCAATCAGTCTGCCTGTGTGTGTTTGCCCTTGTTCTCTGGCTCCTGAACACCAATCTTAACTTTATCTTTCTTTTTTTTGATGGTCAGGGGGAGGTAGTGAACACAACTCCAGTGCTGAAAAATATATTTATTCTGTGTTATTCCTATCATCTCAGTCTGCCACGGTAGGCCAAGAACCATTTTTATGAGCAGCATATAGCAATCAATGTAGGGAGGTACTAATGTACTTTTCTGATAGCCCACTTTGAAAAATGTAGGGTTTTTTTTAACTTAGATATTGATATTTGTACAAATGGGTGGCATTTGAATGCATCACCATGAAATCCCCCGAGGACTTGGAAGGTCCCTCTGAGAAATGTTTATTTGAGAATCAAAAAGGCCATCACTTCTCCACATCCCGTTGATTTGCTTCTCCCAGCAGTACATTAATCCTGGGCCCAGACAGTGCCATTAAAGTAGGCTGGAATACCAGTTATTAAGAAGCCACACATTTTTTCTGATAGGAGGAAAATTTATGATTATGTCTGGGAATGTTTAAGATTCTAAACAAGTGGCCAAAAAATGAACCATATAAGCAGCTATTTGTGTGAGCAAAGGTGTAAGAAGTGAGACTCAGTGGATTGTTTTGTACTCAACCAAGCAGTTGCTTCATTCTCTACAGAGACTCTAAACTCAGGCATTTTCTAACTAAAATGGAAACAACCGCACAGAACAGGAAAAAGAGCCCACATAACCCAAATGGGTGCATTCACTCTTTTGTCTTCACTTCACAGCAAGTTTCTTACTAGAGAGGCCTTTTGTCTTTGTTTTCTATTTAGCTGCCAGAGTACTGCCTAGCATGTAGTCAGTGCTCACTAAATAATTATGTAGTGATTGACTGGCTAAATGAATAAATGATTTATAAGTTCATTCTTATTCTTCATGTAACCTTCAAAAATTCCAGTGCAATAATCAGAGACAGGAATTGTTCTTCCTCCCATTTTATAGATGCAGAAACTGAGGTCCAGATAGGTAGGTACTGCATCTTGTCCAAAGTCCCACAGCAAATTAGTGACAGAGCCAGGAGTGAAAACTTGAGCCTTTCACAACAATGCCAGTGGTCTTTCCATTGTCTTGACCTGGTCTCACCTCTTTTCCTTTGTTTTAGCCTTCGTGTGGTCTACCAAGTTATACTGTGGAGTGGAAATGGCATTCAGAAACCAAAGGAGTGAAAACAAAGCTCCTCCTGAGTTGAAACCATGGAATCCCCAAATGAAATGAGGGGCATTGAATTCCCTGATATAGAGATCAATGTACTAGAAAAGAAGTGAATGACGGATATGAAATTAATGGCATTTAAATTTATGTACTTACAATAGAAAACAGTTCTACTGGAATGCCTTCCTGAGGCTTTGATACATAGTGGTAATTAAAAGAGCTCCTTTAAATCATTTATTATAATTATGTTTTAAATGATCCAGTCCTGAATGTAGTTGACTTTTTGTTGTTTACCGGTAGCTGGTGACATTTGGAATTGACTAGAAATTTGCAATACATTGACTACTTTTCATATACAGAGAACTGAACTGCGTCTTGCTCTTGAATTGGGAAAGCATATCGGGTCCCCTGCGGACCCCTAGCTTTCTACCCTGCAACTGTGATCTGATACACTCCCCAGGTGAAAAAGAGTCAGCAACAGTTAAAGTAGGGACTTATGATCAGACACATTCTGCGACTTTCAAAAGCAAAAGATTTTATGATGTAGTAAAGAACTGCTCACATGCTTTGGTTGGGAAATTTCCCCCTCTTCAGGTCTAGCCTGATTGGAAGTGAAACTTGCAGTTAGCTAAAACCTTGTACTAATGGGATTGTGCTTATAAATTAAACCACGTGCTAGCCATTTTCCTTTCCGTGGTTATCCCTTACCTTTGCTTCAGTCTTGTGACTTACAGGCAAAGAAACTGAGGCTCAGAGAAGTTGAGAGTTTTGCCTATAGCCACACAGTTCACAATGAGTTGGGGATAGGTGGCACTGCTTTTGACTCTGAGTCAGCTATGCCCTTTGACTCCTATCTCCAGCTATGCCCCAATGGCTGCTCTGATGACTGTACAGTGCTTTACAAGCAATGTCACAGTGTGACATTTGTTGTAAAAGTGCACCCCCATTTGAATACAGGGGTTCAGATTAGTGAGTTGACTGATTTGCCCAAGGCATCTTGAGTTGCAAGAACAGGACTTTGAACCAGGTTTCTGAGTCCAACATTAGAAAGTTTTTTATTAAAAAACAGCTTCTTGGCTTAGAAAAGTCAAGCAGGAATACAAAGTGTCTCTGGAAAAAGTCCAGCCATTGTTAATATAATGGGAATGGTTTGCTTCACATCAATGTAACCGGGCAGCCAAGGAGAGTGGACTGGAATGCGCATGCGTGAACCATGATGATTTCACTGCGCTAGACGTGGGGATGGTAAATGCTGTTGAGTGAGCAGGTGTACTGTGTGGCCGTCACATTCAAAATGACCGAGAGAGTAAAGCAATGAATCTGCATCAAATTTTGCATAAAGCTTGAACATTCCTCCAGGGAAACTATTCGGATGATTCAGAAGGCTGCAGCAATGGGCAACTGGTGATTGGAAGCTTCATCATGACAATGTGCCTGCTCATGTATCACATCTTGTGCAGAGCTTTTTGGCAAAACATCAAATCACCCAGATGACTCTGCCCGCCCCCCCTACAGCCCAGATTTGGTGCCCTGCAACTTCTGGCTTTTCCCAAAATGAAAATCACTTTTGAAAGGGAAGAGATTTCAGACCATCGATGAGATTCAGGAAAATACAATGGGGCAGCTGATGGCGATTGGGAGAACTGTGTGAGGTCCCAAGGTGCCTCCTTTGAAGGGGACTGAGGTGTCATTGTCCTATGTACAATGTTTCTTGTATCTTGTATCTTCTTCAATAAATGTCTCTATTTTTCACATTACATGTCTGGTTACCTTCTAGACAGACCTCATACATCCTGGGTTGCCAAGGGGCTGAGTGAAGGTCATGTGAGTCAGTGGTGATTCATTTCCTCCAGATGTGAGAAATGCTCATGTTTCCTGAACACCTGAGATAAGTTCTAGGACCCATCCTGGTCATTTCCCTTCCCTGAGCTTCCTCTTCCCAAAGCAAACCACCTAGAACTCTCCTTCATTTTCTCTGCTTTTCTTCTTCTTTGGACTTTAATTCACTTCTGGAAATGTGAGTTTTCTCTGTACTAATATTTGGCAAGAGACTTGACCTCTCTCAGATTCATGTTCTTCAATGTAAGGGAGTATCTCTAAATTGCTAATATCTAAATTGAGGGTAGATCCCCTGATTTATTTACATATGTGCCCTTAGCACCCAACTTGGCTCTTACACATAGTAAATAAATGACCGAATCTTGTAAGGTTTCTCTGTAAGGGCTAGATGAGGTGGACTGCGTATTGAATTAACTAGGCTAGGACAGATCTTAGCACTATTAGGCGCTTGACTCATTTCTTCCTCTGTAGAAAATCTACTGAGGGCCTGCAGGATGCTAAGAGTTGTTAGGCACATTGGATACAACAATGAACCAAACAGCTAAAAATTCCTGACCTCTTGAACCCCATGTTCTCAGAGTGCAAGATACAATAAACAATAAATACACTAAATGAGTAAAGTATGAGGGGGGACCCCTAAAAATTGGAATTATCTTCCGTAGGGTGGGCCCCTTATAGTACAGGCTTCCCCTGCTAGATAAGTATTCTAGGAATCCATCTGTATGTACCAGCTGGCACTGTTGTGAGAGGCTGTGTTTGGCTTCAGTGATTTTTTTTTTGAAGACTCTTTTAACACATTTGCCTATTTCATGATGAGGGTGATTTAGGAGCACTCCTGCCCACACTGTGCTGAGTGTTCAGTTTTTAACCAAAAACAGCATGACCCCCATGTCCTACCCTCCCTATTCACCCAACCTCACCTCAAGTGACTTTTTTTTTTGTTTCCCCAGATGAAAAAAAGTCCTCCAAGGAAACGTTTTCCCATGTGGAAGAGGTGAAACAAAAAATGGCAGAAGCACTAAAAGGCATCAAAATTGACGAGTTCAAAACTGTTTTGATCTGTGGAAAAAACATCTTTTTTTTTTAATCGATTTCTAGACTGAGGGGAAGGGAGGGAGAGAGAGAAACATCAATGTGTGGTTGCCTCTCAAGCGCCCCCACTGGGGACCTGGCCTGCAACCCAGGCATGTGCCCTGACTGGGAATCAAACCTAGTGATCCTTCAGTTCACAGTCCGGTGCTCAATTCACTGAGCCACACCCGTCAGGGCTATGTGGAAAAAACATCTCGATAGGTGCATTGCATCAGATGGAGAGTACTTTGAAGGTTATTAAAGTTTAAACATGTAAGAATACTGATTTTGGACTTCTGGTCTCCAGAAGAGAATACATTTGTGGTGTTTTAACCCACTAAATTTTTGGTCATTTGTTATAGCAGCAATAAGAAACCGATGCCAAAAAAAAATAAACACACAATTTTTTTAATAAATAGTTTGCTGGGATCCGCCCCTCATACATAGTATGTTAGTGGGTAGTAAATACTACTGTAAATTTTTTGAAATAGAGCTGAGAAATGGAGATCAGGAAATGGGTTGGAAGGTGCAGGTTGCGATTTTAAATAGAGTGGCTTTGGGTAGGCTCATGGGAAAAGAAACATTTGAGTTCAATACTCAATTTCCTTATCATCCTTTTCTCTGCCCTTCTGTTTTTCTTCTTCAAGTCAAGTTCTGCCTATATACCTGTTGTCTCCCTGACAACATACTGGAGAACCTAGGCACTTAATTGTATTGTCCTGTCTGCAGAACTGGCTACATAATTTGCAGGGCCCAACACAAAGGAAAATCAGCACCCCTTGTTCAAAAATCGTTACAGATTTCAAGTCAGCAACAGCAGAGCATTAAGCCAAGTGCAGGGCCCCTCTGCACAGGTCACACTCACATGATGTGGCTGTCCATGGCCTACAGAGATCTATTATGTCCTGATTGAAATTTCATTGACTCAGGTCCAGTTCCTTCTGTGGTCTACAGACCATGAGACAGCCTGACCCCCTGCTGTCTACCTGCACCTTGTCCTGGGCCAGAAGCAGCCCCATTTCTCACTGTCTTGCAAGGGCTGACCCCGGTCTCTTCCACTGCCCCACAGTGGGCTAACTTGGCACACAACTGCTGAGGGACTTTTAAAGCCAACACCTGTCCTTGGGAATCAGTAAACCTTCCTGCAGAGGGAGTTTATTTTCTCCAGATTGAATGGCAAGGGAAGGAACATAAGTAGGTGGAGGAGTTCAGGATTTATTTTTTTCTGACAATCAAGAGTGCTCTCTCCAGTGGTGCCATTTACCTGATAAATTAGTTTTCAATGCTGATGAGCCTCTGACCAGCCCAGGCAGCAGCCCCACCCTGACAATGAGCAATCTATTCCCAGCACTATGCCCAGCACTAGATGGAACTGCTGAATAATGGAGTTGGCTTTTAGAAGCCCAGCACTTTACAGTTTGCCCTTTTCCTTTACCGCATCTGCCCCTCAACCCACCTTCTCACAGGTGAGGATGATGAAGCTCCATAGAGGTGACGTGACTTACATAGTTCCTCACAGTAATTGTACTGGGATTTTTCAACCAGATCTTCTGACTCTGCTCCCGCTATTCTTTCCAATATTGGCTTATTATGTGTGTATTTACTCTGCATTTGTGCCTATTTTCTTGGAATGGACTCAAGTGCCCTTCCCCATGAATGCCCTTTTCCTAAAATCATGTGAGATCCCAGAGACTAGAGGTGCTGGAATTCAGTCAGTTCCTTGCCAAGGCCCATATTATTGTAAAGAAGCAAAGATACACATATCTAAAGTGTATACACAGCCCAGTCTAAGTAAACAAAAGGAACAGAAATAGAAAAAAGCTGTAAGAAGTGCCCTTATGATATTCATTTATCCAGTCATTGATTTTTTTTGTTTTTCTATTATGGTAAAATATATATGACATAAAATTTATCATTTTAGCCACTTTTAAGTGTATGGTTCTGTGTTATTAAGTACATCTGCACTGTTGGGCAATCATCAACATCATCTGTCTCAAGAACTTTTTCATCTTTTCCAACTAAAGCTGTACCACTAAACAATAACTCCCTCATCACCCCCCGCATCTAGACATTCAGGTTGCTTTCACCTTTTAGCTACTGTGGATACTGCTGCTATGAACATAGCGCACAAATACCTGTTCAAGCCCCTGCTTTCCTGTCTCTTGAGTATATATTGGAATTGCTGGATCATTTAGTAATTCCATGTTTAATTTTTTTTTGAAGAAACACCATACCATTTCCCACAAAGGCTATAAGCACCATTTTACATTTCTACCAACAATGCACAAGAGTCCCAATTTCTCAACATCTTCACCAACACATTTTCTTTTTCATTTTTAATAGTAGTCATCCTCATCCTCATGGGTGTGACATGATTATTTATTGACTCTTTTATTCATCTATTTATCTATCCATGCATCCATCCATCCATCTACCATACTAGACTGGGAGCTTACTTTGATTCTGCAAATCAGAAGGAAGTAAGCCTAGTCCCTGTCCTCAGGAAGTCCAACCCCTCATGTAAGAGTCAAAGACATCAATACTCAAAGTTCTCCACCCCAGCCTGGAATCTATGGGTCCTTCCACTGACCTTGGTTTAAAATGACTTCACATCTCTTTTCAAAACTCCTCTTCCTCACCCCACCTCTCTTTGGAGTCATCTGCTTTGGGCTTGAAATGGAGGGAAGAGGAGAGTTCTAGTTGCCTCCTGGCCCAAACTAGTCGGTCTTCACATATACTGGACACATCCCCTGATCTTCTAGGCCTGACCCGCATGGTGAGAGATTTGAGGTCTGCTGCTCGGGAGCCCAGGGCTTTAGAGCTGGCAGCTCTGGTTGCAGGTTCCTGTTTTGCTATCTCATAGGTGTGACAGGATCCTAATAGGACAATTCACTTAACCTCTCTGGCCTCTTGCTTTTTCTC
This sequence comes from Trachops cirrhosus, assembly GCA_028533065.1. Lineage (NCBI taxonomy): Eukaryota > Metazoa > Chordata > Mammalia > Chiroptera > Phyllostomidae > Trachops > Trachops cirrhosus. Next base: position 36,866,107 of record CM052542.1, on the reverse strand, counting down.
TTTCTGGCTTGTAAGAAAGATTGAGTTAAGGAAGGCCACTGCTACTGAGACATCTACCCTGGCCACATCAGTCCACTGACAGTATTCCTGTGAACCTCAGGGTGCTGACTCACACCCAGTAGGTGCTTGGTTTGAGAGGGAATCAGAATTTAATGGCTGGTGCCGAGACACAGTAGAACTGCACAGCAGATGATACTGGGACAGTGACATCTGCCAGAACCAGGCTCGTATCTCAGCTTCCCCACTGCCATCTGGGTTACTGGATATAAGTTATTTACCCTCGCTATGCCTCTATTTTAAAAAGTGGAAAATAATAATAGTGCCTTTTTCATAAGGTTCTTATATAAAACAATTAGAAAACAACAAATGTGTTGCCCTCCCTGATGTCGCCCTCATGGTAATGTGTGCAGAGGCAGAAACACTACAGGCATCTAATTAATTAGCTGCCTGTCTCCTGCCTGCCAACATTCCTTTTTCTGTCTCACCGAGGGCCACTGAAGCATGGGCTTCTGGAGACCAGGAGTTTTTGTGAGCTAGGAATATAGGCGAGCCTTTATATGTTCTTTGTCACTCCTGTGCCTTCCTTGTTCTCCCCTTCTGTGTCCCCATCCACCCGATTTATAAACCCAACTCTCTATCCCTGCCCGGACAGCTGTGGTCTAGGTCCTGCCCATCCCTCCTCCATCTTGTGCAGAAAGAGTGGGGCGGGCAGCAGGGGCAGACTGCTCGAGGCACATCACCTGAAGCAGGGCCCGTGTGTACACCCTGCAAGCTCAGGAATTCATGGAGAGGACCAGCTACCTCCAAGCGGCAGGTGCTGCTGATGAACAGCGGGGAAATATGTGCAGCCATCTGCCTCTGGACACCAGATTTGGATTGTGTGCAGACTGTATCCAAATAGCATTTAGTACAGGACCCATTGTCACACACCTGGGCAGAACCAAACTTCATTAAGACCACATTTGATCAGGGGAACTTCATACCTGGTTTTGACCACTAGAAGTGCTAAAACTTCTTCAAACCAGATCTGTATCTCTAACAAAATGAGAGAAGTTATGCATTAGGTATTTCATGAAAACCAGCCTCTGCCTGGTATAGAAAGCTATATGAGGATGTTGACACAATCATCAGTAGTTAAAACAAGAGAGAAAAGACAGACTAACAACATTGATGGAGTTTTTACTATGTCTGGCATGATGCTAGATGTTTCCAATGTGTCATCTCATTTAAGTCTTATACCATAGAGAGGAAGTACTATTATTGATCCTCTATTGCAGATGTGGACACTGAGGCATGAAGAGATTTTACCATTTGTTCTTGGTTAGAGGTGATTCTAGGATTTAAACCAGCAAGTAGACTCCCAATACTGTGCAACCACTGGCCTAGACAGCCTCTTAGACCAACTCTGATGTAAGGCTCTAGTTTTTTCTTCTAAGGAACTATGGTTCCTTAGCCAGATTAGGCCAAGACATCTGGTGCAGACTGCTTTACTGACAAGTGACGTCTAGTGTCTGCTGACCTGCTGTGTTCTCATTCCATTGCTGAGCTGGCTGGGACGTACTTTTCTTATAACCAAGTGTTCATTCTTGTTTGTGGAGTTATTTCTCTGCAAGTGAATGCTGATGGCTTGACGTACTTATGATAAATACAAATCTTTATCAATCATATATCTGAAGCAATGGGGCCTCCCTCTCAGAGGCTAGGCAAAGTGCCAATAGTCAGCTTTGTTTCTGGATCTAAAAAATGACTGGGTGTTTTCTGTTTTGGGCCAAGTGTTCTGTATCCTGTTCCTGGGCTTGCCTTCTGCTATGATAGGAAAGATGTTTTAGTTTTCTGCTTGAAGTAGGAAGTGCAACTACTTGATTGTGGTTCATCTTGAAAATGGATTTCCCCCATGAGAAAGAAATATAGATTTCAGGGTACATTTTTATGTAGCACCACTGAAGTCCCCACTGCCTCCTCATAACACAAATACTGATCACAACATCTCAGTGAGTATCCCATTTAAAAGACTCCATGTCCAATATTTTATTTGCTAACCTACCTAAGTTGGGCAGCAAACCAAATTAAGCAGAATAGGCTTGTGTTTTAATGCAGAAGAAAAAGACATGCACATATCTGTTCTAATGCACTCTCCTTAGAGCACACTGAATTCAGTTGAGAACTCAGACCACCTCTTGTAGGTTAGGATTTCCCAAAGCATCTTCAACACACCAATATCACCAGTTGCTCCACAAGAAAGGAAGCCTCTGGTCAAAGAAATTTGGGAAGTGCTCCTGCCAGGGACTGGAAAGGGGACTTCAAGGGCATAGCACAGGAAGCCCACTCTGTTTCTACTACACGTCCCTTCCAGCCCCAGACTTGAAAATAAAACTTGGCTAACCCTTTTTTACTTGGTCCTCTGGACCATTCTAAACCTAAATGTTAGTTATTTAAAGGGGGCACTCAAGAGCTAAATGTAGTAATTTAGCAGAATTTTTCCACTTATACTCTGAAAGAGAGTGAGAGAGAGAGAAATATTTAGATTTTGACTGTCTCAGAGAAGCACAGAAGGATTTCTCTTATATACACATGACAATGGTCCCAAGAACTAGCAGCCATTGTGGGGATGCAGGCAGGACCCCATCCATCACAATCATGGTGCCATCCCCGCCTGGCCTACCAGTGTTTGCCGCAGATTACAAAATGCGCCATCTAATAGCCAGGTAAGAAGTTGTGAAGGAACAGGTGACTTGCAGGCTGTCTTAGTCTACTGCATGCCATCACTTAGCAGCACTCACTGGCTGCTACTCCTGTGGGTGTCCACAAAGTTGTGTAAACAGCTGCTGAGGTTCAACACATCCATTATGGTCAGGAAACTTCTCAATAGAACAGTTAAGCCTGCCCGACTTTTTTTTTTTTAAAGCAGTGCCTATGTGCCAGCTTGGACTTCTGATCCCTCAGCTTAATTTGGGGCTGAGATGTGAGTAAATGTTTGGGAATAGTGAGAACCTGCATGCCTCCTCTTCTGTGTTCTGAGGCTGAATTTTGGATGTAACCACTCTGGCTAGGGCTGCTGTAGTGGTCTCTGTCTTACAGGGCTCCCTGGCATCCTGTTGTTTCTCTCCATCATTCATGCCTGTGGCTGCCGTAGTGGTTTTTTCATACATTCATGTTCAACTCTTCACGTCATTCTTTAAAACCTATGGATGAGAGATGCTACCCAGGCTTTCCTTCTGCATTCAGTTTTAGTCCCTGGTATTGCTTACCCCTCTGCTGCCAGAGTGATCATTCTCAAACAGAAACCTGACTCTGTCAAAGGTGGTTGAGGATAGTGAAGTGACTCAGAGCGTGGACGTGGCAGTCAGACCACCTGGGTTCCAATCCTGCCTCTGTCACTTTGGAGCTGTGTAATCTTGAGCAAGTTACTTTTCTGTGGCTCAGTTTTCCTCATCAGTAAAAATGAAGTTATTCATCTCTATTTCATAGGATTGTTGTGAGGATTAAATGAGTCAATATTTTTAAAGCACTAGAATAGTACTTGGTGCATGCTAAGTGTTAACTACCAAGTTTTTTATGACAATTAAGAGTCTGACACATAGTGGATTCTTATACATCAGTCCACCTTTTCTTCTGAGTCCAAGTTCAGTGTTTTTTATAATTTGCTTCTCTGTCCAGAAGAAAAATGTATGTCCAACAATGTTGCATATTTCAACTCCAGGAAATTTCATCAGTTGTGGGATGTGGTCTTTAACTGGCAGGATTTGGATGAATCACTCAACCATTTTCTTACCCTCAGTGAGCACATCCCTTGCTTATGGAATCACAGGACACCACTGGCCACATTTGACAAGGTGGAGTTCCTCAAGGAAGCTGCATTGGAGAGAGGGCGGCCACAGGTCAGGATGAAAAGCTGGGGGAAGGCGGGGTGGGTGAAGAGTTGACTAGAAAGTTGTAACATCACTATCAGAAGACAGGCTAATGAAGGACTGCAACTCACAGGTGCCTATCTCACACTTTTTCTCTGTTCAAGGGAGATGGCATATGATCATCAGGATCCTCTAAGCCTGGTCCAGGATCAGTGCAAGTGTTGCATAGGAGAGAGTGCTTGGTGTATGGGAGGGTGCCCTCCCTACTTTGAACACATAATGACTTTTAAATGTTTGAAATCTCTATAGACAAGCCACATGCACTAACAGAGGAAATGGAAAACTAGAAAGAATTGGTCAGAGACAAGAACACAGGAAAGGAGAAGGGTGAGACAAGAACACAGGAAAGGAGAAGGGTGAGAAGCAGCAAAATAGTTCATATTTATATACTATGTGACCAGCTTTCTGTTAAGCATTTACAATTAGCTTATTTTGCCTTGATACAACCCTGTTAGGTAAACACTGATACCCCCATTTTACAGATGAGCAAACAGGCCTGGAGATCCCAATACCGTCCAAGCAGCATGTGGCAATATGAAGATAAATACCCCCGCCCATCTGACTCCATGCCCTGTGATCGTTCTCTCATACTGCACTGCCTTCATGGGATTAAAAGAACAAAATAAAATAACAAAGCCTCAGGGACATTTCCCTGTAGTTGATATTGGCGGGATGGGGCCGTGGTTGAACATTGGGATGCCAGAGTCAGCAAGACCTAGGTTCAGTTCCACTTGGACTGCTTACCACCTCCCAGCTGTCCCAAGTTCTCAGAGTGCTGATTTCTTCATCGGCATGATGGGCCCTGCAGCACAGGATCACTTCGAAGGTTGAATGGAAAGGATGGAGAGTGTGATTGTTGATAAAATAATGGCGTACAGTGTGCAGTGCTTCGTTGATACTCAGTACACAGAATATTCTTCCTCTTCGTATTTTTAGTTTTCTTATTTCTATTCTTAATTTAGTTAATCAGCCTAGGTATGCCAGCCTCATCAGTTTTGTGTAACTCTGAGCTCCTTGAGGATTGAAAGCCAAAGCAAGAGAATCAACAAGATTTTAGAGCCAGAGAAAATCTCAGAACAGCCATTCAATTCTAACCTCACATTCCACAGATGAAAGAAACTAATATCAAAGGGAAGTAATTTGTCCAAGGTCACATATAATAGAATAAATACACCTCTGATATCATCACACCTATCAAGCTTCTAGGCACATAGAAAATAGTCATTAAGGAATACTTATTTAATAAATTATGATTTTTTAGTATCCTTTAACCTTAGAGTAGCCCATATAATGTTTCTCATTTATTAACTGGTTGCAGATCTTTCTAGGAGGTCACATCTTTGGGTGTTTGTGGTGGTCTTCATCCATCTGCCTCTGGCTAATGGCTTTTCTTTTAACCCTACAAACCCTGCTTCAGTTTTCTACTGAGGAAGAGAGGAAATTAGCAGTCATGTGACCTCTGTAAACAGCAGAGCAGTTTTAATAGAAAACAGGGAAGAGTTTTCAATGTTGTGGTAATTTGTGGCATTTCATCAGCCAACAATGTAAATTAAATGAATTAAAAAGTATTGTACATTTTTAATCTCAACACTGAATTCACTCAGTGGCCATGGAAATTTTAGAATAATGGATAATAGTCATTTCTAATTTCTCAACATATGTTTTTTCACTTACACAGCTGTGAAAAAAATTATATTTATATTTCTGTTGATGCATAATTTCCAGCCGGAAAACAGAATTCATATTAGCATTAAACTGCCAACAGGTGTCGGATTTTTTTTTCTCTCTCTTTTCTAGTGAGCTGGAATAATCTCTTCATTGGCAGGAAGTCAGTATTTTTTCACAGTCATTTTTGCATCCTTAAGAATGCCTTTAAAATTATTTTCTACTTGATGAAACACATCCTCTCTAGGCTTCATTATTTTCACCCTGGTGTTATCTGATTGAATAGTTCAATCACAAAAACTTAGGAGATTTGAGTCATTCCTACTCATGACTGCATAGAACCATGGCTGGGTGTGTGGGCAACATTTTGAAGTTTTTTGCTAAGAAATAACCACCACTTAAATGATCCAATTGCATGTTAAACCTGAATACTATTTATTTTAACTCTTGATTACAAAGTACCCTTTAGGTACAAGGTAATCAAGCCAAACACACCTGACTATGGCATTCCATGCAAGATGACCTGAAAAGAAAGATAGAATCCACAAGTCCACATGACCTTGTCATTTTCTTCAAAATCGCCTCCCCGCTCCCTGCCTCAGTTCCATACCCACACATACAAATTCTCCTGGACTCCAACAGAGTTTAAGAATTCAAAGCAAAGTGCCATAGAAGTTTGATAGGTATCCTGAAATTTATTCCTTTTCCCTGTGTATTCCTTTCCAGTTCTCATTACATCATCCATCCTTATCTCCCCAACCTCACCACACATACAATTCTAGACTATTTTTGAAGGTCCTTTAACTGTTCTTCTTTCTTGCTCCCCCCACCTCCCCAATCCCAGGTCCACTATTATGGTCAAGTACCTCTGCATAAAGGCACACTTAATCTAGACTGTCTTGCTCAGTACCCTATAGTGGCTCTCCTTTGGCCTGAGGATAAACTTGGAATTTTTGAGATGTACATACAAAATCCTTCATGCATGTCCTGGCCAGTGTGGTTCAGTTAGTTGAAGCATCATCCTGTAAACTGAACAGTCATGGGTTCAATTCCCAGTCAGGGCACATACCTAGGTTGTAGGTTTGATCGTGGTCAGGGTATATATGAGAGAAAACTGATGTTTCTCTCTCACATCTCTCTGTCTCTCTGTCTCTCTGTCTCTCTGTCTCTCTCTCCCTCCCCCCTCCCCCCTCTCTCTCCCCCATGCCCTCTTCCTTCTCCCTCTCCTTCTCTCTTTCTCTGAAAGCAAGGAAAACATGTCCTTGGGTGAGGATAAATAAATAAGAAAAAAGAAGAAAAACTAATCCTTCATGCATGACCTGGTCCCCTTGGCCCTTAACTCCTTTTCCAGTATAATCCTCAGTTACTAACCTCTTGAAATTGATGTTGCAGCCATGTGGGGCTTCCTGGAGTTCCAGAAAACAAATACGTGATTCCATTTCAAGCTTCAATGACTTACTTTGCTCAAGCCACTTCCCCTTGCTGGTTGCCCCATGCTGTACTTGTTCACTGCCTTCAAAACCCAGCTCATGGGGCTTCTCCCTAGCAAAGCCTTCCTGTTTTATCACCAACACTACATCATTACACCCACCCTACAGATGGAGTGGCTTTCCCCACTGATGTTTTGATCTTTTTAGCTCAAAAGGGAGTACATCATAATAGTTAAGAGCTTGGGCTCTAGAGCCAGATTTTCTGAGTTCAAATCCCAGCTCTGCAATTTACTAGCTGTGTGATATTAGGTAAGTTATTTAATATATCTGTGCTGTGTTTGATTTGCCCATTGAAAAATGAAAGAAGTAACTAGACTTACCTTACAATATGTAAGAATTAAAGAAGACAATATATGTAAAGTACTTAAAATAGTAGCTGACAAGTAGTAAGTCCATACCTAATGATCAGTAGAGCTTGGTTCTTATCTCTATAACTTTCCTTATTGGTTTAGAGTTTTCTTCCCCAACTAGACTGAGAGTTACTTGAGGGCTGGGATGCAGTTCTCTCATTCTTATATCTTGAGTGCCTAGTAATGTGCCTGGCATCTAACAAGTACTCAAGAATAGATGGAGGCAGAATGAATGAATAAATCAATGTAGACAGACAATCTGGAAATTCAGCAAAGCAAAATTATACATTTTCCTCCTTAGTTATATAATGTAGTCCTGATGTCCCTGACACATTGTCTTCTTCTTACTATTCTTCTAAACTAAAAAAAATTCTTCTTCCATGATTACTAGCTAAAACATGGGATGAATATTTTGAACATTTGCAAGAAGGTTGGAGTCCAACATCCGCACTCTGGTGTCCTGCCTTGTTCCATTTTACTTTCCTTTGCCATTGCCAAAATGAATATCCATTGATGGGATTTCTAGTATTCATTACATGCAGCCTCCAGATGGATCTGAATAGTTTCTCTAACAACCAATTTGCATTTGGACTCTGCTTCCATAATGCTTTCCCATTATAGCTCCCATTCACCCTCCATGCATTCTAACATCTTCCACTCTGTTCTAAAGGCCACACCTTTAATTTTGGAAATCATGGATCAATTTGGTACAACAAAGCTAAACCAAGTTTAAACAAGACTTGTATTTTATTGCCAAATCATGACCTGCCCATATATTTCAACCTCTACCATGTAATATAACAAAATTTTTCATTATAATCATTTTTTGTTGAGGGTCCCCAATGTACTGTTGCAAGAGTATTTCCCTCCTCTCTTTCCCCACTCCTAAAGCTTCATCTTTTTGGGTTATGTTGCCTAGTGGGCATGGTTCTTGAGTCAAGATCTTCTTGTTATAGTCGTTATGCTTACTTGGGGCTCTGTTAGGTTTCATGAACTTAAATGAAGAGTAAGTAATAAATTCATAGAGGAAATCGGGTTAGCATGTGATTAACATCCCGGCTGATGCAGGCGGGTGTACCAATGATGGAAACATGTGCTTGTATCATGATGAAATGCAGATTAGAGGCCCTGGAGCCAACCCAAGGATATCTGCCCAAAACTGTTTCATCTCTGTCAGCTTTAATCTGATTGAAACAGAGCATGCTTCAATGCAATGAGAAAAACGTGAACTCCTAAAATAACCAAGAGACACTTTCTTTTCCATTTAGATGCTATTAAAATTCTCACTTTTTACTGTGGTATAGTAGAAAGTATAGTGAACTATAAGTTAAAGAACCTGAATTCAAATCTTATCTCATCCACTAAATTACACTGTGAAATCTGAGAGAGCCTTAGTTTCTGCATTGGTAAAATGAATGTGATGGGCTAGACTAATGGTTTTCAATAGGTTTTTCCTTCATAAAACAAATGACAAATGATATTCACACACTCCCATGGGCAGCCCCAGGGTTATGCACAATTACCCATGCACCAGTGATAGCTCAGTGCCTTTCCTCCTGCTCAAGTAAGCATATCAGAAAGCAGATGAGATTGACATTTTAAGATGACCTTGAATCCTGGTCTGTCTAATTTATTTTAAAAATTAAAAATCAAATAATTTGGAAGCTTGGGTACATTCATTATTAATTGTTAAAAGGTGATTTGCTACATAATTCCCAAAAGGTGTGTCACAAAACTTGATTCTAACATTCCCTTATGATGCTATCATTCTAAATCTGTGTGAGCTAATCAAGGTGCCAGTAGAGAAAAGTCCAAGGCCTTGGGCCTTTAACAACTTGAAATAAAATAGCAAGGAACACATTTTTGTAGGTAGTCCTCATTTAAGTGTGTGTTCTTCTTTCCTGTTGGGGAATTGCTAGTGGCAATAGTAGCTTCCTGATTCTTCCATTAACATGTTAAAACTCTGTTTCTAAGTGAGGTAATAATATCATCACTTGAAAACAAGATGAAATACTTTCTAAGGTTTAAAAATATATAATACTTGACTAAAACAATAGTGAGGCATTTTAGGGGGTGTCTCATTGTGGAATATTTATCTGCAGGGGAAAAAACCCAAAAGTTTATAGTATAGTGGCTATTAAAATTCTGAGTAATATGGAAAAGGGATTAAGATAAAAGTTGCCAAAGTACCATTAAAGTTTAACATAAAACTTAAGTATAAAAATGACCTATACTATTTTTCATTTCCAACAATATGATAGTCTAGATAACCTAAAGAGTTGCACACTATCAACCACCCGAATAAGGTAAAGTCTGTAAATGCAAGACTGAGCTTACAAGTAATAAAGGGAAACTGCAGGTGTCCTAAAACAAAGAATGAACCAAACGTGAAAAGAAACTGAAGTTGGAATGGTGACAATAAAGATGTAGGGTATAGAGAAAAGTTCCGATACCAATAACTTAGAGACATGGGTTTTATGTCCATACTGGGAAAAGAAACTAGTCCTTAGGCAGTGTCATGTTTAAACTGAAAAAACCCTCATAAAGCCTGACTTTATATTAAAATGGTGGATTCAGAAAGTTCTACCTATCAGCATAGGAAGACAACAGTAAAGTTGTACATCTTGTTTTGGGTCATGGATAGTGAAAAAAATGGTTTCAAGAATTAAGTATCATGGAATTAAATTGGAGACAAATAACATGAAACTCTAACATGAAACTCTAACATGAAACTCTAAAGCAAAACCATAATTGACCCTGGGTTACCTAGCAGAATTCAACAGAAAAACCTCTGAAGGGTACATCTTTAACACAGACTTCACAAGATTTCCATAAAGAAATATAAAATAAAAATCCAGAATTACAAAAGCATATAAGAAAACACTACCATAAGTGAAAGTTAGCAGGCACCAAACAAAAGATTAAATGCCAGCAAAATATAACCAGAGACATTTAAATAAAGAACAAACTGAGAGTAACCAGAGGGGAAGGAGGAGAGGGATAATGGGGGGAAATAAGGGAAGGGCCATCAAGGAATATGTATAAAGGACACATGGACAAAGCCAAAGGGGATATGTTCAAGGGTGGGAGGTGGGGATGGGTGGCGCAGGGGTGGTGTGACATGGTGAAAATGGAGACAACTGTACTTGAACAACAATAAAGAAATAAAAACTGAAAAGAAAAAAATACCAAAAAACTCAGGTGATACAAAGTCTGAAAAGAGTGATGTTTAAATTAGTAAAATAATATAAATAAAAGTATTAGAAATGTAAAAACTAATGAGAACACATAAAAAAGAAAAGGAAAATCTTTGAAATTATCTAGTGGAATTTCTACAAGTGAAAGATATGCTCATTAAAATAAACTTAATACACTAAATAGTAGTACAGCACTGTTGAAAATATGGCTATGTTATTGGAGTACAGAAATACCTGCAAATCACAGAGAAATAGAGGTAAAAAAAACACAAAAAGAAAGAAGTAGATATGAATAATAGGAGAAAATGTTCCAAATTACAGTTTAATGGGATTTCCAAGAGGTTAAGATTTTTTAAAATGAAGTACAAAAATATTTGAGGAGTTAATGGTTCAAAAATTTTCAGAATTAATAAAACTACATGAATCCTCAGAATCAGAACACATATAATTATATAAACCATATAAATCTCTACTTAGACACATGGTCATGTGAATATAAAATGATACAGCAATTCTGGAAAATAGTTGACAATTTCTTATAAGACTAAACAGACACTTGTCATAATTCATCCAACACACTCCTGGGCACTCATCCCCAGAAAAATGAAAACTTTGGTCTACACAAAAACATTTCATGAGTTTTATTTCTGCAGCCAAAAAATGGGGCAAAGAACACTCTTTGATAGAATATTTATACAAAGTGCAGTACATCCATACCATGAAATGCTACTCAGCAGTAAAAAAGAATATAAACTATTGATGTATATAGTAATTTGAATGGATCTCAAGAACTTTATGCTAAATGAAAAAAATCCAATTTCAAAAAGTTGCATACTGTATGATTTTACTTATATAGAATTCTCAAAAAGACAAGATTATATCCATGAGAACAAATTAGTAGTTTCCAGGGATTAAAGAAGGTGGTGGGGTGTGGGGAGGATGGGGATATGTGAAAGAGGCATGAGGATGACTATACCTATGGTTGACATAGTTATTATATGAATCCAAACATACAATAAAATGGCATAGAACTATACATACACAATGCAACAATGTCAATTTTCTGGTTTTCGTATTCTGTCACAGGCATATAAGATGTAATTGTTATGAAAACTGGATAAATGAAACCCCTCTATACTATTTTGAAACTTTTTGTGAACCTATCTCATTTCAAAATAAAAACTTAAATTATAGTAGAAACAACACTGCAGACTGAGATGTAAAAAGTGACCTAAGAAAAAATAAAAGTATTTATGAAGAAATAAGACTAACAGATAACTTACCAAACAAAATTTTAGAAATCAAAAGGTAATAAAATATCTTCAGAGTTCTGAGAAGAAATAATAAGTATCAATTTAGAATTCTATACCTAGCTAAATTATCATTCGAAGTATGGGTAAAAAGGTATTTGCAGGCAAAAATCTAAGAATGTTTACTAACAAATTTAGGCTGTATACTTGAAAATATATTTCTGAAAAAAATAATATAAACCAGTGAAAGATGATATAAGAAGAAAAAAGGAAACATATAAACATCTAAGTAAACCTTATATATTCATTTAGTCCAAAATTATGTATTAAATACCACATGTTAAGCACTGTTTTAAAAGGGTGTACAGCAATGTCATATTTCTGGTAGGAGAGAAATATGATACAAACTAATCATTGATTTGTAGGTTTAAATATATATCTATGATACTAGGCAAAAATAAAATGTAAGACATAAGGAAGGTGATTAGAGTTAAAACAGGTCTAAGCTCCTTTATTTTTTTTTGAAGTAGAGAGAGTTTTTATTAAATTTACATTTTAATTCAAATATCCTTATTAAAAGATGAAAAATAATCTTCTAAGCTGGTAGAAAGACAGGGAGTAAAGAAAATGCAATCCAAAAGAAAAGAGAAAGGTAACTATTCTTTTAATGCATAGTAAGTGGAAAACACAAACTGTTGTTACAAACCCATTGTTATCAGTGGTCATAACATATATAGACTAAACTTAGTTACAATATATAAATCATATTGGATTAAAAACAACTATGTACTACTTAACAAAATGTACCTAACCTGTGAAAATGACATTTTAAAAAGTGGAAAATTCTATAAACTGCTGAATGCTATGTAAAATAAAGTATCTAGACCTATAGAATATCAAACAAAATACACATTTTTATTTAAAAAATCAAGAAATTAGATAGTCACTACAAAATAGCATTAGAAAAATTCCCCAAGAAGATTTAAGTTACAACTTATATGCACTTAATAACATATGCCTAAAATCAATAAAGCAACAATTAATAGGCAATGTGGTGTAGTGATAAAGCGTACAGACTCTGGAGAGAAATTGTCTTAAGCACAAATCCAAATTTTACCACTTACTAGGTATGTAACTTTTTTCCCATAGTCTTTTCATCTCTAAAATGATCTTATAGGATTATTATAAAACATTTACATACATGCATGTATATTAACACTAAAGTTGTCAGATAGTAAGTGTTGTTTATATCAATATCATCAAGTAGGAAAAAAATTCAAATTTATGGCAGGAGATCCTTATATACCACTCAGTAATTGATAAAACAATTTGCTGATCATTTGAATATCTATTTTTAGTCATTCCTTGCCCTTGTCTTGATCTATTTGTTACTCTCTGCTCTGTATTGTGGGAAACTATATTTCTAAGCTTTCTTGCCTATTGGTCTCTATGAAAGCACTGGCAAAAAGAATATAGAGTGGAAGGAAGAAAGACCTCCAGTGTATCTCCACATTACTCTAGCATGGTGTCTCTCCCTGGCTGAAGTTCCAACCTGATCACCTCTCCCTTCCTAGTCCCCAGTGCTGCTGGGATTTCCTGCTCAGATTCTAGCTTCCACTAGATGGCCCCAGCTTCTGGACTCTGCTAACCCTACCCTTTTCTCCTTGTTGCTTCAGGAATAGTTGTACAAGTGACTTTCTGCTTTTACTGTTCTCTGGTTTGTTTGACTGTTCTGCATGCAGTTTCTCAGCTCTTCCATAACTTACCTAAACAATTCCCTGGTCTTAAATGACTAAAATGGTATCTGTTTTCTAGACTGGAACCTAATGATATAATCAGTAAGACAAAATACTAAGACCATAGAAAACTGTAGTACCATATTAAGCAAACTTAATCTAATAGATATTGAAAATTAACAGCAGACTGAATTCCAAATGATGTTCCAAAAAGTGACAAATTCTAAAGTTGTTTCATACTTTTATGGGTGAGTGGAGCTATCTGAAAATTACTCTTCATTGGAGTGTGGATACTGTCACAATAAGTAGAGAAGAATACAATAGCTTTCTCATTTTACTAATACCTGATTTTAAAAATTAGGATCATTTCTTCTCCAAGATGATATCTCCATTGTACACTTTTCATCATCCCAAAACTCACCCTGAGACACAAACACATAAGCCAACTAACTTAATCAAACTGTATTTTTTACTCTCCAGGAGTTCATAACTTATGTCAATAGACAGATATGTTTACAAATAGTTCCAATGCCTAGCAAAGCATGGGAAGTTCTATAAAGAGGTAAAACCACAACTTACAAGAACATAGGAAGAGAAAAATTCCAGTTGTGAGGATGTTGGATGGCACGTATAAAACCTCATCTTTTCTGTGCATTGTTGACTACACATGCTTCCTTAGCATTATTTAATTTGACTTTGAACTGTATAGGCTGTTATTCTTACTATTTTATCATGAAAGATCCTGAGATATGACCAGAAGGCAAACCACTTAATGACTTGGAATGGAAGACCAGTTTATGTGGCTGTTAGAGCAGTCATGTATTTAATAGATTCAGAGTACTACCATGAGCAAAACACTATACAAAGGACTAGTGGGTGACATAAAGGGCCACTGATGTGACCCTTCTCTTTTTATAATTTAGTGCTATTTCCGTAACACTACACTAAACAGCTCAGATTTTCCTTTCCCAAATCACTTACATCTTTGGCTATTGAGGGAGAAAGTCCCCCCCCGCCCCCGTAATGAGTATACATACCGTTTCAGAAGGCGTATACATGGAGTTGTGAGGGAGGAAGAGGTGATCCAACTAATTAGATGAGTTGATTCTCTGGAACTCAGTGAAAAACGGATGTTACAGTCTCTTATAGCCAGGTTACCAAGTCCAACCCTCATGGTTTAAATCAGTGTGTTGAACAAATCAGGGCTAGTTTCCAGGCCCCTAATCTGGACTCCAGAAATTCTAGTTAATGTTTACATTTTAAAAAAGAATAGAAAGGATCTTTTCTAAAGAACTGATGCATTTCAGAGCCACACCAACATGTAAAATAATGTTTAAAGACTAATAGATCTACTGGAAACATTTGCATAATACAATTAGAGACCATTAGAATTGTCCTACTTTTCATATTCTGCTGCCTATGTCAGACACACACAAAATTATATATTGATAAACACAGAAACAGAGTCTGCATTACTTTCTGGAATGTGCTCCCTCACCAAAATAAGTTCTCATACACTTGTATTTTGACTTTTTTCAAAAGACCAAATAGGTAATGGTATCTTGACTTACTCTGCTTTAGACAGCAATATAAAACTGGAGTTTTCCAGGTTCCTTTCCTTTTGTTTGCAAATGGTACTGAGAATTATAGCACTTAAAGTTGAAATAAACCATAACTAAAATTGAGGCCAACTCTCATGTCAAATTGATGCTGCAATTTGTATCACAAAACAAAAGGCCATCAGAGCCAGGCAGGTGACTTACATGAATGAACCTAGCTGGAAGTGCACAAGAGGGGTTGGTGGGGACTATGGCAAACCGGAAAGTGCTTAGCCCTTAGGGAATATTTTCTGTAGTGGAAGAGTTTAGATCTCACCTTAAGATATCTTCCTTTTTTTTTCAGAAGAAGCCAGAAATCTGAATTTTATAAAAAATTATTTGACTTGCTAAAACTAATTCAAATAATTGTTGTCTTCCATATTCCAAGCATTGTCTTAATTCTAATGATAGAAAGATGATTAAAGCATGGTTTGCATTCTCAAAGAGCTCAGACTATTTTAAAATAAGGTATATAATGAAGAAAGTGAAGTCATTCTATAAGTACTAACATAGAGATATGAGGAAAACATGAGAATTTAAGTGATTTTTCCAAGTTGGAAGAAGGGTAGAATTTCTTCCAGGAAGTAGCTTTCTGGAGGGGCTGTCTCTTTTGAATTATACCTAAGAAAAAAGAAGAAGAAGAAATAAAAGGATACTTACTTTTGAATGACCAAAGGAATCAAGTTATGTTGAGTTATGACCATCTGTGGCATGTACAGCAAAGAATGAGAGAGATGAGAGAGATGGAGTAGCTGGACATGAGGAAAGTGAAATAGGTAGTAGCCAGGTTAGGGATGCATTTATATTTTAAGGGAAACAGTCTGTTTTCTGACCTGGGAGAATGAGATACATACATAATTGCATCCAGGGTTGTTATTTTTTGTATTAGAATTACTAGTGGTATTTTATTTGAGAAAATACCATAATGGTAGCTAGGAATACAAATTTGGGATATTAAACTGCAGTTAGGAAACCAATTTAGAAATAAAGAAGATTTGAACTCAAGCAATGGCTGTGGAACAGAGTGACAGGTTCAAATGACCAATTTTACCTAGGAGGCAAGGGTAGAGAGAAGTCAAGTTAAGTGGAAAACTGAGGGCCAACAGTTAGAAAAGAAAACAAGAGAAATTTAGGAGGCAAAGAGAGTAGAAAAATGGTGGAGGGAGGGGTGATAATTCTATTAAAATACCATGTTTTATTTGAAGACCAGAATGTTTCCTTATATCTTCTACTCAAGATCCTCCTCTTTGCTATTTTAAAATTAGAATGACTTCTTCTGTGAAACATCATCTCTCCAGTTTGTGTTGCATCTTCCTCATCCCAACTCTCCATCCAAAGAATATTTGGTTCTACATGCCAGCCTAGTTGGGCAACATTAAGTTTATTTGTAAAATGGTGTTAACCAGCCCACTTTGATGAGTCTCCTCTGTATTGGGGTCTGTAAAAATAATCCTGGAGAGGAGCCACTTTCTTGTTAGGCTATTGAGGGCAAGTTTCCAAACTTCTCTTTGTCTGAGCTGCTTAACTGTAAAGTAGGAGAAATAATAGTAATAACCCTTATTTCAAAAGATGTTGTAAAATCTTAATGAGTTATTAGAAGTACTTAGTATTGAGAACATAGAAAGTAATTGATGACTGTCAATTTATTGGTGATATTATATTTAGTGAATCTAATTTAGATCATAAACTAATATAGACACAAAATTCCAATTTTGAAGATATCACATTGCCTTCATTCCCTTTTGAATTGAGGAAAGAGAAAGAGAAACTCCAAGTGCTAGATATACGACTCATGGTCAGACTGTCTGGACATCAGTGCAGAGGGAGCCATGTGCTGATGAACATGCTCATTCACAACCTTGTTCACTTTTCAATCACTTACCTCTTTGTCTGCTCATTAATTCCCGCATTCAACAAATAGTTTTTGCAGGTCTACCATTTGCCAGGCACTGGGCTACGCATTAAGAACCTCCAGACATAGGCTTATTGGAAATACAGAGGAATAAGTGAACATAATATAATGTAGCAAGTGATACAAAAATCCATAGGGAGCACAAAGGAGTGACTTATTTTAGCTGAGAACAAAAGTCATTTGAATTGGGTCTTAAATAGAGGAGAAGTTCTTCAGGCAAAAAAAATTGGTAAAGTCTTTAAGACAAGCAGACCTGTCTCTGTAGTCACAGAGGCACCAAAGAACAAAGTGGTTAAGAGGAATATCCTGCATGTAAATTATTTTGGAGAGGCATGTAAATTAGTTGGGAGAAGCGCTCAAGGAGAATGGAGGAACATTTAAGAGATGGAGCTAGAAATCCAAGAGTTTTAAATACAATGCTAGGGAGATTGGGCTCTTTACTGTAGGCAATGAGGGAATCCTAGAGGTATTTCAGTGACACAATGAAACATGTTTTAGAAGAATTTCCTGGGTAACACTGTGGGTAATAAGGAAGGACAGGCTAGAGACAGTCCTTAGATATTGCTCTTCAGCTCCCCAACAACACTGGGAAGTGATCATTCACAGGGTATGCTTGTTGAGCCTGTAAAAACTGAAGGAATTTGCTAACAACTCCTCCCTACCTTTCCTCCAAATCTTTAAAATTCAGTAAGTCTGTATTAGAGTATGTCTTCAGATGTTAATGACTTTAACTAATTGTCAACACTGGCAATTACAATGACTGATACCTTATCATTTCTTACAATGAGCAATGCTAATTAAAATTGATTGTGCTAGAGCTTTAACAGCAATTCTAACCCCCCTCTTTTTTTGTTTAAAACATGAGCTTATTGTGCTGATTTGGTGAACTACACAAGGCTTATTATCCCAGTGTTTATTTCCCAGTTCTGCTTGTGAACCACATTAGCAACAATTATGAAATGTCAGGGAAACAGTAGGAAGAACTAAATTTGTGGCATAAGAAAGATCCTAAATTTTGATTGATTGATTCATTCATTCATTCATTCATCTGACAGAACCTTATTAGACATCTATTATGTGCCAGGAACAGTGCTAGGCTCAGGGGAAGCAAATGAATAAGCTATGAGTTGAGGAATTTGCAGCCTACTGAGAAAGACAGGCTCATTACAAGATAATTGCCTGTAGTATGTGAATGCCATAGCTGGTAGACTTTACCTCTTACCTCTGCCTGTGAGAAGCAGTTAGATTTCGCAGAGAAGGTGCCTTTGGATGGGGCTTCAAAACATGAGCAGGGACTTCTTTATTTGACTTTTATTATTACTATTTATCTAGACCCAGTGAATTTGCAAGTTTATAAAGTGTCCAAAAAGGAGAGCATATATAGTATCATAATCATAAATTAGCCAGAAAATTTGAGAATCACGATCTGGAAAGGAAATTGGCATGAAATTTGTAAACACCTAAAGAAGTTAAAAGGAATTAGTCACATGTTCCAAGAAGGATGAGAAGGTCCAGCTAAAGTGCAGGGTGGCTGGAGAACAGTGGCAGGCAGTGCTAGGGCTGTGCAGTTCACTTAGAAGGATGCTGATTGGGTATCAAACAGGACGTCTGCCCAGACCCCCCTTTAATACTGAAGTACTCATTTTCCCCCAGGCGCTGAGAGAGTTGGCCAATGATACTTATAGCTAAGTCCCTGCATAGGCACTGCCTTTGGCACAAGGGAGTCGCTTTGGCCAACATTAAGCCTATGCCTTAACAAATAACTTTTATTCAATGACTGGTCAATGGGGCTGGGGCAAAATAAGCCAACCCCCTCCCTAGATTTGGGAGAAGAATGGAGAGTCATCCCAACCCCCGGAGTTCCCTGTAGGATTAGCTGAGACCATCACAGTTCAACGCCTTGCTCTGCCCAGTCCTACTTAACCACATCGGTGACAGACATCTTTTCTGAGAGCAGTCCTTGGCAAGCCTTCCGCCTGCAGATCCCTGGGTCTCAGGTCTGTTCCCTCAGGAACCAGGTGTGAAACAAGCATCCACTACATGTTCTATTTTGGGGATTCCCCAGTGAAAGAGGTCTCTGACTTGAAATGATTTACAGTTTTTGTGAAGACAGGGTTTCTAAAGGCATTTCAGAGGCTTGAAAAACTGTTAAACCTGTGAAACACATGAACAAAAGAAGGAGGAGGAAGAGAAAGAAAAAAGACTTTTGAGTGCACTGTCTAAAATGGTACTCATCAGACATAGTTTCTGAGTGTAAGGCTTTTCTCTGCATTTATAATGTCTTAATGAATGTGGGGTGATTAGGAACCATAGTGGGGGAAATCTTCCTCCTAAGACAACTGGCCATCCAAGCTTCATTTGCCTATTTAGAGGGCCATGGATTTATGACCTCCTGAAGCAGCACATTCCAACAGCTGTTCTGATTGAACACTTCTTGCTTTTATTTTGCTGAAATCTTTTCTCTAATTCTGTTCTCCACAGTCATACAGACTGAACTAATATATATATATAATATATATGTATTATATATAATTAATATTATATATAATATATATGACTTTTATTTATTTGAAAACATAAAAAAATGACTTATACCTTAAAATTATTTTTTTTAATTTTAGGAGATAGTGGAAATTTGAGCATTTTCTGGGTATTTGTATTAAGGATTTTTTAAAAGATTTATTTATTTATTTATTTGTAGACAGAGGGGAAGGGAGGGAGAAAGAGAGAGAGAAACATCAATGTGTGGTTACCTCTCACACACCTGCACTGGGGACCTGGCCCGCAACCCAGGCATATGCCCTGACTAGGGATCGAACAGGTGAACCTTTGGTTCACAGGCTGGCACTCAATCTGCTGAGCCATACCAGCCAGGGTGTAGCAAGGAATTTTTAAGATATGATAATAGTTCATACTTAATATAATTCTCTTTATATTGTAGACATATATATGAAATATTTAAAAGGGAAATAACATAGTATGTAGGATTTGCCTCAAAATGATATGGAATAGGTGGGGATATAGATGAAACAAGATCAGCCATGAGTTGTTCATTTCTGAGGCTAAATAGTGGGGGTTCATTACACTTCTCTGATAGTTATTCTAAATGCTTAAAATTTTCCAAAATAATAACATTTTACTATATTTTTATCTTATTATAGTAATACACATGCATAACTGAAAAAAAAATCTTAGGGAAAGAAAGACATAATGCAAAGCAACAGTCCTCTGTTTACTTGCTTTCACAGTCCCATTCTCAAGAGGCAACTAATTTTAACCTTTTTTGTGGGGGGAGGAGGGGAGGGCAGAGGTGTCTTTCTGTAGGTTCCCCCTATGTGTCTAAATTAACTGTTTATCAAGTTTTTAATCATTTCTCTATGTTGTCTGTGAACCCATTCAGTGACCAGTGAGGAATTTGTCCATTTTATGAACACAATCTTCCCAATACATACTCCCAGTTCCTTCTCAGGTCTTTGTTTCTCACAACATGTTTCCCGTTCATTTATTGTCCCATCACTCATAGCCAGTCTCTGTTGACTCCCAGTTTTGTCAGGCAATGCCACCACTGAGCTTACCCTTCCACCCATATTTCTCCCCTACATTCCCAGTCAATAGCATTTGGTTTCTGCCCTGCAACCATGACTAAGTCTTCAGGTAATTATATTTCAGAACTTAAAAATGAATTATGGAATTTGAATTATTATTGAATAGCATTACAGTGGCTAATAGTATTCACAGCAGAGCCAAATATCATGCCCAAATGAGGCCTCCTTCTCTTCAGATCCCATGTCCCAAATCTTGCATCATTCACAGAAGGAAAACCTTAGCATCAAGTTTAAATAGAATTGCTTTTTTCACAGTCAACCAGTTGTTAAGTACAGTATTTCCCAAGTTCTAGATGATACAATTCAACCTTCAAATCCCATCACCATCTCCATTCTACCTCCACTTGATTTTACCAGATGACCATCTTCCTTGGCCATGGCTGGACCCTTCTAACCTAACAGCTCCTGTCCTTTGACTTTCTTGGATAGGCTACTTTGGTGTGTGGGTCTCATGACATTATCTTTCTGGTTTACTACCTTGTTTTGCAAGATAGCTTCCTAAGAAAGACAGGGGAGCTTTCTGTTTTAAGTCTGCCCTCATTGTTAATTAGCTGGAAAATAATTTAACTTTGGACTTATTTTCTTTCAGAACATTTTGCTTTATTCTAAACCTTATTTTCTTTACTAGAGATTTTCTTTTTTTAATTTTTTGTTTCACTGTAATCACATTTTTAATTTCCAAAAGTTTGTTCTTATTTTTAGCTTTTTTATTTTTTATTTTTACCTTTTTTTAAAAAGTGCATCTTTTTTATGATTACAGTATGTTCTTGAATATTTTAAAGGAAACTATTGAGATGTTTTTAAATTCTCTCCTGTTGACTGAATATTTATGTGCCTTCCTATCATGATATTTCTCTTCATTGTTACTGGTACTCCTCAGGTAGCTGATAATCCTTGGTTGTCTACTCCTGTTTCAGAATGAGACATTATGAAGCCAGACAGGGCTCTCTGGGAGTGGATGGGGCTTGCAGGCTGACAGGTGTTTCTGAGATGACCCAAGCAGACACCTGCCTGCTGGCTGCTTAGGGTATTGAGGGTATAGGCTACTGCTCTATCTATAGGCTTCGAATTAATCTCCCTGTTTCCATCCTTACATCTCACCCCATATGTTCCATCACACTTACTTTTCTAGTATGGAAACTCTTGGGAATTCAGTAGTGCAGGAGGGCTTTCTTCATTCATCTGTTATCAGTCTTCATTCTCAGTTTTTCAGAGACCTTTTGAACTCTCTTATCTACTAATGGTTCCTTTACTGTGTTTGACATAGTTTTGGGTTTACACACTCTTCTTATTTCTTCTCCATGTTTTATTCCTGCCATCTTGGACCAGATGTCTCTTCTTTTATTTATTTATTTAGTAAAGACGCCCAGTTGCTCCATTTACCTTTCCTAATATTCTCATTGGTCACTGAAGAAATATACAGACAAAACTGGCGTGGGTTGGATTATATCCCCCAAACAAGAGTGTTGAAGTCCCAACCCCCAGTACCTTTGGGTACTGCAAATGCCTCACTTCTAAATGTGACCTCATTTGGAAGTATGGTTGTTGCAGATGTGACTAGTCAAGATGTAGTCTTGCTGGAGTAGGGAAGTTTCTTAATTCAAGATGACTACTGTCCTTTTAAGAAGACAGCTATTCCAAGATAGAGACACATGGGGAGAAAGTCATGTGATGACAAAGGCAGAAATTAGAGTTACATACCTGCCAGGGAGCAACAAGAGTTGCCTGAAAACCATAGAAAGTACCAGAAGTCAAGGGAGGATTTTCTCTTATAAGTTTCACAGAGAACATGGTCCTGCCAACAACTTAATTTTGAACTTCTAGCCTTCAGAATTTGAGACAATAAATTTCTGTTATCTTAAGCTATGCAATTTATTGTACTTTATTATGGCAGCCTCCCAAAATTAATACAAATGAAAAGAAACAACAATTAAAAACCTGATAAGCATTCAATTTAGAAATATGGAGGTAACCTGCAGAAATATGCCTACACCCTTCCCCAAACAAAGTTTAAAGTTAGTTACCCCTGGAAAGTGAGTCTGGGGGTAGAAAGCAGGCACAGGGCTATTGCTTTCCATTATAAGACTTTCTGTACTATGGCATTGTTTTCAGATGTTTTCTTGCTTCCCTAGGCATCATTCTGATAGTGCTCTAGATTGTCAACATCTGTGGCAGGCAGATTAATAGTCCTCCTGCTGATGTTCATATCCGAAACCCTGGGACCTGTGAATATGTTACCCCAAGTGGCAATGGGGAATGTAGATTAACAGAATTAAGGTTGCTAGTTAACTGACCTTAAAATAGGGAGATGATCCTCAGTCCAGTGTAATCATGAGAGCCCTTCAAAGTGGAAGAGGATGGTATCAGATGAGTCAGAGAAAGAGAGATGATGTCAGAAGCAGGTCATACAGTGGTGGTGTGATGTGCTGTGAGAACTCAACCCATAGTTGCTGGCTTTGAAGATGGAGGAAGGAGGCCACAAGCCAAGAAGTGTGGGTAGCCTCTAGATGCTTGGAAAGGCAAGGAAACTGATTCTTCCCAGGAGGATTCAGAAAGGAATGGAGCCCCTCCGACACCTTGATGTTAGCCCTGTGAGACCTGTGTCAGACTTCTGACCTAAATAACTGAGATAATAGAATTTTGCATTGTTTTAAGATACTAAATTTGTGGTCATTTGTTACAACAGCTATTGGAAACTAATACACCATCCCTTTAAAAAAGAAGGCTCAGAGCTAAGCATAGTACCCCAGCTGGGAACTAGCCATTGCTTAGTGCCCTGGGATTCCTCTCTTTTGTGTCCTATATCTTAATCTAATTATATAGGCAACATTTGCTTTTGAAGCTGCCAGTGGGTGCCATTTTCTCACACTGAATTTGCAGAAAATGAGAGCTCATAAAGCTGTCAGTGTACATGGAGAGATGATAGTTACCATAGTTCCATTTCCATCATAGCATACTGGCTAAGGACACACCTTGGAATCAGGAAGTGCTGGGTTCTAACCTGCATTCAAGTACTTACTAGTTGCATAACCTTGAATGAGCCAGTTTGTCTCTTGTAGCTGGCACATAATTTAACATTAATTCTGTGACTAGTGTATGTTAACCACTCTTTTCTCTCATCCCATCTCCATGCTCTGTCCTGAAGCCTGTCAGCAGTGCTCTTGGGGATGGCTAAAATGACAAATTTCCTGCCCTGAGCTTCCACCCAAAACCCCTTCCAAAGCCCTTGCTCTCTAAGGTCTGCAGCTCATTCAGCAGTTAGATGCCTTTAGCTATCAGCTGCCTACTCATTCTGGAAACAATACCCGTGGACCACTTACAGAACCTGTTCTGATTTCAAGACTTTGAGAGGAATCTTTCTTCATCTCATCCTCACCAACTTGTCTTCCCACCTCATCCTCCCTTAAAAGAAGGCCTAATGTTAAGAGAACTGTCTATAGAGTCTTATTCACATGAGACCTACCTTCTAAACCTAACTTGGCCACTTGGAAACTGTTTACATTTGAGCAATTTACTTAACTTCTCAGTGTACCATGTTCTTCCCCTATAAAATGGGGAAGATACTTGTCTCACAGGGTGACTACCAGAGTTGACACATGAAAAACACCCAGCAAGATGCCAGACATTGAAGGCTAAGTAATAGTAATAGTAATAGTAATAGTAATAGTAATAGTAATAGTAATAGTAATAGTAAAAATAGCATTAGTGCTATTTTATTGTTTCTGTTTTCCCTCCAAAGATACCCTGATGCCTCCCTTCAGATCTCTTGTCCCATCCTGTCCCCTCAGGTCCCAGCTCTAGTGGAATTTCTCTGCTATGCTTAGTTTTAACCTATAATTACTGCATAGATGGACCCCATAGTTTCTGTTACATTAGTTTGTTACATTAGTTTGATTCAAGCAAAGAAGGTACTTTAATATGGCCTCATTTAATAAATGTCTAACCTGCCCCCTACCTGGCAGAGATGATGAGAGTTTATTAATATAATGTCTTCCAGTACTTATAGCCCTTTGAAAAACATTCACTCAATAAACAGTGGCGTTTGATTTTTGTGTTGTTTTAGTTCTTAATGCATGCTCTCTGAATTGTATTAATAGTGCTCTGCGCTGCTTCTCATGCTGCTAAATGCAGATGGTGGTAATTGTTGTTTATATGTGCCCTGCTTTACTCTTACCTGCCTCCCCCTCTCTCTCTCCTGTCTAATAAATCTGGAGTAAATCCCCCTCCATCTTCCAGGACCCTAGTCCACCGATTTTCAACCTTGGCTGCACATTAGAATCACTTGGGGAGCTTTCTAAGACTCTTGACAGCCAGATCATACCCCAGACCAATTAAATAAAAGTCTCTGGAAGTGAGACCAAGGCATTAGTGTTTTCTATCCTAGAAAACACTTTCTGTCCTAGATGACTCCAATGTGTAGCCAAGTCTGACTCCTATACATCCAACCAGACCCCAATCAAATGATACATGAGAACAGAAAAAGTAATATTTAATGTTTTATTTCCACTTAACAGTGTGTTCCTCAAGGACCAGTATGATCTCTAATGTCCTTTCCTCCCAGTGAATAACAGTACCTGGCAAAGAATGAACACTCAACAATTTTTTTTTGGCTGAAAACATACCCTACCTAGCCTCTGGTAGGATTTCCCCACACCTCTGGTTTCTGTAACAGTTGACAGGATCACCTCTTATTAATGTTGATTATCTATCAGTTTGGTCATTCAGATTTTCTCAGGTAAACAATTCTACCATTTACGGGTAATCTTTTTTGCACTGTTTAGCAGGGAAGGCAGATCATTGCCATGTGGTAAGAGGACTGCTGTCACCTAGGGGTGTACCAAGAACTGCAGTGGCAGTCCAGAAAAAGGCCTCAGGTGCAGGGATGCGGAGTAGAAGCCACAGGCCTTCCAGTCACAGGAGCTCAGGTTCACATCTCCCCTCCACTATGTGCCTGTGGGTACATGCTTTCACCTCTCAGAGCTCTGGTTCCCTTTTAGTGAAAGGGGGGAAGTGATGCCTACTACTCTGGTGGTTAGCATCACTGAATAACCTAATGCAGACAAACAAACACAGTGACTGTCTTAGCTCAGGCTACCATAAAAAAAATACCACTGAGAGGGTGGCTTAAACAACAGAATTTTTTTCTGACACTTCTGGAAGCATGGTGCCAGCATCGTTGGATTCCGGTGAAAGCCCTCTTTCTGGCTTACAAATGATCACCTTTGCTGTGTCTTCACATGGTAGAGAGAGAAAGGAAGAATAAACTCTCTAATGTCTTCTCTTAAAAGGCCACTAATCCTATTATACTAGGACCCCATCCTCATCTAACTTTTTCTCCTTATAGTCCCTGTCTCTATATACAGTCACACTAAAGGCTAGGGTTTCAATATGTGAATTTGGGGTAATATTATTGAGCTCATATTGAAAATAATATGAGTTTAACAATATTAGTTCTCTCTCTCTCTCTCTCTCTCTCCCCCCCCTCCCTGTATCTCTCAATTTGACCTTGAGAGAATCAGAAAAGCATCAGGGAAGAAGAATCACAATTAGATCTTGTAGGTTGAGTAGGAATGTCTTAGGGAACAAAGGCTTTCCAAGCAGAGGAAACAACAATATCAAGTCTGTTAAAAGACATGGCATACTTTGAGATCACTGAAAACTTCTCTAGTTTTCACAAGAACTTGGAGCTGTCGAGGGAAATGTTCATGGCAGCAAATACAAGAAACGTCATTTGGGGAACATATCGTTAATAGTTGAGGCCACCAAGCTTAGGACTTTAGATTTTTCCTTTGGGATCAAAGATGACTTTTAGTAGTTATATTTCTCTGATGCCTCTTCTCTTCCCAGATACCCGGTTTGACTCTTTAGGGCAAAAGTCTTGCCAGATGCCCTAAGCCTAGGATGGTGCCTTAAAATTGTAACAAGAATTAATTGCTCCACGACCTTGACATATAAGAGCTGTCATATATATTTTTTCAGTTGTTCCATTTGCATTAATGCCAGCTGTAGCCTCTTGCCTCCACACTGGCATGGAAACCTGCATTACTCTTTTGAGGCTCATCACCCCCATCTGCTCCCAGACTGCCCAAGAACCCTGCATCTTACCTGCTGCAAACATAAAGTCTTCTCAGATCAGAAGGCCCCTGCTCTCTGCTCACTGAAGCAGGTTTCCCTTGGTGCCTTGTGGGTGGTCGTCAGCATGGGGGCAGCTCTTCTTCTCCTTCGTCATTTGCCTGCAGTACTTCCCATGCTATAGCAATGTCTCCTGGCCAATGTTGCTGCTGGCTTCCTTGCTTCCCAGCACAAGAAGCTTCACTCCATCCCCCAGGTGCTCCGTTCTACCCAGGAAGCCCTGGCTCCAGTCCTTGGCCTTTGGTCTTCAGCCCTTGGTCCTTACACTCTCTAAAGCCACATTCTCCACCTCTAGGTGCTGCTCTGCTACTGACTTGGCTGTCTGGCCTGCCAGCTCGAAATTTTCCCTCTCTGCTTTTGAGACTTGGGATATTTGGTAATAATCTTCAAAACACAAGACTTTTCTTTCTTTTCTGCACTTGGGCAATCTGAATTAATTGCATCAATGGGCCTGACCTCTGAAATACAAATATCTATTTAAAATAAAAGGCTGATTATGATATAATGAACTATATTCAGTTTACTAAATAGTTAACTTAAATGTAAATATATGTATATATTTATGCTGAATAGATGTATAATATATGCTAATGATAATTACAAATACTACAAAGGCATAATAACTCCACTGAATCTCTTGTGTTCATTACCAATGCTTCATTATGCTCCTGCTCACCAGCCATATACTGACAATCTGACAAGCCCCAGGAACTGTACTGGGCACCATGGACATCGAGATGGCTATGACATTGTCTTTGTCCTCAAAGGGATTAGAGTTTAGTGGGGAAGTAAGACGAATATACAGTAATAGCTAACATATTGAGGACACCCTGAAGTAATGATTAGGCTGGCACTTTTTTTTATCATGACTCCATACAGCATCTTTATTTGCTATGCTGTTTCTCTGTTGGCGTAGTGTTCATCTTCTCCATATCCAGACCCTACAGTTGCCCTATTTCCTTACTCACTTCCTTGCGAGGTATGACTGTGCTATGCTGTTGAACGAAATAACTCCAAAATCTCTAGATAGGAGGCTTGACATACCAGAGGTTTGTTTTCCTCATTCATATGAAGCCCTATGTGATCAGGGAACACCCACTGTGGTCACTCAGAGATCCAGGATCTCTGGGCTCCTTACTTCTTAGGAGATGGTGATACCCCCATCTCAGCACATGGTGCAAGTGGAAGAGTGCATCAGCTTTTAACTGTTGCTACCCAGAAAGGACACATATTATTTTTGCTCATAGTCAGAACCTGTAACAGGGCTCCAAACAAACTGTAAGAAAGGCTGGAAAACAGAGGGGAGCCTGTTGACTTTTTGATGATTGTTACTGTTGCCACCACTAGAGTAGTGATTTCGGAGTGTGAGCTTTGAAGAATTTGAATCCTGACTCTGTTAGTTACTTTTACAGTCTCCAAGGGGAGGGCAGAATAAATAGCATCACGTTTTCCTGCTGGGTTCTGAGTCTATTAAGCAAAAAGAAAAAGAATAAAGATGAAGGGAGGACAGGTTGTAGGATGTGGCTTTATCAGCCAAGTGGTCTCATTGATGGGATTCCAGAAGTAGGCTGACTCCTGGACCAGGTAGGACTGATGGTGTGGAGAACTCATGTCTTCTACAAGACTATTGGCTCCCAGGAGAGGAGGAGGAAGAGTGAAGATGAGCAGAGCATCCTTAGTTACTCTTTACCTACTTACAAATTGGGTGAGTCATCACATGTCTCTAGGAGTACTATAAAGAAGGTAGAAGAAACACTAATGGCAACCCTAAAGAAAGCTCAGAGTGAGGGAAAAGAGTTTTTCATGAACTCTTCCTAGTTGTATCATTTGAGTTAGTCACCAAGTTGCTCATCAATAAAATGGCTGTTGTAATATCTCACAATATCTTATCTTGGGTCTTTTATAGGTGCTAGAAATTAGGAAATGTGCTGAACTTGTAATGGGAAGTAGATCTTCAGATGCCATCTATAAAATGCTCTTGAATACTTGAGATAGAATTACTTACAAGTTTACGAGACCAGATGGCTTTAAATGCCTCCCTTGCCCCCAACATGCACATAACTTTTAAACTCTTCTGAGCTGGTTTACTCTGAAAACCTGCCTGGTTATTACTCCACAAGCATGTCCTCAATAACCCTCTAGGGTTTTTCCTGTTCCTCACAGTAAATGTCTGAAACCACCCTTTTACAGCAAAACTAAAACTATCCACTTAGTGTCTCTCCATGGAGAATTACATTTTAACTCTTTCCTGTTACCCTGTGGGGTTTGACTGGCACTACACGATGGAAAATACCCAAATCAAAACAGTCGTTTTTAGAAAAGAGGGCCTTTTATTTCCTTAGTGAGAGGCTAATTAGTTTATGGTCCAGAGAGTCTGAGGTTGAGTCTTCTCAGATAAGAAATTACTTTTCCAAATCGAAAAGATTTTTTAAAGTTGAAATGTTTTAAATGAAAGTATTAAATTATACAATTACATGTGTAGACTCTGCCATTGAGGGAGTTATTTTCATGGTGTAGGCTGAATCTAGCATCAAAATATTTACTGCTCTGAAATGTCAATATGAAATAATCAGAATCTAAAATTAAATATTTACTGTATAATCAGCCTGCATTCATCCATTCACAATATTCCCTGAGAAACACTGATTACACTGAATTTGACCACCTGGATTATCCTAATATTTTCAGGCTTAGGAAAAACTGTCAGAGTCTCACTGACAGGCATTTTCTAACAACTTTTCAAGAAAAAAAAAGACTTTGTAGAACAGCATAGAATGCAATGATGATGACTTGAGTTCTAAATAACACACACTCCATCAGATGAGTCACTTTTATTGATCTCCTTTGGCCACATCTCCTAGGTCTAATTTCAATTCAGTATGTCAGCAAATCTCCACAGACCTCCACTAACTTTGTAACAAAAACTGAGTTGTAAGTAATGAGGACATAAATGTGGTCCATGTTCTTGGGGAG
This sequence comes from Trachops cirrhosus, assembly GCA_028533065.1. Taxonomy (NCBI): domain Eukaryota; kingdom Metazoa; phylum Chordata; class Mammalia; order Chiroptera; family Phyllostomidae; genus Trachops; species Trachops cirrhosus. Next base: position 36,836,291 of record CM052542.1, on the reverse strand, counting down.
TTCAGAACCTAGTGAGAGAGAAAGATAAGTAATCAAAGATAATGCTTGGAAATATCTTATGTTAAGAGTAAGCCTACCTCTGGCTGGTGTGGCTCAGTGGATTAGGTGCTGGCCTGAGAACCAAAGGATCACTGGTTCAATTCCCAGTCAAGGCACATGCCTAGGTTGCAGGCCATGTCCCCAGTTAGGGGTGCATGAGAGGCAGCCACACATTGATATTTCTCTCTTTCTCCTTCTCTTCCCCTCTCTTGAAAAATAAATAAATAAAATCTTTTTTAAAAAGAAGAGGAAGCCTAGTGGCAGAGGTTGTTACAGGGGTCTTGAAGACAGCCGTCAAGCCTACTCTAAGATACTATTCCAAACTGAAGCCAAAGCAATTGTGTTTATTTTATTCTAAGCAAGTGAAAGAACAAAACCCAGTATTAACTATTGTAAAGATACTATTCTCAACATTTATTCCAAAATCAAGTCTACCAATTCAATGATATGAAATGAGGTTGACTATAGGTGATAGCTTTGTGAGTATAGAAATGGAAAGAGGGGCCCAAGAAGTCCTAGACTAGACAGCAGGAGGTCAGTATTTAAGTTGTGTGATCTTGGATTAAAAATAAGTGATTTCTCATAGCTACTGTATTGTTAACTGAAAAACCAGGGAGCTAGACCAGTTGATCTCTTAGGTTCCCTCCACTTCTCTATACTTATAATATTAACTGCCCACAGTTATCATTTTTAAAAAAATTAAAAACAGTCCTAGAAATGCTCCATCAGGGAATGGTATTAGCCTAATTCAAATAACAGATTTGATTTGCTTATTCAACAATCAATGAGGCAACTTAACAGGTTAAGAGCATGGACTTTGGCATCCATCAGGATTGGGTTTGAGATCAATCTTTGTCATTTTACTGGCTATAAACCATGAGCAATTTATTTAACTTTTCTGGGCTTTTCATCTGTAAAATGAGGAGGTTAAAGCTTATCTCACATGGGAGTTGTTAGAATGAAATAAGATAATGAATGTAAGAACACAGAACAAGATACAAAAGAGACTCTCAATAAACAGTATTATTTTTAATGAGTACTTCTGTGGGGTGCACACTGTCCAAAGTGTTAAAGAAAAACTCAGTCCCTGTTTGTAATCTGGAAGAGAGAAGATGTGTAAATCTTCTATGTTGTACACATGAAAAATATATAGTAGACGCATGAACGAAGTAATATCAGAGCACAGGAGGAGTGGTATTGTAGGTGGGGGTACGGTCTAGAAAAGGCTATACATAGGAGGTAATATGTCAACTGGATTTAATGTACAAACGAATTATCAGCCAAGCAAGGCAAGAGAAGTCAAAGAAAGGAGCGTGTACAAAGATGCATAGGCCTAACCATGTATGTGATTAGGAAATAATGAGCTCTCTGAACGATCTATAGGTGAGATCATCAATTCAGCCTGGGGTCACTGTGTGAAAGGTCACATGAAGGAATCTGGGCTTCCAATAAATAGGGACCCATCATGAGTTGGCTTAATCCATATTTAATTTTAATTTTTTAAATTAAGGCTTCAGATTTTTTACTGAATCAGACACTTAGACCAATGCCACGTTGGTCTAAATCGAGGGTAGACAAACATCCTGTAGAGCACATCTGGTCTGAAGCTTAAACGAAGAATGGCTTTTACACTTAAAAGTAGTTACATTTTAAATGATTATACATACTTTGGGCTTTGTTGTTTGTTCTTTTTCAAGTTCCTTTAAGTATAAAGTTAAATTATTTATTTGATATTTTCTTGTTTCTTGACGTAGGCCTGTAATGCTATGAATTTCCCTCTTAGGACTGCTTTCACTGTGTCCTATAGATTTTGGGTTGTTGTGTCCTCATTTTCATGGGTTTCATGGTGTATTTTGATTTCTTCTTTGACCTCATTGTAAACCCATTCATTGCTTAGTAACAGTTTATCTAACCTCTGTGTCTTTGTGTGTTTTCAGTATTTTTCTTCTGATTGATTTCTAGTTTCATACTATTATGGTCAGACAAGATGCTTGGTATGTTTTCCGTCTTCTTAAATTTACTGAGACTTGTTTTATGTCCTAACATGTGGTCTATATAGAAAATGGTCCAAGTGCACTTGAAAAGGATGTAGCCAAAGTCTGTCCAGAATGTATCCAGCCATGTGGTATGAAAAAATAGAGACATTTATTGAAGAAGATACAAGATACAAGAAACATTGTACATAGGACAATGATGCCTCAGTCCCCTTCAAAGCAGGCACCTTGGGACCTCACACAGTTCTCCCAGTTGCCATCAGCTCCCCTGTCATATTTTCCTGAATCTCACTGATGGTCTGAAATCTCTTTCCTTTCAAAAGTGATTTTAGTTTTGGGGCAAGCCAGAAGTTGCTGGTCACCAAATATGGGCTATAGTGGGGGGTGAGTCACCTGGATGATTTGATGTTTTATCAAAATACTCTGCAGGATATGTGATGCATGAGGGGGCACATTGTCGTGATTAAGCTGTCACAATCACCAGTTGCCCATAGCTTTGGCCTTCTGAATCATCTGAATAGGTTCGCTGGAGGATGTTCAAGCTTTATACAAAATTTGATTCAGATTCATTGCTCTACTTGCTCATTCTGAATGTGTTCACCACATAATACACGTGCTCATTCAATGGCATCTACTGCTCCCACTGACCAGTACAGTGAAGTTGTCATTGTTCACACATGTGCATTCTAATCCACTCTCCTTGGCTGCCAAGTTACATCAATGTTGTACAAACTGTTCTCATTATATTAACAATGGCTGGACTTTTTCCAGACAGACCTCATATTCTGCTGCTTTGAGGTGAAATGCTCTTAAGATTTAATTGACATTATATCCGTCTGATCTAGTGTGTCATTTAAGGCTATTTCTTTGTTGATTTTCTATCTGGAAGGTCTATCCATCAATGTCAGTATGGTGTCAAAATCTCCTACGATGACTGCATTACTGTCAATCTCTCCCTTTATGTCCATCAAGATTTGCTTTACATGTTTAGATGCTCCTATGTTGGGTGCATAAATGTTTACAAGGGTTATATTCTCTTACTGGATTGCTCCCTTTATCATTATGTAGTATCCTCTTTCTCTCTTATAATAGCCTTTGTTTTTAAGTCTATTTTGTTAGATATATGTGTTTCTACTCCAGGTTTTTCCTTTCCACTTGCATGAAATATCTTTTCCATTTCTTTGCTTTTAGTCTGTGTGTCTTTCTTTCTGAGGTGGGTCTTTTTTTCTTATCCATTCAGCTACCCTATGTCTTTTGACTGGTGCATTTAAGCCATTTACATTTAAAGTGATTATTGATAGGTATGTGTTTATTGACATTTTATTCTTTTAACTATGTTTCACTGTTTTTGTCTTCCTTTTTCTTCTTAAAGCAGGCTCTTTAAGATCAACCATAATACTGGCTTGGTGGTAACAAACTCCTTTATCTTGTTTGTGAAGCTCTTTGTTTCTTCTTAAATTTTAAATTATAGCCTTGCTGTGTAAATTAGTCAATTGTAGATCCTTGCTTTTCATTACTTTGAATATTTCATGCCAATCCCTTCTGGCCTAAAATATTTCCGTTGAGAAATCAGCTGACAGTCTTATGGGAGCTCCCTTATAAGTAACTGTCTTTCTCTTGCAGTTTTTAAGATTCTCTCTGTCTTTAATCTTTGGCATTTTATGGTGTGTCTTGGAGTGGGCCTCTTTGGATCATTTTGTTTGAGACTTTCTATGCTTCCTGGACTTGTGTGTCTTTTTCCTTCACCATGTTAGGGAAGTTTTCAGTCATTATTTCTTCGGATAAGTCCTTGATCCCTTGCTCTCTCTCCTCTCCTTCTAAAACACCTATCATGCAAATGTTGTTATCTTCATGTTGTCCCAAAGGTCACTTAACCTACCCTCATTTTTTGAGATTATTTTTACTTTTTGATGCTCTGATTGGGTGTTTTATTTTTCTACCTTGCCTTCCAAATTGCTGATTCAATTATCTGCTTCATCCAACCTACTTTTTATTCCTTCCAGTGCATTCTTATTTCAGATATTGTATTATACATTCCTGAAAAGTCCTATTTTGTGGTTTCTTTGAACTCTATAATTGGTAACTTGCTTGCCTCCATTTTATTTAGCTCATTTTCTGGGGCATGTTTCTTTGTCTCCCATTTTGGCTGCCTCTTTGAGTTTCTTTCTATGTATTAAATAGATCTGCTATGACTCCCAGTCTTGGTGGAGTAGTTTTATGCAGTAGGTGTCCTGTGGGTTCAGTGGTGCAGTCTCCTTGATGATCAGATCTGAGTGCTTCAGGAATGTCCATTTTGTGGGCTATGTCGGCCCTCCTGTTGTAGTTGAGTCTGGATTGCTATTGGCCCAATGATGCATGGGATTGACTATGAGACTCAACGTTGACCATGGAGTATGAGGTGCTGTGCAGGTGCTGACCACATAAAGTGTAATTTGCCTTAGCAGGGTCTGGTATGTGCCAAAACCTCCCTTTGGATATGCCACTTGTGAAGCTTATTGGATCCTGCTCTGATGCTGTCTGAAGCTGGCCACTGGATATTTTTGTTCTGGACCACTTGGGAGGAACTGGACCCTCCCTGGACCACTCTGGTTCAGACCAATGTCCGATGCTGCCTGTGACTGGCCCTGGGCAACATCTTTGGAACTGCAAGTTGTCCACAGTTTGTGGCTGCCTCTGCTGGGCCTGGGTACATACAGGAAAAACCCAGCTGTGCACCAAGGCCAGTTTTTATCAATATTGGGCCCAGGGGCAAGTTAGCAAAAGTCCCAAGGCACCCTGAGATCAACCATCACCTGCCTCTGCCTGCTGGCTCCCTGTTAAGCTCAGTCACTGAAAGAACCTCTGACAGTACTCAAGTTACATGAGTTAGGTTCACAGTGAGCCACCAGGTAGTGGAAAGTGGTGTTCATCAGGTGGATAGGTCCAAACTTGGTGGCAGTGCTGGGTTCAAGGCCACTCGGCAATATCCCCAGGTATAGCAAGTCTAGATGGCATCTGCTGGATGCTTGTATACTATGTAATATACTTGACTTTGCCTCTTGACCACAAAGTGTAAGCTGTTGTTATTATTATTATTAGACCCTTAAAGAAATACTTTGGTGACTATTGGTCTATATGATTAATATTAAACTCATAGTATTTTTATTACAAAGCTGAAATGTCCATTAAATTTTACAAATATTTGTTTTGTGCCTACCATGTGTTTGGAATTCTTTCTTCCTGGAAACATTCTTTCATGTCTAACCTACCTTTTGCATTATTTAACAGGTTCAGGATTGGGTGACTAGCTCTGTTCTTCTCTGAATTCTTTGATTTTTTTAATATATAGATCTTATGATAATTAAATTGGGAGTTTTAGTTTTTCATCCCCTCTTTTTCTAACAAGCAGTTATGCCAACAGTTCTATTCTACTGCTATCTATCTTCTTTTTTTTCCTTGAAAATAATAATTTCCCTCCTTTCTAAGTGACTTAGTTTGCAATTTTATACAGTATCTCCATTAGCTAGGCTATAGATGACTAACCCATATGCAAAAGAGATGCCAAATAACAGTGACTTAAGCAAAGTAGAATGGGTTTCTTTTCCTCACATAACAGCCCCACGATATTTGGTTAAAGCTGGAATGGTGGCTCTGTTCCATAAGTGGTTGCAGGGACCCAGGCCTTTCCTGTCATATTGCTTCTCCATTGTTACAGGTTACCCTCTTCTGAATGGTGTAACATGACTCACCGCACACTGTTCCAAACACTTGGATAAAAGATGGTGAGAGCAAGATACCTACCTTGCAATATTGTTATAAAATTATAGGTATGTAACACACCCAAGCAAGTGCTACTGTCTATCCCTTGTTACTAATAAATAACTAGTTGCAAAGGGTTGCTGAGGTGCCAGTTATTTAGTATGTACTAAATAAAAATAATTTCAGTGGAGTTGAATTGTGAACTAGATATGATGATGCATTTTTAATCCTCTCCATGGTCCTGGGAATATGATGACTATTATCATAATGAGTGTACCAGTGTAGTATACTTGAGGGGAATTTTTGTTTTGTTATAAGCCAATGAGTATCTTAAGGATTACAATTCTAGTAAATTCTGAATTCCATGCATAACTCAACAGCAAATTCTTTGAATTCCTCTATTTTTTCAGACTTTTTGCCTTTAGCCAAATCCTATTAAATATATTTCCATGTCACGTGGTGCTGAAATAATGTGGCAGAACAGGGCCTTGACTTAGAGAATGACACCCTTCCTCCAAGGGAGCTTCTACTACAGCCCTCTCACACAGGAATCATATCTTGTATTTCGCCTCTGTCGAAATGGACAACATTGTTAAAAATTTATTTTTGCTGCAAGAAAATCTGATTCTTGGTTTATTGTGTCAAACAGGTGCTAGTATGTAGCGCTGGGCAGCTATCCAGCTGTGAGATTCGTATAAGTTAATTTAACTCTTGGGTATATTCTGAGGCCAATTAGAATGGTCCCTCCAGGTACAGCAGGGAGTTAAGAACACTTTTCAAAGGGGTTTGAGGATCTAGATGATTTGATGATGCCAAAGTAACATTCTCCAAATATTGTAGCAATTTATCATGTAAAGTATGTTTATGACAGCACATATATAAAGAAAAATCATAATAATACTTATGTGTATATCAGTTTAAAGAATGTGGTGTATGTTGTGTATTTTCTGGAGCAATCCAAAGCATTTGACTAAAACTGAATTGGATTCTGCCAATCAGAAATACTTCTCTTTCTCTCTCTTCATCTTCCTCTCTTAGTGCTGAGACAGAGTTGGGTTGGCTAAGTCTTGTGCTTTGACTTCCTTCAAAGTAAAAATATAAAATAAAATCTTATGGACCTTTGATGTACCTGCTGTGAGCCTTCATCCCTGGTTTGATGAACACTGAACTAAAGCCCAGCACTGCCGACCCTCTATGAAATTACTGGAACCAGAGTGATTGTAAATGCCACCCAAAGCTGACTATGAGTCTCATAGTTGGCCTTTTAATAAAGTGTCTATGTGTATGATTAATAACATGTATGTCTTTGCTAGGGAGTATAGTAAAATACTTGTTGAATTATCATACAGAGTTTGCACACACCCAATCACAGGGGCAAAGAATGCTCCAAGGGTCATCCGACATGGAGTTTGAAAAGCACTGAATCAAATCAGCTTTCGAAGTTGCTTGTCTTAGAGTTAAATAGACCCGTTTTAGGATCTGGAGATTCTCTTCTTAAGTTTTAAATTTTATTTCAGTTGACACAGGTTTATTCAGAGGCAATATTATATGATGGTGTAGAGCACAGGCTTCAAGGTCAGAAAGACTCAAGTGTGAATTGTGGCCTTGTCCTCTGCTTTGGGAATGCTCCGGCTACCACATCTTCTGCGAACTTCCCCTCTTAACATTTACTTCATCTATTCATAATTCTCCTTTAGAATTTAGCTCAAAAACATTTCAGAAGGAAGCCCTTTCTTGCCCTGACTGATGTGGCTCCGTAGGTTGGGCATCATCTCACAAACCAAAAGGTCACCTGTTCGATTCTCAGTCAGGGCACATGCCTGGGTTGCGGGCCAGAGCTCAGGTTGGCAGTGTGTGAGAGGCAACCAATCAATATTTCTCTCACACATCAATATTTCTCTCCCTCTCTCCTTCACTTCCCCTCTCCCTAAAAATAAGTAGATAAAAGCTTTTTAAAAAGGAAGCCCCTTCTTCACTCAGAGATAAGGATTGCTCCCTATTATATATGCCTGTATGCTTTATGTCCGTTAATAATGATGATAACAGTCACAACAACAGTGATACACTAAAAATGATACCGTAATGGCTAGAATTACAGAGCAATTATTATGTCCCAGGCACCATGCCAGGTACTTTACCTGTGCTGACCCATTTAAACTTTTCAATGCCCCGATGAGGTAGGTACCATTACTGTCCTTTTACAGATGGAGAAACTAGAGCAGTGCCATTCAATGAACTAAAACGCAAGCTGCACGTGTAATTTAGAGTTTCCCAGTCCCCACATTTAAAAAAGTAAAAAGAATCTAATTTAAATATCTTACACCATGCAATGGTTAAAATAAAATATAGTCCTATAAAACAATAAAGTTGAGTTTAATGGGAAATATTTTATACTGCTTCCATTTTCAAATTTAAATTAAAATTAAAAATTTAATTTCTCAGTCAACTTGCTACATTTTGACTGCTCAATGATCTCATTGTGCTAGTGGCTACTGTAATGGTTAGGGCAAGCCTAGTTGCTAAGTAACCTGTCATAGGTCATTCCTACATTTACTAAGTCTCTATTGCAAGACAGGTGCTGTTCTAATCTCTGGGGACACAGTAAACAAAACAGGCAAAATCACTGCTCTGGTGCAGCTGTCGTTACTCAGTCAACCCTTGAACATCCTGGGTTTGAACTGTGTGGGTCCACTTACACATGGACGTGTTTCAATAAGTACTACAAGTGTATTTTTTCTTTCTTATGTTTATTTTAAAAACTGTTTTCTTTTCTCTAGCTTACTTTATTGTAAGAATACAGCATATAATACATATAGCATACAAAATATGTGTTAACCAGCTGTTTATGTTATCAGTGAAACTTCCAGTCAAGAGTAGGCTATCAGTAGTTAAGTTTTCAGTCAGTGAAAAGTTATATGTGGATTTTTGACTGTGAGGGGATTTGGTGCCTCAACCCCCACATTGTTTAAGCATCAACTGGAGTAAAGATGGGAGAGATAATAAACAAATAATTAACTAAAAATCTATCTCTGGGATAACATGCTAGCCAATACATCTGATAAGGGGTTAATATCCAAAATTTATAAAGTACTTATAAAACTCAACACCCCAAAAAAAATTTAAAAATGGGCAAGGACCTAAATAGACACTTCCCCAAAAAGAACATACAGATGGCCAGTAGACATATGAAAAGATGCTCAAACTCACTAATGAACAGAGAAATGCAAATTAAATCCACAATGAAATACCATCTCACACCTGTCAGAATAGCTATCATCAATAAATCAATGAACAATAAGTGCTGGTGAGGATGTGGAGAAAGGGGGACCCTTTTGCACTGTTGGTGGGAATGCAGATTGGTGCAGCCACTGCAGAAAGCAGTATGGAGATACCCCAAAAAGTTAAAAATGGATCTGCCTTTTGACCTAGTGGTCCCACATCTGGGAATATATCCAAAGGAACCCAAAACACTAACTCAAAAGAACATAGGCCTCTATGTTCATCACAGCATTATTTACAATCGTCAAGATATGGAAACAGCCCAAGTGTCCATCAGTAGATGAGTGGATAAAACAACTATGGGACATTTACACAGTGGAATTCTACTCAGCCATAGAAAAGAAAATTTTACCCTTTGCAACAGTATGGATGGACCTGGAGAACATTATGCTAAGTGAAATAAGCCAGTCAGAGAAGTACAAATACCATATATTTTCACTCATATTTGGAATCTAAGAACAGATTGACTAACAAGGAAAATGGAGACAGACTTATAGATGGAGATCAGATGACAGCTAGTGGCAAGGGGTTAGGGAGTGGAGGGACTGAGCAAAAAGGAAAAAGGACTCATGGACACAGACAACAGTGTGGTGATTGCTGGGGAGGGCAGGTGGGAATAAGGGGACTAAATGGTAATGGGAAAAAATAAAATAAAGATTAAATCAAACAAATAAACAAAAATCTATTTTTATAGCACTAAGTACTGTGAAGAAGAACGGAGCAGGGAGAGGCACAGTGATGGACAGGGCTATTGCTTATAGCTCCTTAAGCTGTACCCTGCCCAACTTCAAGAAACACAATTTACTTGACTCTAATGAATGCTACTCTCTGGAGTTTTGCAAAGCAGTAGCCCTGGGGAGGTGGGCTGAAATTTTATGTAGCATAATCAGGGAAATCTTTCCAATAATGGAAGATCATGTTAGCAAAGATATGAAGGCAGTGAGGGAGCAAGCCATATGATATCTAAAAAAAAGTGCTTTTCAGTCAAGGAGAACAGACAGTGTGAAAGCCCTAAAGCAGGAAGAGTGCCTAGCATGTTGGAGCAACAACTGGAGCCTGTGTAGATGGAGCATTAGAGCAGGTTGGACAGGGGACTACAGCAGGAGATGAAGTCAGAGCAGTAGTCAACAGCTGCATCAAGGCAGGGGCTTGCTGGCCACATGAAGTTCTTTAGCTTTAATGCTTAGGAAAATTAGAAACAATGACATGTGAACACTCTCTCGTTTTTTAAAGAGTTAGCCTTGCTGCTTCATTGAGACTAGACTGAAGGGGATGATGAGTTGCAGGAAACCGGGGAGCATACTGTTGTGATAATCAAGGTGAAAGACTGTGGTTGTTCAGAATAGAGTCGTAGCAGGAGAAATGGTGAAAGTTGGAATCTGAGTATATTTTGAAGGTAGAGCCCATAGGATATGCTGATGCATTAGATGTGGGGTTTGAAAAAAATGAAAAGGGGTCCAAGATTACTCCAAATATTTTAGCCTGATTGACTTGTAGAATGGAGTTGTCATGTTTTGACAGGGGGAGTTTTCAAGAAAATGGGTTTTTTATTAGGGCTGAGCCCAAATCAAGACTTATTTCTTGGACATTTAAACTTGAGGATGACTAGTAAATGAATGGAGAGTTGAGTCTGAAGTTAAAGTGATATATCAGGCTGAAGATATAAATCTAGAAATTATCATGATATAAAATGGCATTTATGGTCACAAGACTGGCGTAAATAACCTAAAGGGCAAGTATAGAGATGAAAAGAGGCCAGGGGTAGAGCCTCTGGAACACTAACATTTAGAAACACAGATCGTAGGGAAGGACCAGAAGAGTAGCATAAAGAGGGGGTAATAAGAGGAAATGCTAATCCAGAGGCCAAGTGATGAAAGTGTTCAAAGTGGGGGCTTTAAGAGTAGAACTGGTGGGGGAGGGTGGAAGATGGCGGCGTGGTAGGAGGGAGCACACGCCACCTCCCGCTTCAAAAGACAGAAAAACCTAACCATACTACAGAGGACATTGCAGCTTACATGAAAATAAGAAATCAAAATTGTAGCGGACATGGAAAGACCAGACAGTAAGGAGACTACTGCAGGATAATAACAGGCCAGGGATCAGCGTGGGGAGCAGGGAGGTTGCAGCCCCAGCCCCAGAGCTCCGGGAGCTGCCTCAGGGCTCTCGGGGTAGGGGAGCTGGGTCATCTGCTCCCTCCCTGGCCAAACAAAGATTGAGCAGTGCTGATCCGGGGAACCTCGGAGCGGGCTTTGGGGAAGATCGCAGCCCAGCCAGTGGAGCCAAAGACGGCAGGTCCTTGTGTGGGCGCCCCAACCCAGAGAGAGTTATTGTTTGGGTAAATGGCTTGGGGCCTACAGCCGTGAGCACGGAAAAAGCGCAGGCATTCTGTGGGATCCCCGGTGCCCAGGCCGGGAATTTGGGGGAGGCTCGAGCCCCGCCAAATCCACAGCATAAAAACCGGTGAACCTGGAAGCGGTGGCGGGCGCGCGCACTCCGCGGTGAGCTTTCCGAGGGAGAGGTGCCTGTACAATGGGTCCGGGGACTAGCGGCGCCCCAACCCGGAGAGAGTTACTTTTTTGAGTAAAAGTCTGGGTGCCTACAGCCGTGAGCTCGGAAAAAGTGCGGGCATTCTGCGGGATCCCTGGTGACAAGGACGTAAATTCGGGGGAGGTTCCAGCCCCTCAGAATCCACACTGTACACACTCATGAACCTGGAAGGGGGGCGCGCAGGCGCACACTCCGCAGTGAGCTATCGAAGGAGTGCTGAAGTGCGCGCCTGAGGCCTGAACCCTGGTGAGAGGTGCCAGCATACACACCCGTGAAGGGACGCACGTGTGCAGGAACTCCAGGGTGGGCGCCAAAGGGAGTGCTTGGGAGTACACAGATTGGTGCCTGGGGCATTGGGCCCGCGAGGCTGGACCTGGGGACAGTGCACCAGAGGCTGGCGGAGCTCTGAACAGGAAGTGGAACAAAGCCACGCATCTGCTGCAGCCAACAAAATCAGGAAAACTGGTTTGGCCAGTTTGAAACCAACAAAGGTTTTTTTTTGTTTGTCTGTTTGTTCTTTGTTTTTATTTCTTTTCTTTTTTCTACTTTTTGCTGGATTTTTTTTATTAAGTAACTTTTCATTTTTTTAATTCTTATTATTGTTATTTCATTCAATTACTTATGTTTCTATTTCCTTCTAGTGTTGATCCTTCTACCTTTCTTTCCAAATTTATCTCTTCATTATATCTCCTGCTTATTGCCTTCATTTCTTAAATTTTTTTTTAACCTGCAAGTAATAGCATATCTGTATTGTTATTTCATTGTCCTTATTCTTTTTATTGAAATAGTATTTTAGTAGTCCTCGTCTTTCGGTATAGTCTTCTATCATTTAATAGGTTTTCCCTGTTAGCTTATTCATAGTGT